>QXTE01000011.1:17493585-17614221 GCA_003942145.1 Platysternon megacephalum | reverse complement strand
GGGGCTGCAAGGATTAGGGATGCCTTGAGGGAGCAATTTGAGGCTGAAAACCAGCAGTAATGTCTGGTGCCCTGTGGTTACAATGTTAGTAGGAATCTGTGTTTGCTACGCTGATTTGCAGTGCCTGTTTCCTGGGCTAAGGTATCTTTTACTTTATGCAATAATAAAGAATGTTTTCAAAACCAAAATATCCATTTATTGAAAAGAAAATTCATTTATTGAAAGAAACACAACTGTTTGGGAATCAGAAAGGGCAAGGGGGTGGGGTGGGGAACGGTACAATCACAGATTTGCGTATGTCCTGTCTGGAGTGCTGTGCAATGAGTGCTGCACTTCAGGATGGCAATACTGCATGGTAATGGGCATTGAGTGCAGTGGGTAAGGGTCGTAGTTTTCAGGGCTGGGTGGTGAAGCTACAGGTGTTGGAGGCAGCTGGTGGCGGTAAGAACCCGGATGTTGGGGAAAGTGGGTTGGAGGTGACATGGGGGCACAAGGGAAAGAGTTTTGGGACAAGGGCTGCGGGGGGGGGGCGGGCGCGGTAGTGCTCCGCCTGCATGGCCACGAGCACCTGGATAGAGTCTGCTTGGCGCTCCATGATGCTTATCAGCTGATCCGTGCTTTGCTTCCGGTGCGCTGCGTTTTCCTTGTGGGTCCTGTTTTCGCTCTCCCTCCACTCCTGCGCTTTTTGATTCTCTGTAAGAGATTGCTGCATCACTTCGTGCAGCATGTCTTCTTTGCTTTTCCGCGGTCTCTTCCGGAGTCTTTGCAGTCTCTGAGCCGGTGAAAACACGGACGGCTGAGATCTCAAGGTTGCATCTGTAAAGGCAAAATGCAACACTTAACAGAGGCAGCATTGTTTATACCAGACAGAGTAATGATTCCCCCGCACTTAAGGAGGGCACACACAGTCTACACAATAGCATAATTTTCCCGTCCCAAAGAGAGCGGACATAACCCACGGGAGCCCCAAAATGGTGAGTAAGGGGGACTGATTGTTTCTGGGCTGTACTGTCCTCTGGGTTTCTGTGCCTTGGGGAGAGCCAACAGCTGCAGGGGGCACCTACACTGAACACTGTCCCAACATTTTCCACAGGAGTCCATCCTGGAAGATATCTCACTGCTGAGGGTGATCTGGGAAGCAAGGGAGGGTCTTCTACTGCAATGCTGCTTCTGCCCTGGCCCATATGCAGCTTTCCTGTGTGCAGCAAATGTCCCCCCGCCCCTCACGGCACAGTGGCGCGGACACGTTAGCCTGACTGGGACAAGGACCACGGTGGCTCTCCCAAGAAACCTGCGCAAGCGCATTGCCCACATTCTGGATGAGACTTTTGAAGAGATTACCGAGGCCGATTACCGCGATGTGATAGACCACATCAAAGCGCTATTCCGCATCTATGCATGCATGCAGCCCTAACCCTCCTCTCCCGAAAAACTGCCTTCACCCCCCAAAAAAGCCACTCACCGGGAACACGCTCTTCTGTTTGTCCTCCACCAAGTACCGACCGCTGCGACTGGCTACCTTCCTCCTGGCTCGAGAAGAGCTCCTGGCTGCATGCCTCCAGGGATTCCAGGGTGTCTCCCACCGCCCCAGCACACTCACTCCCGCTTTCCTCCTCATCCTCCTCCATCTCCGCCTCCCCCCGCTCTGAAGTGTCCATGGTGGTGCTCGGCATGGAGGTGGGGTCAACCCCAAGTATCGCGTCCAGCTCTTTGTAGAATCGGCAGGTCGTGGGGGGAGCACCTGAGCGGCCATTTGCCTCGCGGGCTTTGTGGTACGTATTCCGCAGCTCCTTCACTTTAATCCTGCACTGCAGTGCATCATGGCCCTTGATATCTGCCCGAAGGTATCGTAATTCCTACGGCTGGAGCGCAGCTGGGACTGGACAGCTTCCTCCCCCAAAACACTGATGAGGTCCAGCAACTCTCCATTGCTCCATGCTGGGGCTCGCTTGGCGCGTGGAGGCATGGTCACCTGGAAAGATTCGCTGATAGCACTCCTGGAAAGATTCGCTGATAGCCTGGCTGAGCAAACAGGAAGGGGATTTTTAAAATTCCCGGGGAATATAAAGGGTGGGTCTGATGGTTGGTCACCTGAGGCCAGGGCAGTAGAGTTCGAACTGATGACCAGAGTGGCTAGAACAGGCATTGTGAGATACTGCCGAATACTTCTGGAGGCCAATCAGAGCACATTGGGCGGCCATACTGGCGCCGCAGCGGCAGCGCAATACTCTTTATTCCTCCCGGGGAGGTGGAGTACAAGCAGCGCTGTATCCGCGGAGATACAGCGCTGTACGTGCCTTGCCAGTGTGGACGGGGAGTGAGGTACAGCGCTGTGGGCGGCTTTATTGCGCTGTAACTCGCAAGTGTAGCCAAGACCTTAGACTAGTTTGGCTGCAAAGAAGAATTCTATGTACAGTGGGGACAACACCCGATTCCTGTCACGCTGCGGAACTGGGCTGACATCAGAATCCAAACATCCTCTGGTCAGTGCAAGCAGAGGCATTCCTCTAGTGATTTGGACTTGATGTGATGCAGTATGGATGTCATGGATAATTCAACGGGGAGATAAAGAATAAAAAACACTGTTTAAACATCTTCCATATCCCCCCTGCTCCCCTGTTGAGGACTCCTGACCAAGGTAACAGCACAATACATATGCTAACAAACAAACAAAACCTTTGTTTAAGTCTGTTAGCGTATGTATTGTGCTGTTAAAGCCATACAAAGAATGAATGTCCTCCCTAGCCATGTTCTGCTCCTTTAAGTAACAGAGCATAGACCCACCCCACCCCCCTCTGGAGGGGGGGGGTTAGCCTCAAGTCTTTCCAGTACCCCGTACCCGCTAAAAATCTCTTGCTGGTGTGCTGCATACCAGTGGGTACCACCCTACTTGCACTCCAGTCTAAAACCAGAATCTGTGCTTCTATAATATCGTGTCTGTTCAAAGGATTGTTGGGGGGCACAGGGAGGCAAAAACTAAACACTTAAAGTAATCAAAATTTCCCTTAACATGACTATAACGGTATAATAGAAGGCTTAGGGTAAATAATTGTAAGTTTTTGAAATCTCAGCTGATGTTTTGAATTGTTTTGAATGGCTTCAATTTAAGTTCTTGAAAAAATGGAAGTATTAACCAAACAGAACTAAAAAAAATACACAGAAGTCACAAATTAAAAAAAAAACTTTTTTTTTTTAAATTTTAGGGGCACAAAATCCATATCCTCTTTACTTCAGTTGCATAAAAAAGGTCTATTATTATTATTAGAGCTGTTGATTAATCGCAGTTAACTCACGCGATTGACTCAAAAAAAAATCACGATTAATCACTGTTAAACAATAGAATGCCAATTGAAATATATTAAATATTTTGGATGTTTTTCTACATTTTAAAATATATTGATTTCAATTACAACACAGAATACAAAGTGTGCAGTACTCACTTTATATTATTTTTATTACAAATATTTGCACTGTAAAAATGATCAAGAAACAAAATAGTATTTTTCAATTCACCTCATACAAGTACTGTAATGCAATATCTTTATCGTTAAAGTGCAACTTAAAAATGTAGATTTTTTGTTGTTACATAACCACTCAAAAACAAAACAACGTAAAACTTTAGAGCCTACAAATCCACTCAATCCTACTTCTTGTTCAGCCAATCACTAAGACAAACAATTTTGTTTACATTTACGGGAGATAATGCTGCCCGCTTCTTATTTACAATGACACCTGAAAGTGAGAACAGACATTCGCATGCCACTTTTGTAGCCGGCATTGCAAGGTATTTATGTGCCACATATGTTAAACATTTGTATGCCTCTTCATGTTTTGGCCACCATTCCAGAGGACATGCTTCTATGTTGATGACGGTCGTTAAAAAAATAATGCATTAATTAAACTTGTGACTGAACTCCTTGGAGGAGAATTGTATATCTTCTGCTCTGTGTTTTACCAGCATTCTGCCATATATTTCATGTTATAGCAGTCTCAGAGGATGACCCAGCATGTTGTTCGTTTGAAGAACACTTTCACTGCAGATTTGACAAAACGCAAATAAGGCACCAATGTGATATTTCTAAATATAGCTCCAGCACTCGACCCAAAGTTTAAGAATCTGAAGTGTCTTCCAAAATCTGATTGGGACGGGGTCTGGGTCATGCTTTCAGAAATCTTAAAAGATCAACACTCCAATGTGGAAACAACAGAACCCGAACCACCAAAAAGAAAATCAAGCTTCTGCTGGTGGCATCTGACTCAGATGATGAAAATGAACATGCGTTGGTCTGCATTGCTTTGGATTGTTATCGAGCAGAACCCATCATTAGCATGGACACGTCCTCTGGAATGGTGGTGGAAGCATGAAGGGACATATGAATCTTTAGCGCATCTGGCACGTAAATATCTTGCAATGCCGGCTACAACAGTGCCATGCGAATGCCTGTTCTCACTTTCAGGTGCCATTGTAAACAAGAAGCAGGCAGCATCATCTCCTGCAAACGTAAAGAAACTTGTTTGAGTGATTGGCTGAACAAGAAGTAGGACTGATTAGACTTGTAGGCTCTAAAGTCTTACATTGTTTTATTTATGAATGCAGGTTTTTTCTTGTACATAATTCTACATTTGTAAGTTCAACTTTCACCATAAAGAGATTACACTACAATACATGTATTAAGTGAACTGAAAAATACTATTTTTTATTTTTACAGTGCAAATATTTATAACAAAAATAAATATAAAGTGAGCACTGTGGAATGTGGAAAACATGTATGTATTTAAATAGTATTCTATTATTGTATAACAGCTCGATTAATCACAATTAATTTTTTTAATCGCTTGACAGCCCTAATTATTATGTAGCAGCAAACAAAATGTATTCAATATCTTTCAAACACAAGAGAATACTTGACCCAAAGGCTTAAACAGGTACTACAATTCAATTGCTAATACTGATATCATGGCCAGAAGCACAATGGTTGGCCATCAAGATAACAGAACTAAGTGCTACCAACATGAACAAATTGACTGTAGTACATGGTGTTACCAGGATGCCAGCAGTCAGTTCTGCTACAGTGGTAATTTTAGGGTTATAAACCACTTTCAGAATGAAAAAGGGGACTGGTAACATTTCAGGTTCGTTCAGGTCTAATGTTAGATTCACTGTAATACAAATCTTCAAATATCTTATGGAATGAGTGTTCATAAACACTGTCACAGATCATATGCCATACACCATTATATATTAAATCCGTAATTCCACTCAGATTTCTTATGTACACACGTAGGAAGGCAAACGGATACTGAAAGATCTAGTAAAGAAAATCCTGTTATGTAGGAAAAAAGTGGGTACCCTTATAACTTGGCTGAATCAGAAAATGTATTTTCACTAAAGTACATCTGCAACCCAAACAAAGACCGCATCACTGCCCAATTTCAAATTTTTGCACCCAAACCACTGAATTCACGCACACAAGCTATTAAACCTTTTTTTCCTAATAGCAAAACTCCCTTTTCTCCCCATTATTTGCATATTCAAAAATGACTCCATATTTTTGCTCAAACGTATTTAAAAACTACTTTAGAGCTGAGAATAAATACGAAACATTCAAGCATATCAATGCAAAAGTTAAAAGTTTGACAAAGCTTTAATCATGTTAAAAAGATCCTTTTAGACTGGAAAAAACACAGGTATCTTTACCTTCATGTTCCTTCATGTCTTGTCTGTAGAGACCACAGATCATTTATTATAGGAACAGCCATGGAAGGCAATCAAGCCCACTGAGCTCACTTTGGCTTTTCTATGATTAAAGCACAAAACCCAGGGAAATACATTTATTTCTTCATAGTTCGCAATTAATACTTTGCTTAATGGAAGTAGACTGCTGGTTTCTTTTATATACCCCTTGCCCAGGTCTTTCAGTTGCATGGCTGCAATCATGAAAGATCTCCTAGTCCTCTGTATGAAACTGCCTCAACCCTTTTCTAAAGAGAGATGCCAGAGGTGAGTGGGTAGTTCTGTCACTATTGCTCATTTAACCCTTGGCCTGGTTTGCAAAACCTGAAAACAAGGGTGCCAGCTATGGCCAGTTGATCTAGTCTGATCTCCTATATAACACAGGCCATAGAACTTCTCAAAAATAATTCCTAGAGCATATATTCTAGAAAAACATCCAATCTTGATTTAAAAATTGTCAGTGATGGGAGCATCCACCATAATCCTTGGTAAACTGTTCCAATGGTTAATTATTCTTACCGTTAAATATTTACAACTTATTTCCAGTCTGAATTTGTCTAGCTTCAACTTCCATCCAAAGGATCTTGTTATATCTTTCTCTGCTAGACTGAAGAGTCCATTACTAAATATTTGTTTCCTGTTTAGGTACTTATAGGCTGTAATCAAGTCACCCTTTAACCTTCCAGCTACATAGATCAAGCTGGTTGACTATCACTAGAAGGCATGTTTTCTAATCCTTTAATAATTATTGTGGCTTTTCTCTGAACCCTCTCCAATTACTCAACATCCTTCTTGAATTGTGGACACCAGAAATGGACACAGTATTCCAGCAGCGGTCACACCAGGGCCAATTACAAAGGTAAAATAATTTCTCCGCTCCTCCTTGAGATTGCTCTGATTTTGCATCCTAGGATAGCATTAGCTCTTTTGGCCACAGAGTCTCACTGAGAGCTCATGCTCAGCTGATTATCCACCATGACCCCTAAATTTCTCTCAGAGTCACTGCTTTCCAGGATAGAGTTCCCCATCCTGTAAATCTGGCCTACAGAGTCTTTATTCCCAGATGTATACATTTACATTTAACTGCATTAAAACCCATATTGTTTGCCTGTTTAACAACCAATCTAGACTGTTTTGAACCAGTAACCTGTTCTCTTCATTATTTACCAGTCCTCCAATTTTTGTGTTATCTGCAAACTTTATCAGTAATGATTTTATGTTTTCTTCCAGGTCATTGATAAAAATATTAAATAGCATAAGGCCAAGACTGATCGCTGCAGGACACCAATGGAAACACAATTGCTTGATGATGATTCTCCATTTACAGTTACATTTGGAGACCTATCTTTTAATCTATTTAATGTGTGCCATGTTAATTTTATATCATTCTAGTTTTTTAATCAAAATGTCATGTGGTACCAAGAGAAACACCTTATAGATGTCTACGTATACTACATCAATACTATTACCTTTATCAACCAAACTTGTAATCTCTTAAAAAAAAAAAAAAGATATAAAGTTAGTTTCATAACATCTATTTTCCATAAACCTATGTTGATTTGTATTAATTACATAACCCTCCTTTAGTTATTTATTAATTGAATCCCATATCAGCTGCTTCGTTCTCTTTCTTGGATCGATGTCAGGTTGTTAGGGTCAACCTGTCTACCCTTTTAAAAAATTGAAACATTAACTTTCTTCCTGTCTTCTGGAACATCCCAGTAGTCTAAGACTTATTAAAAATCAACATTAATAATCCAAGGAGCTCCTAGGCCAGCTCTTAAAATTCTTGGATGCAAGTTATCTGGACTGGCTAATTTAAAAATGTCTAATTTAGCAGCTTCTTTTTAACATCCTCCACAGATACTAGAGAAATCAAAAGTGTGTTATAACCATATGAGGAGACTATATCATCTGTTTCCCCCCCTCCCAAATACAGAACAGAAATATTTATTGAACACTTCTGCCTTTTCTGTATTATTGATATTCTATCATTTCCATCTAGTAGCGGACAAATACCATTGTCAGAATCCATTTGTGATGGGTTTGATCACAGAAACCCCCTTGGGACTGCCACCGGATGTGCTGAGACTACCTCTGAACCCGTTTTCCCTGCCAGTTTGGGACTTCAGTACCCCGTCTTGTTCAGGGGCGGCTCTAGTTTTTTTGCCGCCTCAAGCACGGCAGGCAGGCTGCCTTTGGCGGCATGCCTGCGGGAGGTCCCTGGTCCCGTGGATTCGGCGGCATGTCTGCGGGAGGTCCGCCGGTCCCGCGGCTTCGGCGTACCCGCCGCCGAATTACCGCCGAATCCGCGGACCTCCCGCATGCATGCCGCCGAAGGCAGCCTGATGGCCGTCCTCGCAGGGACTGGCAGGCCGTCACCCGCGGCTTGCCGCCCCAGGCATGCGCTTGGAGCGGTGGTGCCTGGAGCCGCCGCTGGTCTTGTTGAGCCAGACACGCTAGCCTGCTGCAAACGGACCCAGGTCTGAATCATGTCCCCCAAAAGCTGGAGACTTAATTGAAAACAGCTTAGAAAGTGTTCCAGGCTCTAGCACCCAGATACCCAGTTCCCAATGGGGTCCAAACCCCAAATAAATCAGTTTTACTGTGTATAAAGCTTATACAAGGTAAACTCATAAATTGTCCACCCTCTATAACACCGATAGAGTGATATGCACAGCTGTTTGCTCCCCCAGGTATTAGTCACTAACTCTGGGTTCAGTAATAAGCAAAAAGTGATGTTATTAAGTATAAAAAGTAGGATTTAAGTGGTTCCAAGTAATAACAGACAGAACAAAGTAAGTTACCAAGCAAAATAAAACAAAAACACGCAAGTCTAACCCTAATATCCCTCAGGGGAGGGATAGCTCAGTGGTTTGAGCATTGGCCTGCTAAACCCAGGGTTGTGAGTTCAATTCTTGAGGGGGCCACTTGGGGATCTGGGGCAAAATCAGTACTTGGTCCTGCTAGTGAAGGCAAAGGGCTGGACTTGATGACCTTTCAAGGTCCCTTCCAGCTCTATGAGATAATATATGGCGATATACCTAATACTGAATACAGAAAAAATCTCACACTCAGAGATGTTCCAATAAGCTTCTTTCACACACTAGACTCCTTTCTAGTCTGGGCCCAATCCTTTCCCTGCTACAGTCCTTGTTCTAGCTGAGGTGGTAGCTAGGGGATTTCTCATGACTGCAGCCCCCTTTGTTCTGTTCCACCTCCTTATATAGCTTTGGCACAAGGCAGGGATCTTTTGTCTCTCTGGGTCCCCACCCCTCCTTCTAAATGGAAAAGTACCAGGTTTAAGATGGAGTCCAGTACCAGGTGACATGGTCACATGTCCTGTGAGACCCCCAAGCCTTCATTCTTCCCGGCCTGACTCATAGGAAGGCTTGCAAGTAAACAGAGCCATCTACAGTCAATTGTCCTGGTTAATGGAAGGCATCAAGATTTCAAACCACCATTAATGGCCCACACTTTGCATAATTACAATAGGACCTCAGAGTTATATTTCATATTTCTAGTTTCAGATACAAGAATGTTAAATTTATACAAATTGGATGACCACACTCAGTAGATTATAAGTTTTGTAATGATACCTTACAAGAGACCTTTTGCATGAAGCATATTCCAGTTACATTATATTCACACTCATTAGCATATTTTCATAAAATCACATGGAGTGCAATGTCGCACCTTTTTTCCCTAATATAGTTTAAAGAAAACCTGCTGGGGTGCTTTCTGTGATGTCAACACATGTCAACTTGGATCTAAGATAACCAACTCACAATTTAGATAGGTCAAACAGCTATCAGATAGAAATAACCTGCTCAGGGCTAACATGTTCCTGATTCAGACCAGTGACATAGAGGTGAAAGGTTCCATTACCTTAGTAGTAAAACTGACCTGCATGAAGCATTTTAAAAAATGTTAGTTTTGACTCCAGAAATTGTTAGTGCTCTACAAGTTTCCATTATGGCTCACTCAGATGGCTTGGTTTCAGTACAGCCAACCTACTATTACTTTATTATCACTTGTTTTTCAGGTCATCAGTTTGAAGGGATATGGATTTACAGTATACTATTCTTTGTTAAAATAGCTCTATGTTCATCAACAGTTATTTCCATATCTTCAATCTTTCTCTCTGCAACTATTAATCTTGACAGTAAGTAATTTCTTAACCACAAAGGTGACGAGAGCCCTGCTTTCATAGTTTATTAACAACATCAATTGGTAGCTTGGTTCTCTTATCAGTCAAACACGAACTGCGGATAGGTTCAATTCATAACCAACTTCAAGTAGGAGATAATAAAGACCCCCAGTGAAAAATTCCTTCCCCCCATGGCCCTGTGTGAGCAATCTCTCTCTGAGGAGGGTTTGATGGTTGTCCCTTTGAAGATATAAATACACCTCAGTGATGTAAACAACACTTCCAAAACAATGTGCAAATTGGGGAATGAGAAGAGCAGCCGTATAATGACAGATATTTTGCACTAGAGTGCAGGTTTAAAACTAACACAAGGAAGCACTTCTTCACACAATTCACAATCAACCTGTGGAACTTGTTGCCAGGAGACGTTGTGATGGCCAAAAATAAACTGGGTTAAAAAAAGAATTAGATAAGTTCATGGGGGATAGGTTCATCAATGACTATTAGTCAAGATGGTCAGGGATGCAACCCCATATTCTGGGTGTCCGTAAAACTCTGACTGCCAGAAGTTGGGAGTGGACAACAGGGGATGGATCATTCAATAATTGCCCCATTTTGTTCATTCCCTCAGAAACATCTGGCACCGGCCACTGTCAGAAAACAAGATGTTGGGCTAGATGGATCATTGGTGTGACCCAGCATGGCCATTCTTATGTTCTTAACATTAGCCCTCATGCTGATCCCTGCTTATTTTGATGCGTCTTGAGCATTTAATACCTCCCATCATGCAGAAACTGAACAAACAAATGAAAAGCTAAAAATGCTGTACGTTTTACTCCGAATACATTTTAAAAATCTGGGAGGGCTTTTTATAGTGAAATCCAGCAGTGAGATATTCTCTCATCTTGAGCCAACTGCAGAGAGGCAGTGAAGAGCCAGTGATTTTATTTACTGCATACTGAGGATTTTCTGAATTCTCCCACCGTTGCTTTACCTCCAGAATAATTCCAAGAGGAAAAGTGTAAACTCTCCATCTTTATTTTTACCAGCATGTTATCTAGATCTGCTTTGTGCAGGGCTAGTGCCTGTGGAACTGCACTGGTAAAAGCTGCTTGAAAAATTCAGAAAAACAGACTGTACCAACAGCAAAGAGATGTGAACAGTTTCCCATTTACTTGAGTAGATTGTTAATTTTGTAGCCTAATTATGAATTTTAAGTGCCAGCATTAACAATTTTACTAATGATGCTTTTGCTATAAATATCTAGCTGATATCTAGTTGTCTAATGAGGAAGGACATACCTGTTGATTCAAACACTGCAGAACATAAGAACAACTATATTTGCTAAGTGCAGTGGTTCATCTAGGCTAGTATCCTGTCTTCCGACAGTGGCCAATGACAGGTGTTTTAGAAGGAATGTACAGAACAGGGCAATCGAGTGATCCATCCCGTCGTCCACTCCCAGCTTCTGACACACGGAGGCAAGGGTCACTCGAAGCATGTGGTTGCATCCCTGACTATCTTGGCTAATAGCTATTGATGGATCTATCCTCTATGAAAGAACTCTATGAAGACACAGTCAAATGAAAATACCACCCATGAATTAAAGAACAGTGGCAGAAGTCCTCACCTTGACTAATTAGCAAAGTGGTTTGATCCACATAATATTCAGAACGTTAATACCTGCAGTTTTCACTTCTTACATCTTCAAACCTCATTCATACTCACACAACAGGTTCTCAGGCTAAAAGAATATGAAGTCTTCTCACATGAACTGTATCTTGTCACCAGTAAGTAGCTTCTGCCAGCTAGCTGACAAACTCAAACTCTAATGTGTGAAACCCTTAGTTATTTCCAGTGGTTGAAGTCCAAACATAGCCTTCAAGGAACCAAATGTTTAATCCTAAGAGCTATCTAGGGGTATGTCTACTCTTCAGAAACCCATGGCTGATCTGTGCCAGCTGACTCAGGCTCATGGGGCTTGAGCTAAGGGGCTGTTTAACTGCAGTGTAGACGCTCTGGCTTGGGCTGGAGTTTGGGGTCTAGGACCCTGAAAAATGGGAGGATCCCAGAGCTCCGGACGAAGCCTGAGCCTGAATCTCTACACCACCATTAAACAGCTGCTTAGTCTAAGTCAGCTGGCACGGGCCAGCCACAGGTATCTAATTGCAGTGCAGACACACCATGTGTGTTTTAGGTACTTACATGACCCCATTACTGTAGTATCTGAGCACCTCACAATCATTAATGTATTTATTCCCACAACACCTACTGTGAAGTAGGTAAATACTATCATCACCATTTTACAGATGGCGAGCTGAAGCACAGAGAGACTAAGTATGTGTACACAGCAAATAAGATCCCGGGCAGTGTGTGTAGGAGCCCCGGTTTTCAGACTCAGGCTTGAGGGGCTCATGCTATGGCACTAAAAACAGCTGTCAGGCCTGAGGTGAAGCTCAGCCTCTGAAGCCTAGGCAGGGGACTGAGCTCCAGTCCAAGACCAAACATCTACAAAGCTATTTTTAGTGCCGTAGACTGAGCATGCCTGATTCTGTAGACCCTGGCTCAGAGACTTGCTGCCATGGGATCCTGCTTCCTGTGTAGACATACCCTATGTGACTTGCCCAAGACCACACAGAAAGTCTGTCACAGAGCAGCACACGTGACACGTAATTGTTAATAGTAAGGGAGCACAACTTAAAGGTTCGGGGAGCGGGGCATGTGACTGCCCCCCACATCGCCTCTGGGTGCAGGAACCCCACCTCCCTGGGCCTATGGCAACCAATCCCACCAGCTCCTGGGGGGCGGGACCATAGGAACAGGGAGTGCGTGCTGCCGGGTCAGCCCTGGCTCCGTGTGAGGAACTCACAGCAACCAAGTTTTCCCTCAGAATTCCTACACCCTCATGGACACTTTAGCCGGGGCAGTGTGAGGGCAATGCCCCTAGCTCAGGCTGAGCACATGGAACCTGCTCCCGGCGCCTTCCTCGGTGACCCCCCACCCTGTACCTGGGCCGAGGCCACCATGCTCTGCCTGTCCTGCCAGGGTTACTTGCCGCTTGGGCTGCCGCCGCCAGCTGGGTTCTAGCAAGCAGCTACCATGCTGCTCAGAGGCAGCGACCTGAAGTGGCTCACCTCAGCTGGTAGGAGAATCAGCTCCATCCCGCCCCCTCTGCCCAGGCCCAGCTGCTGGGAAGAGGGGCTGAGCGAATCAGAAATGTGACAGGGAGGAACGCAGTATGAAGATAGATCACGCCCACCCCCCTCACTCCTGGCAGGCCAACCAGAACAAGCCCAGGAGCAGCCGCTGAGTTGTGGTGAAGGGCCAGGAGCTGGAGAGGGAACAGCACTGGGCACATCGGGCCCATGCAACGTCATGCAGTGCCTGGCTATTGTGGGGCCCTGGGACCAGTTCGCTCTGAGCCCTGCAAGGGCAGCTTGGTGCTTGCAGAAATCTGGGGACAGGCATGTGACCCCATGTGCTCCCCCCACGTCACCTCTGCAAAGCAGGGTATTTAACCCAAGTCTCAAGTTGTAGGCAATTGGCCTTACCACTAGCCTATGTTTCATACCCTAGGTCTGTTTTTGAGTCACATTTAAACCTTGATAGGTCTTTCTCCAAGACAATTAGCTACTACACGGGGCCAGGTGGTATTCCCATCCCTCCAACTTCTTCTGGTTGAATGGCTGAAGCTCATTTAATTCTGACATTACAGAGCAAAAAAACTGAGTTTGAAATACGAAAATAGTCAACTATTCTAATATCCTTTATTAAGATAGAACATTTTCTCCTGGGATTATGTTAAAACCAATTATTTAAACTGCTGTTAGCTAAAAACTGCTGTACTTTGTTAGACACTGAAAAGTTGCATATAACTTGTTTCAGTAGCCTATTTTAATAAACAAAACTATATATAATCCTTGTGTTTTACAGTTCTACTTGCTATTCACACATAAGAGCAGGTGACAAATAGTGTGAAATTTCTGTTATGAGTCTTCTTTTTCTCTTCTATCTCAAAGAACCTGTCCCCAATTCCCAGCAGATTTCCATAGACTTCAGGAATAAAATCCCTGCAGATATTGCTAAAAATCCTGCAAGGATTTCCATTTCCCCTGTCTTTTCATTATATTTCAATACAGTACCACATGAGTACACCAAAAACGGTACTGTAACTTGCTGAACAGTGAAAACAACTTCTGAAAACACAGTTCAAGTACTTATGCTCTAATTGCAAAACATCTCAAGACTGCCTTGAAGTTACCCACACTTTTGTGAACATTTAAGCTACAAACATAGTGATCACAATATTTGTGCAATAACGAGAGATCCACAAGGTGGCTCTCAATGCTCAACATTTAAAAATACAGTTAATCAGTTTGAAGCTGAATAAAAAATAATAGTCTTCTAATCTGAATTTTATTTTCAGGGTTTAAAATTTCTATTAACAATTGAACTTTAAAAAATGTGATAAGTTGAAACACAGTAAAAGCATTTCTTAATTATTTTTGGAAGCTTCCCCTCTCACTCCCATGCTAGAAAAATGCTTTAGAAAATCGTGTAACAAAATAAATTAAAAATATTATCAAACCTTTTTGTAAAAGCTGTAGATGGAGCCTTTGCAGATTGCATCTTAGCTGTATCACCATCTTCATAAAATAAAACTGTACAAAGGAATGCTAACATTCTTACTGTTAGTTGGACGTTGTATGTACAAAATAAGAGCAAAGTCAATTATTCTGTTGAATTTACAACTACTTATGAGAGTTAGTTCTATATCATAATTCAACATGGTGAAACTTTATCATCAAAACATGTACTTTGAAGAAAACAAGGGGCAGCTTGGAACACTTCCTAACTCACGCATCCTGCTTTTTTCCAATATGCTCAAACTATATTCCTTACCTTTGTCATCTGTTTTTCTTTTTGTCTTTTGGTGGGTCACTAGAAGGCCCCTTTCTAATGCCCCAAATTTTTATGGGGCACTGGCTTATTAGATGGGTATAAAAGCAAGTGTCTGCCACTAGTGTCCTCCCAAATTTTCCTGTGTGACACTTCTGAAGAGAGCCACCCCGTAGCAACAGAAGCTAAATGTGTTTTCCTCAGTGTTACCAACTATTGTGATTTTATCGAGAATCTTGTGGTATCTGATGGTTTTCTTCAGACCACAGCTTTCTAGAGTCACTTATGTGAGGATCTCTGCTTTCATTAAAAGTTTCTAACTCTCATATAAGCCTGAAAACATGAATCCTAAAGGTTCAAAAACTAGACAGCAAACAAAGAACCTGTAAATTATTATTTTTAAAATCTCATGATTTTTTGGGGTATGACGCATGACTTTTGAATGGTTGGGGTTGGGAATGTTGTTTGGCTCAATCCAGTGCCGCCTTTCAAGTAGATTCTTATCTTGGGGAAAGAAAATATGGTGGTGGGCAGAAATGGGAGTAAGCCTGGCTGAGCTCTCTGGTGGAGGAAACTAGTGGTATGTCCCCTGAATATATCCTAACGATATAGACAGAAGGACAGACAATTAAAAGTAAGGAGGAGTCTGGGTCTACTGAGGGATCTATTTCATGAGTGACAAACTACTGAATTTTGTTAGTTATAACTTCTAAATAGAAATACAAATAGCACCTGTTTAACTCATTAGACAGAATATTTTAAGCAACAAAAAAAAAGTTCACTTTGTTAACTATGTGATATGGCAATGCCGCATAGTGAGATCTTCAACCACCTAATTAAAAAAATAATAAAAATAAATAAATAAAAAAAGGAAGAATCCCTAACAGGTGCAAAGCTACTCTGTTGTTATACTAATATATAAATCAAAATAATGTGTTCAATAGGCAGGAGATGAGTTTTCCCTACTAGTGACATTAAGACCCATCTCACACAAACAATGAAGACTACACACACTAGCCACCACGTTGGCATTATGCCATTAACCTGATCACTGAAAATAACAAAAAGCCATATTTTGAGAGTGTGTGAGAGAGAGAGAGACTGACTGTAAACAGCATCAATGGAAAGTTCTAGAAACCTCTGTAGGACTCTGTGGAACCAAAGAAACCTTCCACAACCACCATCTTGCATTTGCTCCTCAGATGAGTAATCCTGTGGCCACTTTTTAAAGAACTCAGTCAATCTGAGGACCAATTCCAATAACTGTGTATGATTCCTTAGAAACTGAACCCGATGGAACCAGAAATCCTCCACAGTTTTAGATTTCACTGAAGAAATTTAATTTGTATTTTGCACCATCACCTTTTTTCCCTCAACTGTCTCTTTCCTTGATTACTATGACCCAGGCCATGCATACTCTACAGACTTTGGTCGACGTAAGCTATGTTGTACAGCCGAGTGCATACTTGGCTGCTTGCGTTGGCACTGTGTGTACTCACCAAGGTGCTTGCATCTCTGAAGTTTCACATTTCAAAGAGTTTAACAAGATTTAAACAATGAAGAAAATCCCAGTCCATGTACTTTTAAATGACAATGATCTCAAATTTTTAGAAGTGATTAAAGATATTATGGAAAATATTATTCCATTTATACAGGAATTCTTGACTCCTGAAGGTTGGAACAGCCTCACAAATCAACATTTTCCAATTGCCCTTCCTTCACCTTCTACAAAAATCCCTTGAAAATCCACTTGTTCTGGGAACCATTCAAACTCCACACTGTGTTTTCTCTACCACACACTAATTTATATTGCACCAAGCTGTAACGTCAGGGCCAGATCCAAAGCCTACCAAAGTCAATGGGAGTCTTTCCCATGGACTTCAATGCATTTTTCAATTAGATCCTTCAGCTGTAAGCTCTGGCAGAGGCTCACTCATTTATACAAAATCTTTACACTTCAAACAAAGCCATGTACATTTATGGAACCATATCAGTAATAATAATGGCTCCAACCCAGTCACAGACTTCTGTTTCTGATCACTCCTCATGGTAAAACTGTGTAAAAATAATAAATGCACCAAAGTTAAAAAGTTGCAAGTTTTACCATCTATGGAGGAATTTTGGGTTCAATATACATTAATCAATTTAGTAATCACACATGTAATGCTACTGGAAATCCCCTGCAGATTCCAGAGCTAATTACTTTTCAAGTATGATTATAAAGGGCAAAGAAAGGCAAGCCTTTTTTTTTTTTTCCCCCCAAACTATTGACATTCTAAAACCTAGGGTCTTACGGGTTTCCCATCCACTAATAGGTTTTTAGAATGATGTCAGCAGTTCTCTGATATTTTAGAAATCCCAAATTAATCATCTACAGCCAAGCTGTCTTCCTACATTTTTTTTGCCTACATTGCATCTTTCTCTGATCACACTTTAACACCTTCAGAAGAGTAATGGACCTAGCTGTCCTTGTTGTTAGTAGAATATATCCAGCAACATGTTCTTTAGGACTGTTTCCAACGTGGCTTTTTTAGGTCACCATTCAAATAACTTCTATTTCTATTAAATAACTTATACTACTTTTTTTTTTTTAAATCTATAAAAAAAATCCATCTTTAGGCAGAAGTGTTCTATCACGCCATAAAAATATGTAGACAACAGTTAAATGGAAAAATCTCTAAATTTTTACACTATCGACAAAGATACTAGAGAAGACTGTTGTACTATAACTTCTGTATCATCTTACTGATAATCAGCTACTCCAGAAATTATCAGTTCAGTTTTAGGCCAAACCATAACACGCACACTGCTTTTAACAGGGTTTGTAATGATTTACTCCAGCATGGAGTAAACTTCAGTTCATTGTCTTGATCCTATTAGATATATTGGCCTCAATAAATTCCATAATCACAGAACACCATTTGCTCACTTTGAGCATTTTGCAAGACTTTCATATTCTGTGTTGATTTGGTTCATCTCAGTTTTTCCTAGGATTTACAGGAGGATATGTAACAAGAGACCTGGACTTGACATGACTCACAGCCATCTTGTGTATGGACTTAGCATAACCCACAGCCGTCTTGTATGCACAGCCAACATAAGTTGGAAACAAAACTACAGAGTCAGGAGAATTCGGCCTTGAAGTAGGCATGCAGATAGAAAAGTATCAGCGGCCGCATTACTAACAGGGATAGATACATATTCACAAAGTCATGAGAATGGACAAGCTAACCTTGAGTTTCTGCAGCTTCTTCCTGATAATAAAAAGTATTAGGTTTTGCTGTTTCAAGTATATCCCCCTAACGAAGCATAAAGATAAGTAGACCTTGAGAAGTTTTACTAACTTTGAAAAATGCAAAAGCTAATGAGTAGGCAGCTGTAGGCATGTGATCCCCTGTATAGTAAAAATGATTGGTTAGTGTTTTTTGCATAGCTACATTTTAAGTAAAATAATTGGCTAAGGCACAGATAAGAGAAATCCTCATTTTAACTATATAATAAGGGTCAGACTATAAGCTCGTTGGAACTTAACTGGGGTACAGATCAAAACCAAAGGTGCCAGGATTTTTAACCCCTGCATGACTAGACTGTGTAGAAGCCGGAGTCCTGGACGAGATCAGATCCTGACTGGCCATCGGGAGAGGTCTGTCTGCTCTACTGGGAGTGGTAAGCATTAGATGCTTGGTGTGTGTATTCTATTGATAGATTATTTGCTAATAAATACACATACATGTTTAAGGATATTCACTGTATGAAGACTCTTTCACTGGGAAAAGGCCTCACAGACCCGTAAAGCCCTGAGTCCATCAGGAATGGGTGTTCACCCTGAGCCCATGGAGGGGTAGAGCCATGAGCCACAGACGGGTAAAACTGGGTTCCTTACACCCTGAGTACCCACAAGGACAGGTAGGGTAGGAGTGCAGTATGCGGGTAACAGATACATTGCAGATAGATAGCCTTTTCTAACTCTGGAGGCCCTCACTTGGTCAACCAGCTGTGGCTCTTTCGTGAGGCCCTTCAGGGGATTTAGAGGGTTAGACATCACCTGCATAGTTGGAGTGGTTAGGACGACATGGGTCCTTTGATCTCTGTTGCAGTGGGTAGTACAAGGCTGACGTGGGAAACCATGCTTTCTGAGGCTTGTGCCAGATTGGTGGCATGGAGTACTTGTCACCTAGTTCTAACCTGAATCTCTACTCTACTGTTCTTCAATACATACTTCTTGAGTGCAAAATCAGTAACATATGTTTTATTAAATGATTAATCAATTGCTGTAGACAGACCAATGGATTGTTTATAGCAGTAGTTTATAAACACCTATAGCACCTTCAATGCTTATAACCATCTATAATAGATGCTATTCATGCCTATAATTTCACATCTATAAACCATTTATAAATGGAATCTTTTATGTAAAAAATAATAATGGCCATAATATTTTTTTTAAAAACCCACTGAGTTCTGAGGGAAATGTGCCTAAAACAAGGTAGTATTTTAAAATTGAAGTTTCTACAATCAGATTAAAAATGTCACTTTCAAACATGGGAGATTTATATGTAGAAAATTCTTCACTGAGGTTTTCTGACTCTTGTGAAGTAGCAAAGGACTTAAGTATTTTTTGATAATATTAGTATGAGGCCAAAAAGGTCAGCTTATAGGCACAGTCTTCTGTTAGCATGGTATTCTAAAATGAATCATAGCATGACATGTGCATTTTGAGATTAAAGTACTTTCACATTAAGTGTTGTATAAAATTATTGGAAAAACTTCCAAGCCATATGCGGATCATCTTCTATTACTATGTCAAAAATAAATCAGTTTTGCTTTCATAATATTGTTTTTCTAATTTTGCTTACAGGTTGGCAGAGATGTTAGCTGACAAAAGACTGAAAACTTCTGTATTTGAGAACTTCTGTTGGGACTTGAGGATTCCAATTGCTTCTTTTGTCTCCAAATGTTCTTCTAGGCCAGTGGTCCCCAACCTTTTTCTTCTGGCAGGCGCCAAAAAAAACAACAAAAAACCGAGCACTGCCGGCGGGCGCCAAAAAACAAAACAAAAAAACCACCTGAGCGCTGCCGGCGGAGCAAAAAAAAATAAAAATAAAACCACCCCAAGCGCTGCCGGCGTTGGGGACCCCTGTTCTAGGCTTATCACCTTTGTTCTTAGCATCTACCTCATGTTCTGAGTGCATTAGAACTCTCCATTATATCCAACCTGAATAGCTTTCCCGTCAACAGTTAGGCTTGGTAGAATTGGATTTTTTAAAAATATAATTTTGACAGATAATATGTTTATTTTACTTTTTTTTTTAAGATTATCTATTTCAATTTTCACAGTTGTGCAACATTATGGTTTTAAAGCATTTTTTAAATAATTATCTATTTAAATTTTCACAGGAAATTGCAGGAAATGATGTGTGTGTGGGGGGTCAGACAATTATTTGATGACAGTAGATGTTGAGATTCAAAAAGTTAAAGCTTTATAAGCCACAAAACACAAATTGTCAACATCACAAGCCAAAATATACAAAACAAATATCCTTAAATAAAACTCTAATAAGTTTTCAAGCAGCACTTTCCATACTTTGCCCATCTGTGAATTTCAATCATCATCGATGGTAATATTTTTTCCTCAGTCTGTGTGTATAGTGAAATTGACGTTTACTTACATTTACCATTAAAAATCTAATGCTTCCACGCCTATCTATAGTACATGACACAGTTGTAGGAAATGTGTTACAGAACTTAGGCTCTCTCTTTCATTTCCTGGAACTATGCAGTGTTCCTGCTGACATGTATCAATATAGCTTGGAAGACTAACAAATAGTTTCTTACAAGGGTTGGTGTATTGACAGACATATATGAAATGGACAAGACAAGTCAATTTTAGCAGATCTAGTTTCCTAATTCAACTTGATTTGACATACAATATTTTGCCATAATTAGGCTTGATGAGATAACAGAGTCCCAGGAAAGACAATACACAGACATCAATATTTCTGTACAAGCATATGTGGTCTCAGTTAATGCAAATATTACATACATGATAGCAGAAATCAAATCTGGCTTCAGGACAAGGAAAACCAAAAATGAATAACAAAAGCACATCCTGAGTGATATTGAACATGTGCTGATTCATCAAAAACTAAGATGGATATCATGTTAATTCATCAGCATTCAGTAATCTTGTTTCCAAATGCTTATATCATTTTCATTTACATATTCTGAGGGGTAGCATCATCTGATGGTCTGAGTACAGGACCAGAAACCAGGAACTGCTGATTTCTAATCTTGGCTCTCTCACTGACTTCTACATCTTTGTTAAAATGGGTATAATACTTACTTCACAGAAGAATTTTGAGAATTAATTTACGTATAGCACACAGATTGGCAACCTTTGGCCCGCGGCCCGCCAGGGTAAGCACCCTGGCGGGCCGGGATGGTTTGTTTACCTGCCGTGTCCGCAGGTTTGGCCGATTGTGGCTCCCACTAGCCGCGGTTCGCCGCTACAGGCCAATGGGGGCTGCGGGAAGTGGCGCGGGCCAAGGGATGTGCTGGCCGCCACTTCCCGCAGCCCCCATTGGCCTGGAGCGGCAAACCGCGGCCAGTGAGAGCCGCGATCGGCCGAACCTGCAGATGCGGCAGGTAAACAAACCTGCCCGGCCCGCCAGGGTGCTTACCCTGGCGGGCCATGGGCCAAAGGTTGCCGATCCCTGGTATAGCACTTTTAAAAAGTAAAGTGTTGAATAAATATTTAAAATGATTTTCCTGATACCGTCTCTTTGATAGCTTTCTGGCTGATGAACTGGATTTTTTTTTTTTGTTTTTTTTGTTTTTTTTTACACTTTTGTACCCTGCTGTCATCCACAAAGAAAGTAATTGCCCTGCAAAAAACTATGTATGTATAAACTGAATGATATAATTTCAGGACTCTCAGCAAGATCATATATCATATGATATATCATATATCATATCATATATCTCATTTTGGGGCTACATTTCAGATGCTCATCATCTTCCTTTTGTGTGTGTTCTTGAATCCAAAACTTCTTAATCTTTTCTCATTGCTTTTACAATTATCTGTCATGTTACACCTCATATTTTTCATAGCAATATGGTTATGATATGAATATAGCCTAAGAGATATTTTATGCAAGATGGGTCTTGTAAGGTATCACTGGAAAGGTTATGATTTACTGAATGTGATTATCCAATTTCTATGCATGTATCATTTCTGTATCTAAAGTTAGGAATATTGACTATGTAACACTGTGTGTATTTGGGAGACACCCACCAGACAACAGGCCATCAGCTTTGATGGGCAATTAGGAAGAAACAATAAGACTTTGAAGATACTAATCTCTCTCTTTCCTGAGAGGCGTCCTGGGACATATCTGTGACACTACTAGGTCAGGTGGTCCTGTCACCTGGTACTAAATACTATCTTGGACTTCTAATAATTTTCTACTAAAAGGACAGGGAAGTCAAGACTGGGAAACAAAAGATTCCCGCCTTATGTAAATCTTATTTAAGGCGGGGGAGTAAGGCAAACAGGACTCTTCTCCATTGCCTTCCTGCCCAAGAAGAAAGACTGATGAAAGTACCTGAAGAGAAAAAGGAACAGAGCGGGGGGAAAGGCAAGAGCTGAGTCCAGACTGAGACAGAGAAGTCTAGTCTACTAAAGAGAAAACTGGAACTCTGAGCTACAGAAACTCTGCATCCTGCCTAATTCAACATTTAGGGTAAGAAATTACATTTTGTAACCTATTTCTTTGGTGAATTAAGCTTAGTTTGCGCATTTTGTTTTATTTGCTTAGTAATCTGGTTCGTTATCTCTTATAATCACTTAAAATTTACCTTTTATAGATAAGCTTATTTCTTGTTTATAACATAACCCAGTTTGTGCAATTAATAACTGGGAAAGGGGCAAGAAGTTGTGCATCTCTCTCTTCAGATTGTGTGAGAGGGCAAATTTTTATGAGCTTGCACTGTGCAGTTCTTTCTATACAGCGCAAGACATTATCATCTTGGGTGTACTTTCCAGAGGGAAGCTGCACGTGAGTGTTGGGTAATTTCCTAGCTGAACCTTCCCATAGAGAGCTGTTTGCAGCCTCTGTGTGATTCTACAGCTGGTGCTCCCTACCTGTATGTCTGTGGTGCCAGAGGCTGGAAAGTCTGATTCAGCAAAACAGAGAACGGGAGCCCAGGCTAGTGGAGCAGGCTGCCTCAGTGAAATCCCAGTACATCAGGTGGCATCCCAGAAGGGGGGGGGTCTAACCTGCCACACTGTCAATTTGAGATTTTTTTTTTTTAACAACAAATCTGACGCTCTTGAACATAATTGTTCATTGGCTTATGTTTGTGACCAATATGTGACTTTTGAAATATTCAAACTGTTAAAATGAAATGTTGAAGCATTCAATGCACTTACTTGATCACACAGATCACAGATGTCACTAAGTAGTCCAGTGGAACAGTCTCAACAGTCCACTAAACTTTTTGATCCACTTCTTTAATCCCATTAAGACAAATCAATATGATTTATAAAAATTTGTTAAGATCACTATCAACTACAAAAGATATTGTGATTCTGTATCATAGATTTGCTTTTATTAAGTAAAATGGTCCATGTAAAACTTGTAGTTCAGATCTGTTTTATGTATTGGTAAGTCAATAAATTTGGTCTGGCTTTCTAAAATGTATTTAATATTATTGTTTGAAAAGTTTTGAAGTGCCTATAGTTTGAGCAGGTAAATAAAAAAGAATAAAAAGAACATTTGCTTGTGCTTAAGCTGCAAGAGGAAACTTTTTTTTCAGAGCACTTTGATACCCAAGAAGCAGAGATTCTACTCAAGTTGAGCTTCTCTTCTATCTTTGTGCAGTTTGCCCATATGGATAGTAAGATGAATTTAAAACAAACAGAAAAGAACACCGAAAGACGCAAACACCAAAACACCTTCAGAGCTAATGCTTTACCACCATAGGGAAGTTTTCTTTTCCCACCTTGCTTATGGCAAACAAATATAAAATCCCTGTTAAATACCAAAATTACACTCTTACCTACCCTTCACACCCCAAATTGCTAAAATCAGTTTAAAAATCCAGGAAATTATTGGTAATTAATTGGTAAAAATCAGTAAATTGTTTCTTAAAGGGATGAAATAGTAAGAAAGCACAACAATCTCTCTTCCCTCCCCCTCTTTTTTGTTGGGGTTAGCCTCAATTTTTTTTCCCAAAGGCAGTACTGGCACTCAGCATTCATTATTTACAGAATATGGGCCAAATCCAGCTCACCCACTTTCATAAGTAAGCTGACCCACTTTCATGAGTAAACTTTCAGTTCTTTATGTAAAACATTAATTTTAACCATATTTGCAGTATATTTATTTTATCCAGATGCCAAAATCGGTACCAATAAGCACTGAATGGATGGTATGGTTTACTCTGAATATTGTGCAGATAAACTAAAGAAAGTAACTATAAAATAATAATAATTAAAAAAACCACTCAGCTTTGCTTAAATTACTGCTTTTCTGGGAGGTAAGGAGGAGATGTTAAGACAATTAAAATCCAAGTCACCGAATACAAACAGTTAAACAATTCTGTCAAACCATTAAGAGCAGGTTGGACAATTACTTGTCAGGGATGGTCTAGATCAGGGGTCGGCAACCTTTCAGCAGTGGTGTGCCGAGTCTTCATTTATTCACTTTAATTTAAGGTTTCGTGTGCCGGTAATACATTTTAGTGTTTTTTAGAAGGTCGCTCTCTATAAGTCTATATATTATGTAACTAAACTAGTGTTGTATTTTTAAATAATCAAGGTTTTCAAAATGTTTAAGAAGCTTCATTTAAAATTAAATTAAAATGTTGATCTTACACCGCCGGCCCACTTAGCACGCTGCTGGTCTGAGGTTCTGTTCACCTAGGCCGGCAGCGGGCTGAGTGGGGCCTGCGGCCAGGACCCCGGCTGGCAAGGGTCCGGCAGCCAGAACCCCAGACCGGCAGCGGGCTGTGCGGGGCCGGCGGCTGGGACCCCAAACCGGCAGTGGGCTGAGCGGCTCAGCCCACTGCCACTCAGGAGTTCCATCTGCCAGCTCCTGCCAGCCGGGATCCCGGCTGCCAGACCCGCTCAGCCCGCTGCCGGTCTGGGGTCCCGGCCCTGCCCACCTACAGTGGATACCTACCTTCTCCCTGGTTCTGGCCCATTCTCTTCCTCTCTCTGCACTGAGCTGAGGGTGGGAGTGCGCTGAGCACAGGGCTGGGGGTGAAGGGTCTGGCCAGGAGCTAGAATGAGGGAGGGGGCTCAGGGTTGGGGCAGGAGGTTTGGGTGTGGGGCACTTACCTGGGCAGCTCCCATTGCAGGTGGGAATGTGTGGGAGTGTGTGTGTGCAGGAGCTCCCATTTGGTGCTCAGAGTGGGGCNGTGGGTGCCAGAGTCAGGGCTGGGGTCATGGGGGGGGAGTGAAGGATTCAAGCAGAGGGCTGGGTGTGTATGAGGGGGGTACAGGGCTCAGGGCAGGGGCCTGGGGGGGTGCGGGGCTGCGGGCAGAGGGCTGGGTGCGTGTGGTGGGGGTCAGGGCAGAGGGCTTGGTGTATGTGAGGGGGGGTTAGGGCTCAGGGTAGAGGGCTGGGTGTGTGTGAGGGGGGCTCAGGGCAGGGGACTGGGGTGTGTGTACCCCTATTCCATCCACCCCTTCCCCAAGACCCTGCCCCCGCTTCTTCTCCCATGCCCCATCCAACCCCCCCCCTGCTCCCTGACTGCCCCCTCCAGAGACCCCCCCGCCCCTAACCACCCCCCAGGATCCCACCCCCCTATCCAACCCCCCCTGCTCCCTGTCCCCTGACTGCCCCCACCCCTTATCCAACCCTACCAGCCCCCTTACCATGTTCTGCTCCGCGCAGAGCCAGACACGCTGCCCCGTGGGAGCGGGCAGCCCCGCCTCTCAGAGCGCTGCGCGTGGGGCGGCATGGCTCCAGGGGAGGGGGGAGCGTGTCTGCCTCCCCGCGGAGCCAAGCACTGCCCTGTGGGAGCGCGCAGCCCCGGCCCCTAGAGCGCTGCGCGCACGCCGGCATGGCTCCAGGGGAGGGGGAAGAGTGGGGGAGGGGCCGGCGGCTTGCTGTGCTCAGCCGGGCGCTCCGGCCCGGGAGCGCAGACCCCGCAGCTTGCCGTGCCATTAAAAATTGGCATGCGTGCCATAGGTTGCCGACCCCTGGTCTAGATAATACTTAGTCCTGCCATGAATGCAGGGGACTAGACTAGATGACCTCTCGAGGTCCCTTCCAGTCCTTCGATTCTGTGATTCTATGATTATCCAATTACATTATATTTTGAGAAGATTTCTGAACTTAAGAACAAAAGGTGATCTGAAATTTAGTGTTTTTATTTCAACTGTTATGGAAACTATGTATTCTAAACAAAAAATTAATCTAAAAGTATTTTGGAAAAAAAAATCAAACATTACACAGTCTGTGCTAAGCAGGGGGATAAAATATTTTGTTCTGTTATCTGCCTACTGTATATTTCACGTCACAGTGTGCATTTGTTTATTGTATTTACTTTAATAATGCCTTTAAATAGAAAATAATGTTCAATACAACAAAGGAAGATAACCATCAAGTTGGATATCTATGAAAATGCACCATTTGAAATGATCAGTGGCAGAATACTTCACTTCCACAAGAGCTAACAGCCTATAAGAGTATTCCTTTTACTTAAGCACATACACTGAAAACTGTCTCAAGTGACCGATGCAAGGGACTGAGGAAAAATAGTCACTGAATGTAGGTGGTCTTCTGAGAAAAAAAATTAAACAGAACTGTACTCACTATATTTGGGGGTACAAGGATGCCTAAACAGTGTGGTACAGGTTTCATTATGAATTTAAGTTTTAACGTAACTGAAGACTGTCTTGTGATTCTGATGTCCAGGTAATTTGAAATTACCAGTATACAGTAAGTTTCATCTGTGGAACAAAATTATTATGAAGAAATTGCATTGCATATCACGGCACCCGGCTAAGGAATACACAATGGTGAAATGTGCTGAGAAAATAAGATGACTAAAAATAGAACAAAATGAAAGCAACTACAAAGTGTCAGTGTTTAGTAAAATTTCAGCTTTCAGATTCTTCCCCTAGGATGTTTCTAGCACTCTACTTCTCACCAGTACCATTTTAAAAACAGATGAAGAAAACACAAGATAAAAATAACTGAAATGACAAGCGGTGGATTATCCAATGGGCTGATGGTGCCCATGCCACGGCCAACTGGGGGGCCCTGGAAAAATGGGCACCTCACCCTCAGCAGAAATCCACTGTGGGGCAGCGGAAGCCCTGGCAGAAGCGCCGGGCGGGTGGGGTGCGGGAATCCCTTGCACCCCAATCCCCAGAAGCAAGTATTACTCTGTGGTAACTTGCATCACTGAATTGATGGCCTGCACCCCCCAATCAACCTTAAAATGTATAATGTACTTAATTATAGAGCCCCACTCAGTAATCTTACCAGACTTGACACTTCTGCACTGCTTCCTCATCAATCAAACACTATGCTGAATAAAACTCAAATCTAGTGTGACTCAGCAGGTCCCAAAAGAGTATTACCTGCTGCTGGTCACCAAGAAAATAAGCTTGAGAAGGGTAACAGAATTGCTAATAGATACACCAAACAATCAGCACGCAGTAGCAAGTCTGGATGTGAGCAATATAATCATCCATGAGATTTGAAATCCAGCTGATCATCAACACATCAGTGAAACAACTATACACTAAGGGCTGTCATATGCACAAAGTAAGCAAACCGGAAAAACAGAAAAAATCATTTTTCCTGATAAATTCTTTCAGTTATAATCTTTATTACTTTAAATTACGGTAGCTACATTTTCAGACAAATGTGATTTTCAAGTATATGGTGTGCCTTTAAAATATGAATTTCAACTTGGCATTGTACCTTTAAACTCGGTTTGCAGACAACAAGAGGTATTTGCCACTGTGGTCTGGTGTGTCACAAAAAGAAAGGTCTGAGTATTTGGTTATTGTATACAATCTGATTGTGAAACATATAGCACCAGGATCTCTGCTGCAGCCAAGATCTGCTTGGCACAGCATGGGGCATGTATGTGTTTATAAGACCTGAAGGCCATGAATGAGCTGATTATGATTCTCTGAACCTGTCTGGCTCAGCCTCAGATCTGACTCTGGTTAGAGGTCCCTCATGGCTGCTGTAAACCTACGACAACAGCTGTCAACAGTTCCAAAGGGACAGTCCGCACTAGTTGATAACAGCCAGAGCACAGCTGAGCTCGAGCCTGCTCCCAAAACGACCTCTTTGCTGGGGCTGGAAGGGGGCAAGTGCAGGAAACAGCTACACTGCCTTCAGACCAGCCAAGAACTCCACCACCCTGGGTGGATTCACAACTGCCAGATATCGCCAGATTTTGGACCCCTGACACCTCCAGATAGTGCAAAGGGGAGAGAATCTGGTCCATTTTTCTCTGAAGGTTTTCTTATGCATTGGGATGAACTGGCTACTATATGTACATCTCTACCATGAACTGGACTGCATAAGAACTGATAAACTAATTAGTGCTAACAACTAATTTTTCAATAGTAGGATAATACTATGCCCGCCCATTGAGAATGTCCAGGTGGCTATACCACAGAGTAAACTCAACAGCTATGAAGTTATTAGATTGTCAAGGATTAAAGCTTTTTTGTTTTTCCAAACAATGTTTAATAATGTATTCACTGCTAAATAAACTTACTTTTACTAATAATATATTTCACAAGCAATTAGCAGGAAAACAGTACTTTTGGTTCCAAATAAAGATTTATACAACAAAATGTCAACTGGATGTTGCACTATTATACAATATAAGTCATTAGCAATTCTTGAAAGCAGCAGTAAACAGTTTTTTCACTAGCTTGGTTTAAGTGCTATAACAGACCATATGTTCTGAAGGATAACTGCAGGAAAGTTTCACAGTGAACGGTCAAAAAGACAAGATGTTCTGCCTCCCATAAAGATGAGGTTATAACCTAGACAAAACCAAGTAACTCACCAATTCAGATTGTAAGGCATGTCTGAGAAAGCACACAGAAAGAGTACTGGTTAAATACACGAGGTATTAAAATAAGTTAAAGGGTCTTTAATAAATAATACAGCTTTAAAATTAATGTAAAATTTTGAATGGAGCCAATGTAAATTAAAATTGCAAGTACACAGAGACAGCCATCTGCATCTCTGTACGCAAAGCCTTTGCATCCTAGAAATGATTAGGGTGACCAGACAGCAAGTGTGAAAAATCGGGACGGGAGAGGGGGGTAATAGGATCCTATATAAGAAAAAGACTCAAAAATCGGGACTTTCCCTATAAAATCGGAACATCTGGTCACCCTAGAAATGATGCAGCTAGGAACTCCTGAAAATAAATAGTTTCAGTAACTAATAAAAAACTCACAAACACTTAATTCCTCTTGATTAGAATGGCACTATTTTGTAGATTTTACAGTAATAAGTAATTTGATTTTAACACAAATATGTCTCCTCATCACAGAAAACCCCTCTTTTCTTGGAACTGACTGGCATGGTACGGGCATGGTAATCCATCAGCCATTGACCAGTCCAGACCAGAGAAATTGCATGAATGTGAGGGAGGGAGAAAGTGAAGTTTTAGTATAATTTTAAAAGAGATTTACTGTTTATAAATATGGATGTTAATCAAATTCTTTTAAAAACAACAGATCTTTGGATTTCAACCTCTATACTTCCAATCACACTAAATAAAGTAGATATTTTAGTAACATGTTTACTACAAAATGTGCAATCACAGGACGACTAGTAAACACAGATATCCTGAGGGGGTTGTGGTAGGTGCAATTTAAGGAAAGACGCTTAATCAAAACAAAGATGACAACTGATTCTAACAATTTTACAAAGCTCCATAGGATATTCTGTGTTTAGGATTTAATGAGAATTTTTGCAAACAATGAAAGGGGATGCTATAAGCAACGAATTATTGTATACTTGAACAGAATATTTCTGTTGAGGATTTATAAAAAAAAAAGCTTTAAAATAATCCTAATGTCCAATCACAGTGTAGAGAATTGATACAGATTTTAGCCTGAACAGCATTTTGCTGAAAAACTGCACACAAAAGCATAAAACAGCTTTCGGTTTGTTCCCTGAACTCAAACATCAGTACTGCTATCAAACAGATGTAGTTGTGCTCTGAAAGAACATTATAGAAACAGATTTGCAATCCCACTTTGCTTCTGATAGTCCCATTACTGATACAGCACAGCTTTTAGAATTAGAACAGATATTCGTGGGACAGGTTCCCAGCAATGACTGTGTGCATAGCAATCTATAATAGCTTGTGATGGGTAAAACTGAATATATGATCAGGCCCATGGATTATAAGCAGGGATCCTAGTTTTCCATAATTAAAAAGAAATTATCAGATAAAGAAAAACATAAAAGGCCGTGATTAAAATGAAATGCTGACCTTTAGTTTCCCTAGCCACAATATATATAGGTATCAGTTGAACACCATGTTTTATGGATATATTTACAATTTTTAAGCTTACCAGTGCCATCATTATAATAAAATAAAATTAATAGAATTTCAATTTGTAATCTATAGCTTTGCTGCATACAGTACATTACCATCAACATGAAATTTGTCCTCGCCAAACTCAGTGAGTCTTTAGAGGGTGATATTTACAGTTTTCGGCATCTTTTTATAACTTTAAATATGAACCTCTATACGTCAGAAGCAGTTTATTGGAGTATGTTTAGCTATACAGGTCTGTCTCATTTTACACTGGGGTTACGTTCTGCGGTCAGCGCGTAAAGCGAAAATCGCGTATAGTCAAAATTACATTGAGTATAATGGCGGGCAGAATCGCCCGCACTACAGAAACAGTATTTAAATTGTTATTTTTCTCTTTTTGGGTTTTTTTTTCTTGTTTTTGCCGACTGCGTAAAGCTGAAATCGCACATGTTAAATGCGCCTAAGATGCGACAGACCTGTATACATTTAAAGCACATTCAAAAATCAACCACAAGAAGGGGAGGTTGCACACACTGATTAAGTGACACTGGTGCTTTCAGTAAAGTTTAGTTAATAGTTAATATATGTTTTTATTTTTTTCACAAAATGTAAAAACTAAAGATTTTCTGTAAAAATGCAAATTTTGTATTTTTCCATGGCAAATAGATATCTAGGATACCTGACTATGACAAAACAATTCCTCCATTCTAACTTTCAAACCATATTGTAGAAAAGATATCCACTATGCCATAGTGCTGTGGAAGTCAGAGCTCCCAGACATCCTTGTGGCCCAGACACGCTTCGGCCGCAATTTTTAATTTTTATTTAATTAAGAATTAAATAAATGGCCTCATTTTCAGAGATGCTAAGCACCTGGAGTTGACAAGAGAGTTCCGTATGTATACTATGCGCTCTTATCCTTGTCGGCTCATTATCAAAACATTAACATAACATAAGAATGGCCCTACTGGGTCAGACCAAGGGTCCATCTAGCCCAGTATCCTGTCTTCCGACAGTGGCCAGTGCCAGGTGCCCCAGAGGGAATGAACAGAACAGGTAATCATCAAGTGATCCATCTCCTGTAGCTCATTCCCAGCTTCTGGCAAACAGAGGCTAGGGATACCATCCCTGCCCATCCTGGCTAATAGCCATTGATGGACCTATGCTCCATGAATTTATCTGGTTCTTTTTTGAACCCTTTTATGGTGTTGACTGTGCATTGTGTGAAGAAATACTTCCTTTTATTTGTTTTAAACCTGCTGCCTATTAATTTCATTTGGTGACCCCTAGTTCTTGTGTCATGAGAAGTAGTAAACAACACTTCCTTATCTACTTTCTCTACACCAGTCATGATTTTATAGACCTCAATCATATCTCCCCTTAGCCGTCTCTTTTCCAAGCTGAAAAGTCCCAGTCTTATTAATCTCTCCTCATATGGAAGCCGTTCCATACCCCTAATCATTTTTGTTGCCCTTTTCTGAACCTTTTCCAATTCCAATACATCTTCTTTGGGGCGATCACCTCTGCATGCAGTATTCAAGATGTGGGCATACCAGGGATTTATATAGAGGCTATATGATATTTTCTGTCCTATTATCTATCCCTTTCTTAATTATTCCCAGCATTTTGTTCGCTTTTTTGACTGCCGCTGCACATTGAGTGGATGTTTTCACAAAACTATCCACAATGACTCGAAGATCTCTTTCTTGAGTGGCAACAGCTAATTTAGACCCCATCATTTGATATGTATAGTTGGGATTATGCTTTCCAATCTGCATTACTTTGCATTTATCAACATTAAACTTCATCTGCCATTTTGTTGCCTAGTCACCCAGTTTTGAGAGATCCTTTTGTAGCTCTTCACAGTCTACCTGGGTTTTAACTATCTTTAGCAATTTTGTATCATCTGCAAATTTTGCCACCTCACTGTTTATCCCTTTTTCCAGATCATTTATGAACATGTTGAATAGGACTGGTCCCAGAACAGACCCCCTGGGGGACACCACTATTTTCCTCTCTCCATTCTGAAAACTGATCATTTATACCTACCCTTTGTTTCCTATCTTTCAACCAGTTACCAATCATAAGAGCATCTTCCCTCTTATCCGTGACAGCTTACTTTGCATAAGAGCCTTTGGTGAGGGACCTTGTCAAAGGCTTTCTGAAAGTAAACTATATCCATTGGATCCCCTTGGTCCATATGCTTGTTGACCCCCTCAAAGAATTCTAGTAGATTGGTGAGGCATGATTTCCCTTTACTAAAACCATGTTGACTCTTCCTCAACAAATTATGTTCATCTGTATGTCTGACAATATTGTTCTTTATTATAGTTTCAACCAGTTTGCCCGGTACTGAAGTCAGGCTTACAGGCCTGTAATTGCTGGGATCACCTCTGGAGCCCTTTTTAAAAATTGGCATCACATTAGCTATCCTCCAGTGATCTGGTACAGAAGCTGATTTAAATGATAGGTTACAGACTACAGTTAGTAGTTTTGCAATTTCACATTTGAGTTCCTTCAGAACTCTTGGGTGAATACCATCTGGTCCTAGTGACTTATTGCTGTTTAATTTATCAATTTGTTCCAAAACGTCCTCTAATGACACCTCAATCTGGGACAGTTCCTCAGATTTGTCACCTAAAAAGAAAGGCTCAGGTTTGGGATTCTCCCTCACATCCTCAGCTGTGAAGACCGATGCAAAGAATTCATTTAGTTTTTCCGCAATGGCCTTATCATCCTTGAGTGCTCCTTTAGCACCTCGATTGTCCAGTGGCCCCACTGGTTGTTTAGCAGGCTTCCTGCTTCTGATGTACTTAAAAAAAAAAAATTGCTATTACTTTTTGAGTCTTTGGCTAACTGTTCCTCAAATTCTTTTTTGGCCTTCCTAATTGTATTTTTACACTTCATTTGCCAGTGTTTATGTTCCTTTCTATTTTCCTCACTAGGATTTAACTTCCACTTTTTAAAGGATGCCTTTTCACCTCTCACTGCTTCTTTTACGTTGTTACTTAGCCACAGTGGCTCTTTTTTGGTTCTCTGAGTATGTTTTTAAATTAGGGGTATACATTTAAGTTGAGCCTCTATTATGATGTCTTTAAAAAGTTTCCATGCAGTTTGCAGAGATTTCACTTTTGGCACTGTACCCTTTAATTTCTGTTTAACTAACCTCCTCATTTTTGTGTAGTTCCCCTTTCTGAAATTAAATGCCATGGCAGCGGTCGGCAACCTCTGGCACGCGGCTCGCGAGGGTAAGCACCCTGGTGGGCCAGGCCACTTTGTTTACCTGCTGCGTCAGCAGGTTCGGCCAATCGCGGCTCCCACTGGCTGAGGTTCGCCGCTCCAGGCCAATGGGGGCAGCGGGAAGCCACGGCCAGCACATCCCTCAGCCCGCCCCGCTTCCTGCAGCCCCCATTGGCCTGGAGCGGCGAACCGCGGCCAGTGGGAGCCGCGATCGGCCGAACCTGCCGACGTGGCAGGTAAACAAACTGGCCCAGCCCGCCAGGGTGATTACCCTGGCAAGCCACGTGCCAGAGGTTGCCAACCCCTGCATTATAAGATCACCCATGGAGATGTAAAGGATAAGGAGCTTTTGTGTACCCCTCTCTTTGGAAAAGGAAAACAATGATGTGAAAAACACCCTTAGTTTCAACTAAAAACAAATACATGGTGCTGTAATGTTTTGTCTATACAGAATTATTTAATTCCTATATGTACCCCCTAAAAAGTGCAAATGTGCACCTTAATTATTCCTAGTCACTGAGGATCTTGGCCCCTGATCCAGGAGTGGGAAAAGCAGAGAAAATACTAGTTCATAAGAGGCACTACTTTAAAAAAAGTCTACAGGGATAAAATTGCATTGGAGTATGAAGGACCAATGAACAACTTTGACATACCCAGGGTACAAAACAGACTAATGAATATTTGTGTCACCCTTGCCCTGCAATCTTGGGTGCCTTACAATGCCTGCTGAAGGAGCTCCCACCTGGGCGACAAATAGCCTTCCAGCATGCAAGCCACACCCTGAGTGTCTGTGTGTAAATGCAGCCTTTCAGCCACACTTGGGTTACAGTCTGACTCTCACCAGCCTTGGTTATACTGCAGGGTAGCCCCAACACATCCCCAGTCCCAGATTTACCCCCAGAAATGTGTGTCCTGTGCTGCCTTTGCTCTCTCCTGGACAATACAAGCTTATAAGTCCATCATTTAATTAATAGAACTGATATGCACATAACTTGCCACACCAAATGGAGCTTCTCAAACACTTCATTTATAATAATTTTTTTTTTAAATATATGGAGATATACACCTATCTCATAGAGCTGGAAGGGACCCTGAAAGGTCATTGAGTCAAGTCGAGTCCAGCCCCCTGCCTTCACTAGCAGGACCAAGTACTGATTTTGCCCCAGATCCCTAGGTGGCCCCCTCAAGGATTGAACTCACAACCCTGGGTTTAGCAGGCTGATGCTCAAACCACTGAGCTATCCTGGTCCTCCCAATCATTTCAAACACACTGGATTAGATAAAACAATAAAACAAGTTTATTAACTACAAAGAATAGATTTTAAGTGAATGGAAGTCATGAGGTATAAATATCAGAAACGATTACAAGAAAAATAAAGATAAAATGCAACTAATGCCTAACAAATTATGTCAAGTTCAAAGTAAAGTTTTTCTCACCACAGTCTCTCAAACAGGCTTACTGGCCACACTTCTTACAGGACCCCTTCTTCTGTTTAATGGCTGCTTCCTTTGTTCCTTCTGGTGCAGTGAAACAATGGACAGAGCGAGGAGGAGGGGGTCCCTTGGGGTGTCTTCCCCTTCTTTTTATAGTCCTCTCCCAGCTTTGAGAAGCATCCCCAGCTTGGAGCATGGCAATAGGCAGTCTCTGGACAGTCTCTAAAAAGTAGAATTTTCACCCATACCCCCCTTCCTGCCCCCCAAAATGGCCATTTAGCAGGTAATGGCGCTTTAGCCTTGTTTACAACTGGCTGAGGCATCAGCTTGCCTTTTGTCTCTGAGGAAGTGGTTTGATCACTCCCCAGACTTAGAACATGTTTTAGTAACACCATGCAGTGGAATCTTATAACTTTACTTACAATGTTGCCACACTTATTTTACCAGGACAATAATGATTAGCAAATTATGAGTTTTCAAACGATACCTCACCAGTCAAACTTTATGCAAAGATAATTACAATAGTGGACACAGGTATATTCTGTCACAGCAAGTATTTGATTTTTATTCAGCTTTGAAATGTTTTTTTCAATAGCAAAACATTATAGAATATATAGTAGTAAAATTAGATAAGTAGTTATGAAGCAAAATAAAAACAACCCTTCGTAAAACAATTAAATATATTATCATCAAGCTGGAGCTTTTCTTTGCTGATCTGTTCGCTCAGCCTCAAATTAAACAATTCTAAGTTTCCAAAAGTATGTTGCTAACTCTTTCTCATTCAGCAAAGTGAAAAGATTATAAAGAAAATCCTTATTTTCCATTTTCACTCATCCTGAGAGAGAACACTTTTTTTTAAAACCACTATGAAATGACAGAATTCATTACAACTTCACATCCAGCCAAAACTTGGCATTTAAAATACCAAAGTGCAGAGGTGAAAATGTACTAAGGCTACTAGAAGCATTAAACTCTTGCACTTCGGAACAAGGCTATATTTGAGTGAAGTCTTTGACACATTGTATTGCGCATATATTTTGCTACGATATATATTTTATTATTTTCTTAAGTGTGAGTTAAAACTTTGAATACAAGAGCAAAAATAAAAATTTTCCCCATACTTCAGCACACCAAAGCTTCTTTTCTTCCTCCTTTGTCTCCAAGGGCAGTGAAAATGTCATTAAATTTTTACTAATGAAGGAACAACTGAGTAACTTCAGAGGCAAATTGTCATTGAGGAAAATATTATTTCCTCTTAGTAAAGACTTGCTGTTTGTTAACATATTGGTTCTAACTTATACAGCACAATGCTGCTATCAGGTAGTAATTAGATTAATATCTTTAATGTACTAAATTGCAATTTGTTGGAATATAAACATCTGTGATGGGGCTTACCACCTACCACCTGGAAAGACAGCCAATGCACCCAATTAGTCATACTTTGCACCTGGGGAGAGAGGTAGCTAACTGGCTCCCTGTCAGAGGCAGTGGAACTAAGCCTTAAGAAGTTCAGTTGAGGGACAGATTCCAGAAGAGACAGGTCTCTCTGGCTGAGAGAAGCTTAGTGTTAGCGTAACAGCTTGAGATAATGTGGGCAGCACACTACAGGGGGAGTGTAGGCTCCCGCAGGGAAGCCCCAAGATAGGGTTCGTGTAAGTATGAGGAGAGGGCTTCAGTAGCCCAAGGGGGCAGAAGAAATATCCAGATTCATTTGGTCTTGTCTGTGATATCCCAAAAGAGGTTTGAACTTGGTGGCTTGGCTGGAGAACTGAGCTACAGAAGATCTAGAGTCAGAGGCAGGCAGCCAGCAGGAAGCACTGAAGCTGGAGATAGCAGCAACATGAAGCGCAAGCGAACACTCCAAGGGCGAGAGAGCCTCACCACAACATCTCCTAATTTAGCATTAACCAACTGCAGACCTTGTTAAGCAATGTGACCATATAAAGCCAACTTCTTTAACAGTATACATTTGCACAGCTCTATGGAAGACAAATGAGGTCTGCCAATTTCCCACCCACGTGGTCCAGCCACTTCCTGTTCCCCCCTCGACTCTGCTCTGGTAAGTACCCCATTCCCTTCCCTCATAACCCAAATGCAGTAGGGACCCCCTAAAAGAGCCCCGACCCTTTTTTTTCCTGCCACCCAGAAAGAACAACCACATTCAGTTGCGGTGAGCACAATGTCACGAACTGGCATGGCAGCAGCTGCATTTACCAGCTTAAATAAGATTTGGTCATTGAAAATCTACAATTTCAAGACCAAACTATGAATCTTCAACTGAATGTTATTTTCATTTTAACATATGGATGAGAAAGCTGGAAACCCACCAAAGGTATACACAGATGTCTAAATACATACAAAAGCAACTGCCTTAGAAAAATAGTAGGTATTAAATAGAATATATTTATAACAAATGCCAAGATTCAACAAAGTTCAACAGCCCCTTAACTCTAAAGTGACCCAGAAAAGAAGATGGAAATATTTGGATCATGTGGTAAGAGTAGTAATTTCCTTTCATAAAACAGAATGGCTAATGCTAAGTTTTCAAAAGGGATTTGCTCTCATAGTATACTCTCATCAGAAAGTCTCTAAAATTGATATTTTTTTATTCATCTGACAGCTTTATTGACAGAAATCTACTGTCTTTTGGGATAGTATACTGATTTTCACTAATCCACTTAAGAATACTGCTGCTGAAGAATTTCCGAAGTTGGGCATCCAGAGCGCATGTACACCCACAGTGAATACCTATTGGGACCAGTAGTTGAAGAAGAATTCCTTGCTATTGTGGCACTGTATGTCTAAAACAAGAACAGATTTCAGCATGACTCCAGGACTTCCTACCAACTTGATGATCTGTGGCTTCGTGCTTCAGATCATTGGTGAAGTCAGAGCTTTGAAAAGTTCCCCTTCTTAATAACATCTGTCTTTACTGGGTTATGTTTAAGTCAAATACTCTTAACTTCCATTTTGACTGCAAGAACTTTAAAATACCTTAATTTCTAAACTAAAAAGAAAATTGTAATAATTATAAAACAAATATGGAATTTCAAATATTCATTGTAAATCTGAGATTTAATACAGCCTAATATATTTGGATACAAATCCATTTTATTTTATTGTTTTTAATAACATCAAACACTGGATGTTATTAATAAAATTAAAATAAAATGAGAATTTGCACGGAAATAATTACATGTCAAACAAACGGCCATATATCAAATATTTGATGAATGGTCTCTAAAAATTCAATTCTTAATCATTTAAAAACATCTGAGAGATAATTAAGTGAATTAGTGGGACTGCTTTTGCGTTTAAAAGGGTGGGGGAGGGCAAAGGGTACAAAATGCTATAGACTGTACTTATTCCGGCTCGGTTGGTATCCTTTAGTAAGGTTCACCTATGCCTATTTGGTCCAGACTGGAAGATGAGTGATGCGGGTATTACTTCTGTTTTAAGTTAACAAACACTCAGTTTTCAGTGTATTTCTCGAAAGTTTTTCTATCTGAGAGCTCTTTAAATTCAAATGAGGTTTAAGAAAAAAATCTATTTTTATTTTCCTCTCCACCTTCTTCCTTCCTATTTCTCTAACAAGTTGAATCCTATAAATCAGTGGTTTTCAAACTTACTTGATCACAGACGCCCCCTGTCTCTGTGTCTATAGTAGTTTATACCCCCCTTCTGCCACACAAGCACAAATACCGATAAAAAGAATCAATATGCAACTCTCACGAAATATTAAAAACAGTAAGGCATTGATTCAAACAGGGCCAACAATCCATTGTAATAAGAGCAAAAGCAAAACTGCGATTGTGGTCAGTGCTAACAATTAAATGTGCACACCGTGGCATAACAAACAGATTAAGGTACAGCTAGCAATGGCTTTGTATAATGCTATTCAAGCTTAACAGAAATCTGTCAAAATGCACAGCGCCATCTAGAGTCAAATGCACAGAGACATCTGAAGACTTGATATGTCTGGAGGAATCTGCTTTGCTAGTTATTCATTGCGGTGGGTAAAATGTATGCAGTAATGTTTTCCCCCTAAAAAACATAGTAAGAGAATCGAAAAAGAACCTCCATGGCTAAACAACACAGTAAAAGAAGCGAGAGGCAAAAAGGCATCCTTTAAAAAGTGGCAGTTAAATCCTAGTGAGGAGAATAGAAAGGAGCATAAATTCTGGCAATTGAAGTGTAAAAATATAATTAGGAAGGCCAAAAATGAATTTGAAGAACAGCTATCCAAAGACTCAAAAAGTAATAGCAATTTTTTTTTTTTAAAGTACATTAGAAGCAGGAAACCTGCTAAACAACCAGTGGGGCCACTGGACGATCGAGATGCTAAAGGAGCACTCAAGGATGATAAGGCCATTGCGGAAAAACTAAATGAATTCTTTGCCTCGGTCTTCACAGCTGAGGATGAGAGGGAGATTCCCAAACCTGAATCATCCTTTTTAGGTGACAAATCTGAGGAACTGTTCCAGATTGAGGTGTCATTAGAGGAGGTTTTAGAATAAATTGATAAATTAAACAGTAATAAGTCACCAAAACAAGATGGTATTCACCCAAGAGTTCTGAAGGAACTCAAATGTGAAATTGCAGAACTACTAACGGTGTGGTTTGTAACCTATCATTTAAATCAGCTTCTGTACCAAATGACTGGAGGATAGCTAATATGACACACTTTTTTTTTTTTTAATTAAAAAAGAATCTGGGAATGGGTGAGAGAGTATGGATCACTTAATGATTACCTGTTCTGTTCATTCCCTCTGGGGCACCTGGCATTGTCCATTGTCGGAAGACAGGATACTAGGCTAGATGGATCATTGGTCTGACCCAGTATGGACGTTCTTATGTTCTTCTACACTGCATGCCTCTTCCAGCAGCATGTAGCATATACACAGAGGTAGCCCTCCTAGCATGGGTTTAAATAGCAGCATACATCCACTAGGTATAACTTAGGCTAGTAAAGACATGCCTGAAGTATGTGGTTATGTACCAGACTACATGCCCTAAATGGCTCTTAACTCACTCATGTAGTGAGTCCCTGTCTACACCGCTATTTTTAGCAGTGCAGTATCCCGCTGCCTCCCTGTGGCTGGAGCCCTTCCCATTGCAGGAAAAGACTTCAGCAATGAGGAAAGGCTCCACCAACTCACTGTTGCTGGAGACTTTCCTCGTGTCAGGGAAAACTTGACAGTGGGGAGCTGCTGAAGCCTTTCACTGACGTGTAGCTATACACCACAGTATGGACACAGCTTGCTTTTCACTGTGGTATGTTGCTACACGTATCCTACATGCTGACACCAGTGGTTTATACTGTATTCTATGGCTACGTCTACATCCAAGTTATATTTACTGAAGAACAAATATGACAGGGCAGTAAAACGTGTAGTCTGGGTTCTGAAAACACCTCTTTTAGCAACTGGAGAAAGGAAAACATACATGGTTTTACTAACATATATTTCCAAATTCTTCTACAAGTTGTACATCAAATTTAAAAACAATGGGAATGACCATTCCAAGAAGATGATGGCAATGAGCTGAAACACCTATACCTAAAAATCTGCATAAGATTTACATTTTAGTTTCCTAAAATTAGACTAAAAATATGTACTATTCTTGTTCGTCTACTAATAAAAACTAATATGCATAAGTAGAGAGAAGAGCCGATTATGGAAATGCACTTGAATCTAGGACAGCATAAAATGTGTTCACTAATTTCATTATTAGCTACAGACATTATAAAGTTTGTGAATATTTTATTAAACCATTTATCTAATTACAGTATGTTTTCTTAAATAAATAAATAAGCTTTGCTTTATGTTTTACAGTAAATGCCACACACAAAAATATGGCAGAAGTGATGCATTGCATTTTTCAGATATTGTTTACTATATTCATAATCTGGAAACATACCAACTCCAGCCCACATCCGCATTAAGTACCCGGTCTTATTCACATGAATTCAATGGAAACACTTATGTGAGAAAGGATTATTTACATGAATAATGGTTGCAGGATGGGCCTTGACATTCATACAGTTGAAAGAGCAACTGCACATTTGTATGAATACACAAATTAATTCCTTCATGTATTTTAAATTTAACAGTGCTGTTTATCATACAATAATAAACTTAATAGTAAAACCTAGATATTTCAAATCTGCTACTCATTTTTTATAGTAGGTAATACTATCTAAAATAAAGAATCACCTGATATTGTTAGACCACTTATATTATTCTACATGTTCAGACACTTCCTGTCACAATCTGTATTCATCACACAGCTTTAAAATGAAATACTGTATGCAAATATTCAAACAGATTTCCAAGAATGATTAATAATATTTTTAATATGATAGTCCCCATGTGACAGGTTTTTACATACGTCCGAGAATGCCCAGCCTCGTCCATTGAAATTTACTGAGCTCCAAAATAAAATAGTTGAATTTTGATAAAGTTCCTTTCTTATTTTGGTATTTGTTTTATTAATTTACCTTCTCAAAGGTAGTAAAATGAAAGCCATAGTGTCTTGTTAAACTACAATATGTAAAATGAATCTTCATAATATGACTCATTTTACTAATTACTTTTCATATTATACAGTTCCTATAAGCCTTAAGAGAAAAGACAAGAGTAAGAAATATTTTCCCTACTACAATAATGCTACCTTAGAGTCAATGAAATAAGAGGGTCATATGAAACATCACAGAAGGACTTCCCAGATTTTTAATCACTATGAAGAACATTTTTTTGCTTTATTACAAAAATTAACGAATTCATGTACAAGCACTTTCATATAATTTTTTTAAAACAAAATCAGCTTATCTACAATCTTTTTGCACAGATAAACATTTGGGGCTGCAATCCTCAAACAATTCAAGTTTTGATTTAAAACAGATGTTTGGTTTCAGTCCAAACAAATGCATATTGAACAACTAAACAGTGAAACAGCAGGAGGACTTGCTATCACAAATTATTTCAGTGTCTTCTGTATTTAAGTATGATGGATAAATACCCTGAGAGAACAGAAGGAGCTATTTCAGACACTACACCAACCACCTAACCCTAATCAGCATTCACGATGTTTTGATCTAAATCTACCACTGTTAATTTATATCATAGGGGGCACCTTAACAGACTGTACAAGCTCAGTTGACTCCATCTGCACTACTACATATTCCAAATAAAAAAACAACCCAACTGTTTAGTCTCTAACTTTCCTATACTAATCACTGAAAAAGGAAGCAGGTTATATAATAAGGAGGTAGAGGGAGGTCTAATACAGAGCAATGATTTTCACTGAAAAAATTGCTACAGAATTGGGTGCACAAGTGAGCATTCTCAGCCAAATGAATAGAGCATGCCTCAACCTGGCAAATTATCTTCCAACTTCCATTCACAATAAAGTTGCATGTCCTGAACTATACAAGCTATACTCTATTATACAAAGGGAAAATACGTTTTGTCCATGTTAAAAAAATTCTGGTGACCTTTTCTCTGAGCAGATTTAGCACCTCCATGCTTTGGAGCAGGGACCAGAAATTTGGCAGAGGGGGTGGCTTTTGTGTAAGGCACGTGCCTGCTGTTGTCCCTGTGAAAACCTGCCAAAATTTGGCCCAGTTATAAGCCTTTGAAAAAAATTACAGTTCGCATATTCTCAGCAGAGACTTCAATATTGGCTAAGGTTTCTGATGATTCCCCAGAGACCAAACGAGTGTGTAACACTGGTGTGCACGTGCTGATCCACACAGGATATGAGTTGTTACAGCCCCAAGCTACAGAATCTTGTCTCGTTAGCTCAAATTGTAGCAGCTCATCAGTTTGGCTCTGGTGGTCCCTCGTTCAAACCTAAGTGTGTCAGCCAAGAGGACTGGCATCACACAGGCTTCAGCTCCTCTAAGTCCCTAGTGCAGACCAGATTGCATACGTGCCATCCCAACAGAGCAACTGAACATGATCCCTCTGGCCTAGGCCTAGAGGGGAGAAAAGCTGGACTTTCCCTGTAATGGTTGCTCGAAACTGGGCTGGGACTGGACACTGGAACTGAGAGCAGGGACCTGTCTCTCCTGGCTTTCAGTGACCCTCCTGTTCATGCCCTAGGCAGTGTGGAGGAGGAGGAAGAAGCCAGCTGATTCGAATGCAGAGGGGGCAAAAGCCAGATTGGATGGGGGTGGGGAGAAGTAAATTGGGACAAGGAGTCTGGTGAGTAGAGTTCCCACCTTTCTAATTACAGAAAACCGAACACCCTTGCCCCAACCCCTTCCCTGAGGCCGTCGCCTCCTGCTTACTCCATCCCTCCTCCCTACCCTCGCTCACTCATGCATTTTCACCAGGCTGGGATGGGGGGTTGGGGTGAGGGAGGGGGTGATGGCTCCAGAGTGGGGCTGGGGATGAGGGGTTTGGGGTGCAGAAGGGGATGAGGGCTCCGGCTGGTGGTGCGAGCTCTAGGGTGGGGCAAGAAATGAGGGGTTCAGGGTGTGGGAGGGTACTCTGGGCTGGGGCAGGGGTTTGGGATGGGGTGCGGGCTCTGGGAGGGAGTTTGAGTGCTGGAGGGGGTTCCGAGCTGGGGCAGGGGGTTGGGGCGCAGGAGGGGGTTTGGGGTGCGGGCTCTTGGTGGTGCTGCTGACCTCAGGCAGCTCCCGGAAAGTGACTGGCATGTCCCACTGGCTCCTAAGCGGAGGGGCAGCCAGGTGGCTCTGTGCGTTGCCCCCGCCTGCAGGCGTCACCACCGCAGCTCCAATTGGCTGCGGTTCCCGGCCAATGGGAGCTGTGGACCTGGCGCTCAGGGTGATGCCTGTGGGCGGGGGCAGCACGCAGAGCCCCCCTGGCGACCCTTCTGCCTAGGAGCCAGATGGACATGCCGCCGCTTTCGGGAGCCCAGTGGAGCCGGGCATGGAGCCTGCCTGCCCCGCAGAGGCCAACTAGATTTTTAGTGACCCAGTCAGCTGTGCTGACCGGAGCCACCAGGGTCCCTTTTCGACCAGGCGTTCCAGTCAAAAACCAGATGCCTGGCAACCCTACTAGTGGTGACCAAGGGCTGTGGGGAGCCTGGAGGGGAAGAGAAACTAGGCAATGGTGGGTTGAAGAGACTGGAACTGGTAGCTAAAAGGGGGAGGGGAGGCTGGAACTGTTTGGGCAAGGAGAATGGGACTAGGAATTAGTCTGGGGAGAGGGAAGAGAGATCTGACAAGGAGATGAGACGTGATGAGGGAAAGCAGGGAGTCCTGTGGAAACAATAGAATGTGATTATGTAATTAAAGACTGTATCATAATACATATGCACCAGGGGGCAAACCAAGGTTGCACAGGCAAGCTTATGCCTTAATTTTGGAATTTCCTAACTTCTGAGTGCTTGACTTTGCAACCTTAATTATGTTCTTTTAATGTATTTTTTTTGCAATATATACCGGTATAATCTACAAATATATATATTTGTAGATTAAACACTACAAATTGTAATTTTAATCTGTTGCCTGTCCAGTTTGATGAACTCCATTTTCAAATGCTGTCAATCTGTCACCTTTCGTAAACAAATAATCTATTAAATATATTTCAAAAATTTAACATAAAAAAACCCCATTCTAGTTATCCCTTCATATTTCCTAAAAGACTTTTGCTGTACAAATCTAACCACAGAAAGCACACGATCAGTTTTGGGTGTTACAGAGAAAACCTGTCACAGCCAGGAAATTATGAAAGTATAAATCTGCCTATTAATATAAATGTTTAGCAATATATACATGATAAATACATTTTTGGCTTAAGTAATTTCAAGTGAACAATTTTGTAGTTTAAATAGTTCAGGAAACAAATTTTCTGTTCAAAGTTGGGACTAATTTCTAAACTTCTGTGCACATTAGCAAACCCTTAGGAACAGAAATTAAATTTTGCAGTGTGTTACATATTTCACTTTGTGAAATATATTCAGCATGTCTGTTTATAATGCTGTCAACTTTTATGGATAGAATAGTTCTCACTTACAAATCTGGCTGTAAACAACAACATACTAAAAAAAATCCAGTACAGATTCTCTGTAAAGATATTCTTGGCCGCTCAGAAATATGAATTGAACACCCACAACACCTTAGTACCATTAAAAATTACTGGTCGGAATAAAACTCTCCATATATCCTTGAACACAATATAAAGTAATTTTCAAAGGACACTTCAAAGACAAGATAGTTATTTAAATGGAACTTTGGCATAGCGCCTAAAACACAAAATTTCCACTCCACAGGGGGGCTATGAATAACCTCAGTGGCAGAGGTTAACTTATATGTATATCAAACATGTAAAACGATAATTAATGAACATGTCCCTCATTTTCAGATATTTAACTTTGGGTGGCAGAGGGAAGTTATTTTCTAAGGCAAAACTCACACAATTTAATATTATTCTAACAACTAGATCTAAGAATATATCACCAAAAATGTAAGTATCGTATATATACACCTCTACCCCGATATAACGTTGTCCTCAGGAGCCAAAAAAATCTTACCGCGTTATAGGTGAAACTGCGTGATATAGAACTTGCTTTGATCCGCCGAGCGCGCAGCCCTGCCCCCCCGGAGCGCTGCTTTACCGCGTTATATCCGAATTTGTGTTATATCGGGTCGCGTTATATCGGGGTAGAGGTGTATAATACAATAAATTAACAATCATTTAGGAAAACACTGTCTTGACATAGATACAAGGTCATTATTTAAATGCATGAGAAAGTTTACAAAAACTTAAATCTTTTGCCTAAGTTTTATTTATTATATTTTAGGAAACGTTTTGCCTTTTTTCAAAGATTTCTTTGGGATCAAGAGACAAGCACCAATCGCTATTACAGAGATATTGAGTTATTGTCAGTTTTTAAATGTTCTGTATATATTTTCAGTTAGTCAGTATTCAACTACTGTTGAAAGTACTATTGTCCTTTGAGCCATATGCATACTTCTGAAACCTGACCAGCGTTCATCTATAGTCTAATGGTACAGCTAACATCAAGCAGGGTTGGGGAAGAGAGACTGCTCTTGTAAGATTCAAATTGTTTCCCCATCCCTGACTCTCAAGTCAGCCACTGTTTGGTGGCTCACCAACAGGTGACCTAGAGGGAAAGTCATGCGGTGTGAATGGGTGCAGATGTGCAGGCTGGAGCAGTTTTACATTTTGAGCGGCCGTGAGGAACCTCCACAGTTTTGGAAGTTAAGATGAATGAATAAGATGAACATTTAAATCTTTGATGCCTAGACAAGCTGAACCAAACTCCCAGCCATTTCAAATTTATTCATCGTTACTATGAACTCACTTCTCCTCCAAAAGTTTTGCTGTAATAGTCGTGTCCACTGCCTATTATCTACAAATGTAATGGTCACAAAGAAAGTGATGGACAAGTTCCTACTCATACAAACACAATGGGCTTGTCTACACTAAGGGGGCTACAGGGGCATAGCTGTAACCACCTTAGTGTAGATGCATCACATAGTGCTGGAATAAGTTTTTCCATTACTATAGGAACCCCACTTCCCTGAGCAGCAGTAGCTACAGCTATGTCTATACTACAGAGGCTATCGCGGCACAATGTAAATGTGTAGTGTAGATGCTATGTTGATGGAAAGAGTTTTTCTGTCAATGTAGTTTATCCACCTCTCTCAGAGGAGGGATCTAGATGGATGGAAAAATTCTTTCATTGACCTAGCTGCATCTACACTGGGGGTTACGTAATTAACTAAGGCGCTCAGAGCGCAATTTTTTCCTCAGCCCTGAGCGACATAGGTTGATCTAATTTTTAAGTGTAGACCAGACCAAGGCCAGCGGAAGCTTTCTTCCATCGACTGAGCTAGGGGTTAGGTTGGCATAGCTAATGCGCTCAGAGATGTGAATTTTTCACACCCCTGAGTGACATAGCTATGTCTATCTAAATGTTTAGAGTAGACTGGGCCAATACCTTTTGTATATATTATGGTCTGGACAATGCCCTACAAGTACTTAGTGAATGGCAGCATTCTGGGTTTAAAGAGTGCCAGATCTGTGTAATGTTTTTAATTAATGGGTGAAGAATATTGCATATACCTTTCCCTGGCCTTGCCTGCTCCATGGTTCTTTAATCCATTCACTGGTCTCCCTGTAACTGCACTGGTCAACAATAGTGGCGGTGGTGAAGTCTGAAGTTACCTGGTGTTTGTAATATACATCAAATTCCAAAAGGATATGCCTTCATGAGGAAACAGTTCAATATAAATATAGGCCACAAGGGTTTCAATATCACTCTACTGATGCCAGATTCTATGGGACATTTATACTAAATAAACTTTTATTGTGGAAGTATTACCTAGCATTGTCGTCCTAGTTTTTATTAAAAGTAAACCTTAAATAGCAGTCTATTTGAAGCCAAACAATATTAATGAGCTAATCATTTCAACTTCACACATTAAAAAAGATAAGCATTCAGGAAATGTAAAAACGACCTCTTTAAAAACAATCTGAAATACTGTTTTAACAACAACCTGGATTAAACTGAGATTATGCCAGCACTGACAAAAGTGATGATGCATTTGCCATTTTCTGTGCAATCAACACAGAATAAATAACCGCAAGATAATATAACACATGTCATTGTTGAACTCTTCAAATGCAACTGTACTTAAGAAAAACATGTCAAATTATGACAATATAAATCTGTAAAATGAGCTCTCTTGAAAATCTCACCTATGCTACAGAAAACAAGCATCTGTTAGCTCAAGCTGTCTCAAACTTGAAAATGAAAATTTTATAATTATGTACACTCTTATATTAAAATCATATACTATTATGAGAAAATATATTCCACATATAGAGTATATGAACCCACAGACCTTAATAGACCTGGCATACAAACAAACAAAATGTAAAAAATATGTAAATACAACACTACCCAAAATGGAGAGTACTGAAGTCACAGCTAACTCTGCAAGCCATTATGCCAGGAAACACCAAAATAGCATGTTAAGATAAATTATTACACCTTACAGTTCACTCTGATGGCAAACATATTTGTGCTCTGGTGAACTGCAAATGGAGCAATATCCCTCGATACCGAAAGCCTGCTGTGCTAGACTCCTGAAACTAAATCTATCCAAGTCGATAGCTAGAAAAATCCAAGTCTATCTGAACTGTTGGGTTAGAGAAACAGTCTCTCAGGTTGCTGAGTCCCAGACAATCAGGGCTTTAAAGATTATCAGCCACAAATTAATGTATCACTTACTTGTTTTTCAGCTTGTCCATAATCAGGTCCTTGGGTTGGCAAAAAGTAGCAAATATGACCATTGTTTTTTGCTTTCTCTCGAAGAGCCATGGCAGTTCGTACAGTGGAATTTCTAGCATGAACGAACACCATCACCTTAAGATAAAAAGAAAGAGTTGTTGATAAATAACAAAATGCTTAATAAAAGAATGAAAGTCTCCATGTGGTAATGGAGTTATTTCTGCTGAAATAACTGCATCTCTATTTTACTGAGTAATACAAAAAGATTAGAAATGCTTCACCCCATATAGTTCTGCAAAACCATTTAAATTTATACTAACCCTTCTTTATTAGCCTGCAAAAATATCAAAACAATTTCAAACAGCAACCAAGTGCAATGTTTACCTATTTTAAGCAGCATACCTAAAAAACAGAGAGAAAGGGTTTCTCTGAGAGTTTAAGAGGGAGATGAGAGTTTAGATGCCCAACTCCCATTGATTTCCAATGTAAATTGGGTGCTTAACAGTTCTTTATACATTTGAAACCTCCTCAACTGTTATATGTAGCAAAAAAAAAAAAAAAAAAAAAAAAAGTTTTTTCTAAGTTCTGGAGCAAATCCTGATGTCTACTAAAGGCTGCTTTGCATTGCACAAACCAGCCTTACATGTAGCCTTAACTCGCTACCTGAGCATCGCTTTCGAGTAGTAGAGGAATCCCAAGTGACAAGAGAGGCTTCAAACACCCCTCAACATAGGAAGAGCTCTTGTGAGGAAACTGGGTAGCCAAAATGCTGCCTATACTCCGGGGTCAACTGCTGCCAGAACAGTCCTTTGGAAGCTGTTGCTGCAGTGCCATCACAATTTAGAATATCTTCAGATCCTAGATCTGTGAAATGCACTGTCTGCATATTTTGTATTAAATTACTAAATAAACTGGTAAATTAATGGCGATTTCTTTACTATAATTTCAAGAGACAGATACACAAACATCTACATTCACGTAACAGCAAATCTGAAATTTTAAGCATGCTATCAGGAAATTCTAAATTAATGGGTGTACACATTTCATCATCATGCACTAAGGAAAGTGATCTCAATAGGCAGGGAAGAACATATACAACATTATTACAAAAGAACTGAACTATCTTCTATAACTTTAAATATAGGCATGTAGGATTCTGTACTACCATATGTATGTTGTGTGTTCATGTAATGAAAGATTACCTGTTGTAATGCATATATAAATGGTGACAGATCAAAAAAACTGCTGTGCAATCCTAGATTTTGATTAAAATCTCAATTTTTTTCCATGAATGTAGCTCTTTTGTATTTTCGCATTTATTCGTAAACTCGAAAACTGGATGGATTTATGAAAAATCTGAAAAAATGGTAATTTCCTAACTTTTGGTCAAAAAATCCAAATGAGAAAGGCACACCTTTGATGGTGTCACAAGAAAAATATAGGAGCAGAAGTTCATAGATACAATGCTTCAACCAGGCATATTGAGAATTTAACTAGAAAATAATTTTCAATTACTTTGTAACAACATATAAAGCTTGGCATTTCATCAAGACCTCAACAGAACACCCAATAGCAAAGAAAGGCTGATATCTAAAATGAGATTATTCAAAGATGGATCCAAAATTCAAATCAGCAAATATTTGCTAATTAATGGCTGCAGATGGAACCAACTGTTGTGTGAAAGGTGACAATGAAAAAAAAGCAGTTTACTGAGTGCATTGAAAAATTCTGAAATCACAAGTTACGGTTCATGTTACTGGGTTTGCTGTTGCTGTATTTGGGGTGGAAATGGAGTGGTGAAAAAGAAAGGTTTATATGCTTTGTTAAAAAACAAGAGAAAAAGTTACTTTAACACCATCAATCAGGAACTCTCTCAATATCCAGATCTTGTAGAATCCATAAGAGATGCTAATCCAAGAATTTTTGGCTATAGTAGGAATAAAATAATACAATACTGTACATTCTTAACCTTGAATATTAGATGAGTGGATAACATTGCTAAAAGGCTGAAGACATCAACATATATATCTTTACAAAAACAACCCAGGTAATATATACAAAAGAAACATTAGGTAGAAGGGGGGCATTTTAAAATGAAGCAAAATTAGTGTGAGAATATATAATGATATAAGACAGTTGAGTAACCTTACTTATCAATATGCAAATTCCAAACTTGCAACAACAACTAGAAAGATGTATGTTTCATAGTTTCACAGAGTTTAGGGCCAGAAGGGACCATTCGTTCATCTAGTCTGACCTCCTGTATATCACAGACCATTAAACTCTATACTGAGTTTAAACCTTTGAAATCTTCCCCCTCAACTGTTATATGTTATCCCCATGAAGGTAGGGAATGAACAGGAGAATTAATAGATTCACAGAGTCCAAGGCCAGACGGGACCACCCTGACCATCCAGCTGAACCTCCTCATCCAGGACACACACACACAGGCTGCAGAAATTTGCCCAGAGCCTAGATTTAAGTATATGTTTTAATGATTTAATCTCATTTTATAGACTCCAAGTGATGGTGAGTCCACCACCATATGCTGTTCCAGTGTTTAGTTACCCTCACAGCTGCAAAACTACGTCTTATTTCAAGGTTGAATTTGTCCAAGTTCAACTTCCAGCCACGGGATCTAGTTATACCTTTGTCAGCAAGGTTGAAACCTCTCCACTGTCAGTTATCTTCTGCCTGTGTAAGGACCTATACACAGTGATCAAGTCAACTCTCAATCTTCTGTTCAATAAGCTGAATATGTTGAGCTCCTTAAGCCACCTCACGTTGTAAGGCTTGTTTTCTAGCCCCTGTATCAATTTTGTAGCCTCTCTCTGAACCCTAATATTTCCATGTCCTCCTTGAACTGTGGACACCAGACCTGGATTCAGTATTTTAGTAGCTCTCTTACCATTGCTGCATATAGAGGCAAGATCAAGTCCCTACTTCTTCTAGATAGTCCACTTTTTATATATTCAAGGATTGCATAAACCCTTTTTAACCATGGCATTGCACAGAAAGCTCATGTGACATGATTATTTATGATGATCCCCAACTCCCTGCTTTTCAAGATGGTACCTAATAGTATGGGGAATACTCAATAATGTACCCATCTATATGGCAAGCTCATGGGCTCCAAATGTACAAAATGAACAGATTTGTGAAAATATTCAATTGATGTGATCCAAACATGTTGAAAAAAGTTATATGCGCAAGAGACTAACTCCTTCTGAGTCTCAAACAGATTGTTCTGCAAAAAATCCCAACACCTCCCTCAAATAACTAAATAACTAAAAATCACATCTCTCCTCCTAAAACTCTAGTGAACTGATAGCTAGAGGATAACATCCAAAGCAGTCCATGTCTCAAAGAGTTTACAATTTAAGAATGTACAAGTGAAGTCAGACAATAGGATCGATAAGGGGATGGGATGGCATGCATAACATTGTGGTTATTTTGGTTGGTCATGCATGCTTCATGATGGCAATTATACATTTATTTTAATTAAGTATTTTAGTTAATTAGTTTATGATTACATAATAATCCTTTATAGCATTATGGCTCTTGCAATTATACCCTTTCATTTAACTACAAACATTCTTGGATGTGGTAAATGCCATTGATGGCCGCATACCAATTTTGTGTTGTTTACATGCCACATAATGGCATAATCTTGTTTAAATTTCTCCAAAATCAGAGACATGCAGAGCTGTAAGGGAGAGTAGATCATGACCCTAAATCTTCATTAATCATTTCAGTTTGACTTGTCAATTAATCACTTTGTGATTTATTTTCTAGAACAGCCGGGATAAACCTAAGTTAGAACTTAAAACAATCTCACTGCACATTAAGCGGTGGGGGCCCGTGTCTGGTTTGTTGGAAAAGGTGTGTGCCCTTTTAAAGACTGGGGAGCCAGGGAGTGATTTTCTGCTGCAGCTGCAGACCAGGTCAGCATGGGGATGCTGACCCATCCCCACTTCCAGGTGACTGGAAGAGAGGGAGGAGTAGGTAGGTCTATGCCAGGGCAGGAAAAGCTCTCTTTTACCTGGACTAGGCAGAGCAGCACCCATCCTCCTACCCACTGAAGTGGCGAAACAGCAGGTTTTGTCAGCCTCCACTGTGGGCATTGTGCTAGTTGCTCCTTTCTCAGGGGGCTGGAAAGGAGTTTTTCCCTCACTCCAGATTGGCAAAGGGGAAGTGTCGTGTGTCCCCCCCCCCCCCACCCCCGCATTTGAGGGCAGGGGGTGGTGAGGTCCCAGCAGCGGGTTGGCTGGGGACCAGGATGGTTGATGGGGAAGACTCATGGAAGCCCCCCAGGTATATATTGAAATTATGAATTACCTTCACTGTACACTTTTATCTGCTGGGTATTCCCAGGCATTTAAGAATAAAGTTGTGATCTAATTAAACCACATCCAGTGTCTTCTGTCCTTCCAGCATAGCTGGACAACAACAATTTCCTTTTATGAAAGGATCCATTTCCTACAACCCCTCACCACTCCCACCACAAACACTAAGATCTCATATCATAGGCTTGTGTGTTGACAGGCTTCACTTAAGACACTGCAACGTTTTGAACATCTAAAAATGTACTTGATTTTCCTTATTTAAAAGAAGCAATATGAACATTTGAATCTACACAATTCAAAACAACCCAATTTGATCTGACAAAAATACGTGCAAATAATCTCGATAAGATCGCATTGAAAGCTGAGAAGTAGTGCAAGTGAAGTAGGTATAAGGCCTTAATTCAGGACAGGAACTGTAGCTTCAAGCCAGGTAATTTGTGGGGAGGAGGGGAAGCTTTAAAATTAAAAGAAAAGATAACAGTATTTGACATTTTCATGTTGGTTGCTTAAAAAGTGTCACAGATGCTTTAGCTATATTTCTGTTTTATGATTTAACCACCAAATGGGTTTGTTCACTAGTTTTACATACAATTTATCTGTTTCAGACGCAATTTTAATGTTCATTCTTGCAGCAATTTTGGAATGGCCTATTTCTAGCTCAAAACCAAAAAAGGTTGCGTTCCACATTACATTTATATAGCATTAGAATGTGTTTAGTTGACGTGTATTAAAATAAATATTTCTGCATATTTTGGCATGATATTGATAAACATGTGGTTTGTTCTTCTCATCTTTAGTAAACTCATAATCCAATAACCAGCAAAGTGTTTTGTGACTTTGTTTTCCCCTCCTCCCTAAAATTGCTACAAGGTTTGTGACACGAAGGCAAGTTTAGAACAAAAATGATTTTGTTGAGGAAAAGGAGAAAGAGAAAGGTCAAGAAATAAATCTTTGAAGTTTAAAAGGGACATCACCTGGATAAGAATATCAAAAACAAGCCCAAGTCTGTAAGCAAGTATATATTTAAATCCAATAGACCCCGTAATTAACCAGGACCTGCCATTTGTGCCAGTTTTAATAAAATAAGAAGAGAGAGGGATCTTAGGAAGCAAAAACAAACTACACAAAACACACTTTCCCAAATATGATTTGGGTATAATACTGTGGTAACCTTCACACATCAAAGCAGCAGCAGAAAATCAAGTTGGATGTAGCCATAAGCCAAACAAATAAGTGAGGGATGACGCAGAACTAGGGGACCTGGAGCTGATGAAAACCTTGGAATGCTTCTAATAGAATTTCTTGAACTGTATGGAAGAAATTTTAATTACTTGAAAACTGGTATTAGAATAAAAAATGGAGGTGCCTATATTGCCAAAGAAGAAACCATGAAAGTCATGACCAATGGATATAGACCATCCATGTTGTGCATTGAAGCCATGCCCTTTGTTGTTACAAGTTCTTTTGGTATTTAATTATTTAAAAATAGGACACACATACACACACACATATATATAAATTCTTCAGTTTATTTTAAAGAATTGACATGTTTGCTTAATTTGGGAAAATGTTTTATCCTCTTTCCATTATTTTCTTAGTCATTTTATGTTCACGATTAAATAAAATAAATAGGTAAGACTTTGAAGACTGGTATGATCTTTCCTGTAGCACATCTGTTTAAAGAAAATACTTTGATAAATTATACTCTCTAGCCTCAAGTGAAAGTACAGTTACTGAGTAGGTCAGACTAGATTGCCCAGTTACTAGCAGGCTTAGTTTTATGAGCAAATTTAAGCATAACAATTAACCTGAAGCCGAAAAGAGTTAAAATAGGAATGAAAGACACATGACCTCAGTATGTGTTTTAGTTTCATCTACTCTAATTGTACTAAAGTGAAAGTCCCATCCACCCTCAAACTTAAGCGGTGGGTGTAGTGTAAGACTATAGATAGTAAAGTAAGAGTAGACAAAACCTGATCATACAGGCTAATTGATTGAAAATTGTAAATTAGCAACTGTCAAATTACCACTCATCAGCACCAACATGTGCGAGAGCATTTGTAATAAAACATGGCAGCTGACAGCAATCAAATAATAAAAAACAACAACACTGCACCATGACCTAAGGTGCAAACAGTTGTCTATTACTGCAATCTCTGCATAAGTTATGAGAGGAAGCTGGAAAAAACACAGCAGTATATGCCACAAGGAGAAAATTCTCTTATATCCACAAACATTACAATTGGCTTACCCCTTTATGTGAAAACTGGGACCATCAGTCCAAAACACTGAACGTATCTTGACCTGGTTTATCCCTGGATAGATTTGAGACTAGAGGATGAAGAGTGGAGAACCTCTTGCCCAAACGTGGACCCCACCTCAATTACTTTGATAAAGGCAAGAGGGTAGAGGAAAACAGGCTGTTAAGTGAGGATTCCTATTTACTGTTGTTATTTATATAGAACCATAAATGCAGATGGCACTTAACAGGCACTTAAATATACACACCTCAATTCACAGAGTACATGCAAAGTAAAACCATCATGTTTGTTATGGACACTAAAACCATTTACTGTTATACAGTATGTTGGGTACCAAGGTAAGAGGAACTTTAGAAATCAAATAAATAAATCTAATAGAGTACATGAAATTAGAAGTGACAGATTAAAAAAGTTCTGACTCAAAGACCTTTTAAAGCAAGGAGCTGATTCCCCACTGCATGATTCCAATTTTAAACCAGCATGACTCCATTGACTTCAAAAGAATTATGATCAAATCTAGACTATAATCCTCTCCCAGTGATTACTACCTTAATTTCCTGTGCACTAATACAGAAGCCAATCCTGGATTCCCATCAGGTTTAAAGTCTTCCAATTCCTGCCAATGACATTCAGTCTCCAGCACTTCTGGCATCAGGGCACCCACGAGACTGGCCCAGATGTCATTATTCCCATGAAGTGAGGGGAAGAATTACCCTTGTCTGCCAAACCCTTTTCCTGGCACCATTCTGCCATGCACAGCATGCATAGCCCCAATGCAAGGAAGGAAGCTCCACTTCTCTTAACAAGCACTTTAAACAATTTCTTTATGGTTTTCAATTTTATAACAATAATCCTACTGCTTTATCAGAATATCCTTTTGGATACTAACTACAGTCATTGTGCAATCCATATTTCATTGGGCATCAATTCCCTGCCCAACACATCAGACTATATAACTTTATTTCACCAATTAGACTGTTTTGCAAGGACCTTTGGCAGCCCTATCAAAGTTTATGTCTTACTAGGAAATTTCAATTTAACTTCTTTAGTGGTCTTATTTCCTGTACTGCTCTAGTTATTTCTGGCTCTCATTATGGACAATACAGTACTTTAATACCTATGCTTCATGGGCTCATGTGTATGTTATCCAGAATCTCAGATGAGTTATTATGGAAATGCAAAATTCAGCAAAACAATCCCATAAAAACAAAACTTACATATTGTGACATTGGCTTTTGTTATTCACTTTTCCGTTATATTAATTCCTCTTCCACATCTCAAACAAATTCTAACCAGCCTGCGATCCAAAAATAACTCTGAACATTTCTTGCATATGTTTTCATTTTAAGGTTAACTCAAATGATAAATAGTTTAACAGTATGTAAATTGGAAGGAAAATACTGACTACAAACAAGGAAATATTACAAAGTTACACCCAATGCTCATATTGGGAAGATGCAGAAGCCAGGATCCATGTATTCCTTACTCTTATAGTAGCATACAATATTCTCATGGCCTTGAATCAATTTTTTTTTAAACTTTTTGCATATACCAGTTCAGATTATTAAAGTTGCAAATATTTTTATCTTTACACTAAAAGACATACATATATATAGCTATGATTAGTAAAATTAATCTAATTTATGCTTTTGGAGTTTAACCCTTATTACAGGTGAGATTGATAGTACTGTATATTTTTAAGGGTACCCGACACTTTGATTATTTGATCCTGTTTTGATTTGATCAGTCGCTTATAACCTCACCAAACTTTAACCACTTGGGCTGAAATTTTCCATGCAGGGTGTCTGCCACAGGCTTAATTTTTTTCAGAACTTCAGCCAAAGCTGTTTAGCCATTTCCAAAAACAAAGCTAGGGAAAAATATGTTGCTTTGCCTATATTAAAAAACATTTCTGGTGGCATTTTCTCTGTGAAGCTCTAGTGCTACCATTCTTTGGAGCAGGGAACTGAAATTTGGCAGGGTGTGGGCTTTGCATCAGTGATGTGCCTTTTGCCATCGCCATGAAAATCCATCCAGATTTGGCCAAGTAATAAAACTGGAAAAATTGTGGTACACATTCTCAGTAGAGACTTGCTAGAGCAATGGTTTTCTACTTTCTTCATTTGTGCACCTCTAACCTATTTCGAATGGAGGTGCGGACCCCTCTGGAAATCTTAGACATAGTCTGCGGATCCCCAGGGGTCCACAGACCACAGATTGAAAACCACTGTGCTAGAGTTTCACAGCTAAAACACCAGAAGATTCACTCTGTACTGGGCATGATCCTGTCTGGAGCTTAGCAGGATCTTCCCTGCCAATGCAGCTCTAGGATGCTATGACTGCAGCGATCCTGTCTCTCCGGGACTCTCGGATGATACCCCACCTTCCCCCATTCACTGGGCCTAGGCAGCATGGAAGAAGAGGCTGCTTGATTTGAATACAGAGGGGAGAAAAGCTGGACTGGGGTGAGGTGGAGGTGAAGAGGCGTGAAGTAAGATTGGGAAAAGGAACTTGTGGGGGGAGACTGGAACTTGAGGCTGAGAGGGTGGGGAAAGGGAAACTCGGATTGGGAGCTGGAGTGCATGACTGAGACAGTCTGATCAAGAAGAGTGGCAGCCAAGGGATGACAAGAAGGTGGTAGGAGGGAAGGGGAGACATCTGATGAGAAGCCAAGTTGGCTGGACAAAGAAACTGGGACAAGAAGTGGAAGACATACCTCCTGAGATGGAACAAAGAGCTGGGGGGGGAGGGAAGAGAATAAGGAGGCTGGGGACAAGAAACTGGATGTATGCAGGACTGGGACTACGAGTGGAAGTGGGGATAGGCTAGTATGGAGGGACTAGAGGGGAGATAGTAGGATTTATGGGGCAAGGAGACTGGGATGAGGAGCCAAGGTTGGAAAAGAGGCAGGAGTGGGACAGAAACAGGTTTGAGGGGACGGGGCAGTAGGGGTCAAGGTTGGGGTCTGACAACTAGAGCACACTCCTCTCCAGAGCCTGGAATGGAAGATCTGATGAATCAGGGTTATGAAGTTAAGCGTTTTCTGTAGGACTTCTGCCTCATTTGTTGAGGAACAAGGCGGGGATTCCAGAGAGAGAAAGTTAAGACAGTTAAATGTGGCCCTGGAGAACTGGATTCCCACGTGATGCTGGGCAAGTAAATTAAACCAAACTTTTCACAAGTAGTCACTAATTGTCAATTCCTCACTTGACTTGAGACTCTGGTGTCTGATTTGCAGAAGAGCTGAGTATTCAAAGCTGCAACTGAAGTCAATGGGAGCTGTACTTTGAGCGGCTATATAATGAATTCTCCAACTAGGGTATCCAAAATTAGTGGAAACTTTTGACGCCAATGAATCTGTGTTTCAGGTTCCCATCTATAAAATGCTGCCAGTAATGCTCCATCATTTCACAGGATGTTGTGAAAATAAATTATTGTATATTTGTGAAGCACAGAGGTACTCTCGTAATGAGCATTGTAGAAAAGCCCATGAGGAAATTACTAATTCTGTCTTCAGATCAAGGTTTGAATAGTGTGGAGTAAATAATGTATGGGGGCAAACATTGAACAAGGCAAAAACAAAAGATTCAATAGCTGCTCATTATGTGAGCACTGTCCATCTTGTGCACTGAATGAGGCAAACATACTAGATTCATTATCTTGGAAACACATTTGAAACTATTTTTGTATAGCTGCTGTACAGTTTCTGTTGCAAGCAACATTATATGAGATATCATATTACAGCAATCGTTCACTCAAGAGACCTTGCTGGGTCAAACTATAATTAAAAGAAAAGCAAGTATGTGCACAATTACCCTTTGTTGGGAAATCTTTCTACAGTACTTATGTATTTAGCTGTTAAGAATCACCTTTTCTGTATGAAATTCACCTCCGACCCATGCTCACCAAATAATTCACATTTGAATTTTATGATGGCCTATTCTACGACCGGACGCTTAAGCAATTTAAGATGCTGGTACAATTGCTGAAAGTGAACATAAGATCACCACATTATTTTTCTGTAGAATGGGCATCAAATTTGAGCAATAAAAATAGGACAGCTTTATTAGCTAACTACAGGCTCACAGTACTATGATTAATGCTAGAGCTGACAAGTGATTACTTTTAATCCTTGTACATTACCAAATGTGATTGTAAAAATCAGCTTTGATTAACGGTCACTATACAAAGACCTCACTAAATATGCGTATTTCTTCAATAAACAGGGTAAGCATTTACCAAGTATTTTGTGGAAATAGAACATAGTCCTAGCTATGTCAGAGAATGTTATATTTCAGTGGCTAACCTCTGCGCATTAAATTATGCAAATAAGTTAGGGAAAGTAATTTAGAATAGAGAAGTGGCTCCACAGCTACAAGCTGTGTAATTAGATCTGTACTCTGCAGTACAAAGCTAGCTCTGGTGTCTAGTGCTGAGAGTCCATGTAGCTCTTCTCATGAAACCTAGGCTTTTAATGACAAAATACGCAAAGTAAGCACAAAGCTAATGTCCCTAGGTTAATACTGAAGAATTTTATACTGAGTATGTGAAAAAAACCCACAAACCACTTTTACTGAAGATTGTTTAAACTTTGCAATTATGTATGCTTAAACCTCAAAAACCTTATATTGTACATGCTGTAGTTTCCCTATAACAAGTAGCAGTACTTTACCAAAGTACTGAAAAGTGTATTATTCACAGTATGTGAGAAATAACAGTGAACATTATTACTACCAAGCGTGGGACTACTCACACGAGCAAGTTTGCAGGACTGGTTACTATATTTCAGTCATTAAACTAAAAATTATACGCATAATAAATGCATTTTATAAATATTTCAAACTATATACCGGATGATGGTAATGACAGAAACAAAAACAACAAGATGATTTGATACAGTTTCGACAAAATGCTAAAATCCTGTACTATATATATTCACATACTTTATCCAATAAGAAACTTTATTTTCAGCCTTCTATTATTGGGCATAACTAGCCGAGCTGAAAAAGGTGGGGCGGGGCTGCAAGTACAGTATACATTCCCACTTCCCTACCCCACAAGTTGATCATGTTTTCAAAGTGAAAAATTGGGAAATGTGGGTGGGGCTATAACAAGGAAGGTTTTGATGAAGGATAAGGGAAGTTGGTGAGAAAGTGGAAAGAAAATGGGGCTCCCTCTTTTCCTCTCTTACCCTTACTAAAATTTAGTAACTTATGAAGGTCTGATTAGAACTGAACGATTTATTAAAGGAATAGAAACAAATCACACTCTCATTCCATCTGTGATATGTGCTGAAGCTTTCTCCTTTTGAATTTATTTCTTAATCCTCATTTTCTATTTGACTTTCAGTCTTTTACTTATCAAACTCAATGTCAAGTCTTAACCCTTTAAACACAGAAGAATATGGAGGCTGGGGAGAAGTGAAGTAGGCTCTATAACTTACCTAAGCAACAAGAAAATGCCAAAATCCAAATGCATTTTCCAACCATTTTATTAACATTTAAAATACCTCACGGAATATTTCTTGTAAAATAAATTTGAATTAACCTCCTATTTTTAAAAGAAATCTAGAAAATTGATGAATTGCCAAGCGAGCATATAAGCTAGAGATAATGGTATATATTCTATACAACTTCCTTGGTCTTTAGAGCATAAAATCTTGGCAAGTTAAAAAGCAGGCTACACTTACTCTTCATGTCCAATTAAAAGATGGAAATCTTCCTTCAAACGGTCTTACTGTCTTAAGTTTTTTAGTTTTCTGACCACTCAACAGCTCTTTTTACAGAAATGTGTAAATTAAAGAAAAACTCTCTCCAAGATTTGCTGAAGTAGAACAGAGGTATGCCACAGCAGTCATATATTAAAGGAAAAGATTAGCCATCAATAATAGTAAAGTAATCCACAGTGCCCCATCAGATATGTTATAATCCATTTTTAATTCTTATATATCACCATTCACTGCTGTCTCCCACAAATGTTGACTCAATAGTTTAAAAAAAATAAAATAAATCCACTGCTGATCATTCCCGCTTAAACAAAATGAACTTAGATTTCTGAGTGTGCGCCCATCCTCGGGGGAACCCACTGAACACACTTCATAGTTAGCATAACGCATATTTATTTAATCCTATTTCTGTTGATATTTTATATATTTTAAATTTTTCTTTCATTTATAATTCCTCATCAGTTAAAACATCCTTTAGAAAGAGTAGCAACATATCCATTGGGTGGGGCATTTCTAGTTAATATATACATACGATAAGGAAAGGGGTAAAGTTATTCTGCATGTACAGCATATAGAATTTTAATAATCTAAATGAAAAATAAATAAATAAATCCGTTTACATCAGCAACTGAAGTATTAACAAAAAGTTTATCAGATGCAGTAAGCAGTGGAATTCATTTATTTTCATAGTTACTAATCCAAAGAGAGCTTTTACATTGTCCTGATGTAATTTATATTTGTACATCCCTGAGTTTGAAAACAGTGTCCATTAAGATCAACTATTTGCTTTACTGTAATTCATAAAGGCCACTTTCAGGATTAGAATTTCATTGTGCTAAGCATGGTACAAAAAACACTTATGAAAAGCCTGCCCCTGCCCCCAAAGAACTTATGATCCATTTAACTACAGAACACAACACCTGAACAAAAACAAACAAATGGAGGAAGTATGAGGTAACAGTAGAAAAGGCATGTATTAATAAATTAGCATTAGTCATGACTTGATATCTGCCTAATACACAGGTTAGCTTTGCCCCAGTGAACAGACAGGAAAATTGATTTCTAAAATACAATAAAATAATGTGGACTCAAATCCAATATCCAAAAACATCCTAGAATTGTTACCACCCTAGGCACCTCTGTATTCACACCCTACACACTACTGCAATAATTTTTATACAAAATATGCCTTATGAGGTATCATTTGAAGACTAGTAACACACTGGTCAATAATGTATTTTACATGTATCAATGCTACATGTGAAATTATGGATACTCACTAATTTCATGCTTTAAAATCTGTGACTAAAAGGAATTTAAACCAGGCATCTCAGGGAGAGTTGATAAACAGGGTTTCTCAAGACAAAGAAAGGAGGCTGACACCTCAAACCAGGCATGGCTCAAATTCAATGGACTATTAATTTGTATAGGAGATTGCAGCAGGGAGAGAGAATTTGCACAGTAGCAACCACCAGTAGGGGAGGGAACAACAAGGGACCCTTATCTTCCAGACTTCATGGCTCCTTTTACTCATCATGAACTAATGAACTTTATCTGGGGGAACCCTTCAAAAGAATACATTTCAAATGTTCATTGGACTATAAAAGAGAGGGGGCAAAGAACCCCAAGTCATCTTTCACTGAAGATAACTCTGAAACCTGAAGATAACAGAGGAACCAAGCACGTTGGACTTTGCAGGAGGTCAGCCACCTTGCTGAAAGGAGATGTGGTAAGAAACATACCTTGACCCAAGACTGCAGTTTTGTTAAGTGTTAGTCACTAGAAAGCGCTGTTCACTTTTCTTTGCTTGTAACCATTTCTGACTTCACACCTTACACTTGAACTCATTTAAAATCCTCTCCCTTTTTGTTAATAAACGTGTTTTACCTTTAATCTAAATCAACCCAGTGCTCTATTTGAAGTCATTGCTAACTCCAGTTAAAGCAACAAACTGCTGTGTTTTTATCCTTTTAAAAGAGCAACAGACCTTATGTTCCAGGACACGGCTGGACAGTTCAGGGCAGATGGTTTTGGGGAAATTTAGGACTGGAGGTGTGTTGTGGCCACCTGGCTAGTAGTAACCAAGGCTGGTGGAGACCAAAGTGGCCATGGTGTAACAAGCAGCATGCTGGAGTAAAAGTTGCTGAATTAGGTCTGTTTATTCATACAGACACTCAGTGCATGCTTGTATGCTGGCTGGGAGAATCCAGTCAGGGATCTACACCACATTTTGAGGCATACAGGATGACAGTACAAGCGGTGACAATCTCTAACTGGTCTGGGTTGCACCACAAAACATGCCAATTATCTAGTTCATTTTTTATCTGGAGAAGTGTTAATATAAATGCAGACTTAGAAGACCTTATGGAGAGGAACCATATTGTACGTCGCAACAGAGTGATGCTGAATCACTGAATTTCAAAAACTTAGAAGAAAAATGTAACTTACCGTGTTCTCAGGAACCTAAATGTAAACAGATACCTAATTCTCTTACCCTGATGCTCCAGTTACCAACTCAAAGCTTCAAGGTGGTAAATTTTATAATGAATTCTGAAACAATCATATCTAGTTTCAAACAATACAAAAATCTACCAAAAAGTAAATTACTCTTTGGAAGCAATTCAAAAGCTTAAGAGGAAAAAGCAAAACACCTGGAGTACAAATTGAATCTATAACATTGGTCAAGATTTAAAATTGCCAAAATGCTTTTAGTCAAATGAGATAAAAATGTAATACAGTTTAAATATTTCATAAGATGTGCTTGACTCTTCTGCAATGTAATAGGTCCAGAATATGACGGTCCAGTACTGATTAGAGGAGTATGAGAACAGTGGGTTTTGTATCACGTATATTCTTTGATCATGCCACAACGCACCAAAGGCTAATTGATGCTGCTGACAAGAAGTAAGATAGCAGACTCTCTGTCAATGACAAGCATCTTGATATTACATGATTTATATCCTTGAAACCTCCTCGCGCCGAACATTTTTAAATGGCTGTTGGTTAGAAAATATGGCTGAAATTGCCTGTAACAAACAATTTACATGTCAAATAGAAGCTTGCCCCAATTCAGAACTATATGCTATAACTAATATTTTAAAAAATCTATAACAGTGGTTCTCAACCAGGGGTGAGCATATCCCAGGGGGTACACAGGGGTCTTCCAGGGGGTACATCAACTCATTTAGATATTTGCCTAGTTTTACAACAGGCTACATAAAAAGCACTAACGAAGTCAGTACAAACTAAAATTTCATACACACAATCACTTGTTTATACTGCTTTATATACTATACACAGAAATGTAAGTACAATATTTATATTCCAATTTATTTTTTTGTGATTATATGGTAAAAATGAGAAAGTAAGCCATTTTTCAGTAATAGTGTGCTATGACACTTTTTAAATGTCTGATGTTGTAAGCAAGTAATGTTTAAGTGAGGTGTAACTTGCGGGTACGCAAGACAAATCAGATTCCTGAGAGGGGTAGAGTAGTTTGGAAAGGTTGAGTGCCACTTATCTAGAACACTTCACTTTCTTCTCCCAGAGGTGCAGATGGGAGATATCACACTGTCCCCACTTCAATAATGCAAATGCATCTTTGAGAAAAGCTCTTATTTGGCTTGGCAACTGGTGTGCTGCAACTGTTGCTTATCACACTCTCCCTGATTGTCTCATTGTTACCTCGTGTTCCCCCCATCTGTTTCTTGTATCCAGCTGTTGCGTCTCACTTTATACTCCGATTGTAAATTCTTTGGAACAGGGACTGTCTTTCAGTTAAGCATCTGTACAGTGCTTTGCACACTGGAGCCTTTATCATGGCTCCTAGGTGCTACTGCAATACTAATAACAATTTATTGGGAAGAAATAGCCAATGGGTTCTTAGAGAGACAAGTGGGTGAGGTAATTTCTTTCATTAGACCAATTTCTGTTGGTGAAAGAGACAAGCTTTTAAGCTATACGGAGCTCTTCTTCAGGTCGGCTCTGCAAGAGCTGGTTTACTATGCTCAGTTACCGAGGGAACTGAGGTTATTCTCTGAGTCCTACACTTTGGGGGAACTCTCAGCAGCAGCAGTTCCAAGTCCAGGAACAAGTCAGGCAGAACTTTGTCACTTGGGAGACCCCTGGGTTGAACAGCTGTATTGCAGAGCTCTTGCTTCCTCCAACCCCTTCTTAGGGGTAGAAAGTAATGTGATTCCTTTTCTTCTCAGGGTTAGATGGTCTCTTGGTCAGAGCTGATGTCCATTCCTTGTCCTGGGGATTCAAGTGACTTAAGAGTTTCCTGAAGTGGTGGACCTGACATTTCCAGGATAGCAGTCACAGACCTGGGTATCTCACCTGAATACAGCTATTTTTGGCTCTTTCCCCTCTGGCTGCCACATCCTCAGGGCCACCTGGCCAGATAGCAGACTTCCTCTTTCAGAGCCTGCCCTCCCATTCTGCTAAGGCAGTGGTTCTCAAACTTTTTTTACTGGTGACCCCTTTCACATAGCAAGCCTCCGAGTGTGACCCCCCCTTATAAATTAAATACACATTTTTATATATTTAACACCATTATAAATTCTGGAAGCAAAGCAGGGTTTGGGGTGGAGGCTGACAGCTCATGACCCCCCCCATATAATAGCCTGATGATCCCCTGGGGGTCCTGACCCCCCAGTTGGAGAACCCCTGTGTTAAGGGATCCCCTTTCACCTCCTGAGCTTTCTTCTTTGGAAAATGAGGTTTGGCTTTCCCTAGCACATCCTCCAAGGACACTCTAGGGCAGAGGTGGGCAAACTACGGCCCGTGGGCCACATCCGGCCTGCGGGACCCTCCTGCCCGGCCCCTGAGTTCTTGTCCTGGGAGGCTAGCCCCCGGCCCCTGCCCTGCTGTTCCCCCTCCCCTGCAGCCACAACTCACTGTGAGGCTGGCACAATGCTCTGGGCAGTGGGGCTGCGAGCTCCTGGGGCAGCGCAGCTGCAGAGCTGCAGCCTGACCCGGTCTCTCTGCTGCGCGGTGGCGTGGCTGGCTCCAGCCGGGCGGCGCGGCTGTAGCGCTGCCAGCCACCGGTGCTCCAGGCAGCGCGGTAAGGGGGCAGGGAACGGGGGGGTTGGATAGAGGACAGGGGAGTTTGGGGGGCTGGTCGGGGGTGTGGATAGGGGTCAGTGTGGTCAGAGGGCGGGGAACAGGGGGGTTGAATGGTGGCAGGGGCCCCAGGGGGGAAGTCAGGAAGGAGAGGGGGGGTTGGATGGGGTGGCAGGGGGCAGTCAGGGGACAGGGAGGATGGATGGGAGCGGGGTGTGTGTGGATGGGGCAGGGGTCTGGGGCGGGGGGTGCTGTCAGGTGGTGAGAAGCAGGGGGGTCAGAGTGGGGGCGGGGACTGGGCCACGCCTGGCTGTTTGGGGAGGCACAGCCTCCCCTAACCGGCCCTCCATACAATTTCTGAAACCCGATGCGGCCCTCAGGCCAAAAAGTTTGCCCGCCCCTGCTCTAGGGGTATGAGAGGCACAGAGGACGGATGCTAGCATATCTAAGCCTTTGGTCTAATACCTGATAAACAGCAGGAAGAGTTTGGGGGGAAAGCAAAAACAAAAAGAGAAAACAAGCTTTAATAATGTGTGTGGGGAAATTACTCCACCCAAACTTGGTGGAAACTTTTGAATTTAATTCCTCTGTGCCTCGGTTTCTCATCTGGAGGATACCACCTTCTCACATCACAGGGGTGTTGTGAAGGAAAATTCAATAATATCTGCAAAGTCACTCAGATACTATAGTGATGAGTACCACAAAAAAGCCCCTGAGAAAATTAGTAAGTCTGTTTTCAGAGCAGGGTCTTAATAGTGTATAGTAAATAAGGCATTTCAGCACTTCTGATAGTACAATAGCTGAAACGTATGTTTAATTTACCACAGTTTCATGCTTTGGACAATAATCTCTCCACAAACAAAGCTTTTCTTTTTTTGACAAGTTTTAAATTCCTTTTTCTTCTTTGCTCACGTCATGTGATTTCATCTGACATTTTACTTCTTTTAGAGACAAACTGCTCTTGCACATTTTGCAAGCAAAGCCAGTCAAAGCAACAGTTCTATTGCACCAAGCAACTAACCTAATTTCTGCTCATTTAAATTCTCATATTCTCTGTCAAGAGAAAATAAAATATTGAACAGTAATAATGCATATTTAAACATACTGGGCTTGACTCGGCCTCATGGAAGCAGTTGCACTCCCGAGTCCTAGTGAGGACTCACCCGGAGCAGGGTGAGTAGATGGTATTTCTACTAGAGGAGGGCAGCTTTCAACTCCAGTCAGATCTGCAGGCTGCCTAGGTTGGGTTGTAAATCACTGACAGCCCAGTCCCTGTCCCTTCCCTGCCCTCTTTGCAGTCTGGGCTGGCTGGCGCATGGTCACTACCTAGAGCAAGGTTAGTGGTCAACTTATAACCTAGTCCAGTCAGACCATCTACCACAAGGCACTCTCAGTCTGCGCTTCACTGGTGAAAGCCAGACAGTGAATCCTGCCTACTGCATCAAGGGCAATTAAAATAACTATTATTATTATACTGCAACAAAACAAGCCATAGCCCTTGACAGAACAAACAGAAAGACAAGCCTTGGGCAAGATTTTCAAAAGTGGCTAGTAATTTTGAGTGCCTCAATTTCTGAGTGCTCAACTTGAGACAACTTAAAGATGTCCGATTTTCAGACAGTGCTGAGCATGCACCCTCTGAAAATTAGGCCCCATTAAATTGTGTCAAGTTAAACACCAATATAATTGACAGGTTTCACAGTAGCAGCCATGTTAGTCTGTATCAGCAAAATGAACAGGAGTACTTGTGGCACCTTCGAGACTAACACATTTATTTGAGCATAAGCTTTCATGGCTACAGCCCACTTCTTCGGATGCATAGAATGGAACATACAGTAAGAAGATATTTATACATACAGAGAACATGAGAAGGTGGAAGTAGCCATACCAACTGTAAGAGGCTAATTAATTAAGAGAAGCTATTAACAGCAGGGGAGAAAAACTTTTGAAGTGATAATCAAGATGGCCCATTTCGGACAGTTGACACGAAAGTGTGAGGCTACTTCAACATGGGGAAATAGATTCAATTAGTGTAATGACCGAGCCATTCCCAGTCTCTGTTCAAACCTAAGTTAATGGTATCTAGTTTGCATATTAATTCAAGTTCAGCAGCTTCTCGTTGGAGTCTGTTTTTGAAGCTTTTCTGTTGCAAAATTGCCACCTTAACGTCTGTCACTGAGTGATTAGAGAGGTTGAAGTGTTCTCCTACTGGTTTTTGAATGTTATGATTCCTGATATCAGATTTGTGCCCGTTTATTCTTTTGGGAAGAGACTGTCCGGTTTGTGCCAGCAATGCCCCTATGCCATGTACATTGGCCAAACCAGACAGTCTCTTCGCAAAAGAATAAACGGACACAAATCTGACATCAGGAATCATAATATTCAAAAACCAGTAGGAGAACACTTCAACCTCTCTAATCACTGAGGGACGTACTGGCCGCCGCTTCCAGCAGCTCCCATTGGCCTGGAGCCGCGATCGGCCGAACCTGCGGACGCGGCAGGTACACAAACCGGCCCGGCCCACCAGGGGCTTTCCCTGCACAAGAGGTGGAACAAGTTTGGGAACCACTGCTGTAGACCAACAAATTTGGACTATTTCAGACTAAAGTGGTGGTGGGAAAAACAGAGAGGAAATTAATTCCAAAGGAATTCAGGGAATTCCTTCCCTGAAAATACTGTCATCAGCCTTCTCCCAAACCAAAGTGGTTCCAATTCAGATTCCTTCACTGATTACAAATGCAGAAGTATGGCATATGAAGAGGTGATATTCACAAAGTGAGGTCTCACATAATTTATGATGTTATAGGTTAAAACCAAGAGCACAAATTCCATGAGAAAACCAAAAGGAAGCTAATGCAGACTGTTTAGCTCTGGTATAATATTCTCTTGACATAGATAACATGATCAATATGTGAAAGAAAGAGCCTCAGCCTTCTAACCAGACACAAAGGGGGAAAAGTCCTGGTCACCACTGTTAACTAATCATCTATAAGCAGTTGTGCATCTAATAAAACTTAGTTTATGGACTTCAGTGAAAAATGAGAGTCACATTCCCAGACTCAAGTAGTGGATATAATTTGTGCCATATCTTCATGCTCTTTCCTCCAACCTAACAGCAACACCTCAGTCCTATCTGCAGGGCCCTACCAAAATCACGGTCCATTCTGGTCAATTTCACAGCCAGAGGGTTTTAAAATTGGTCATTTCAGGATGTTGTAACCGTTGGGGTCCCGAACCAAAATGGGATCCGGGGTGGGGTTGCAAAGGTGTGTGTGTGGGGGGGCAGGTCCCAAGATTGCCACCCTCACTCCGAGCTTCCTGCACTTAGAGAAAGTTGGTGGAAGTGGCTAAGATCTCCTCTATGCTACTACCGGGGGCTCCTAACTGCTAGTCCAGGCCAGTGACAGATTAAGGAAAGGCCCCTCGGCCAAATTGGGGGCCCCAGCCCCAGAAGCCCAGACTGAGTCACCAGAGCCCCCGAAGAAGCCCTGGGGGAAGAAGTCTCAAGCCCGGGCAGCCTCGAGCCTGGACTGCCGCAAGCCCCGACTTGTGGGCAAGCCCTGAGCCCAGGCTGTCCCAGCTGGGGAGGCAGAAGCCCCAAACCAGGGCTGCCCCAAACCCCAGCTACAGCCGCGGGGGGCAGAAGCCCAGAGCCTGGGATGAAGGGTGGAAGCCCCGAGCGTGGGCTGCCTCAAGCCCTGGCTGGAGTGGACGGAAGGGCAGAAGCCCCAAGCCCTAGCAGGAGCCATCGGAGGAGGAAGCCCTGAGCTTGGTGCCTGGAGCTGCGGCAGGAGCCGCAAGGTGGGGGGCAGAAGCCCAGAGCTGAGGCTGCCCCGGCTGCAGCTGCTGGGAGCAGAAGCCCCTAGCCTGGCAGGAGCTGCTGGGGGAAACTAGCCCTGAGCTCGGCACCCAGAGCCAAGGGGGGAAGGGAAGCCCGGAGCCCAGCTCCTGGACTGCTGCAGCGCAGAAGCGAGTGTGTACCACCCTCATTTCTGCACTGCCTCTGGAGGTGGGTCTGACCTCCCCACCAAGAGTGGCCATGCAGGGGAAGGACAACTCCTGTCCCTCCCCAGTGTGTCTGGACTAGCAGCCCTGGGCTCCCAACAGCAGGGGAGATCAGATTTTACGTGGAAAGGCTGATTTCACGGTCCTTGATTTTTTTCGTGGACTGTGAAATTGGTAGTGCTCTACCTATCTGTATTGAGCCTCAGCTAGCTGATTCACATCCATGACTCTGTCTCCACTAGACATCAGGTCAGAGTGTACACCAAAACAAATCCTGTTTTAATCGCTCCACCTCCCACATACAAGATGTACATACACAGATTTTGTTTGGGATCAGGAAGCATCTTACACTTGAGATGAAGTGCAAAGAGCATAGCTTTGCTGGAAGTTTATTTTCTTACTTCCCTTTTCTTACAGTACTTCCTGTGGAGGAAGCGAGCCATAAGGAAGGATCTGCACACAATGTCATATTCTGGTCAACTTTAAATGTGACCAGAACACGCTTTTACTCTGTCACTTTTGTCAGTGTCTTATTTATCTTAATATCCATTCTCAAAAATAAAAAATAAAAATAATAATAAAAAAGCGTGTTTTGAGAACTACAGAAATATTACTTTTGCAGCCATTGTCTTCATAAATAGATAAAACAGTATTACAGGCATATTGCATTTACTATAAGTGAAAAATTACATAAGTACATGAAATAAAGGAAAATACATTTTTAGAACCCAGAGAGCTTGTGGTGAAATCCTGGCCCACTAAAGTCAGTAACAAAACTCCCTTTGAGTTCAATGGAGCCAAGATTTCTCCCACAATCGCTATGAAGTGCTGAACACCTTCAACTGTGAGGGTGAACCACAGCTTCCAGAAAGTGCTCAGTCCCTCTCAGGACTGGGCCCCAAGATAGCATCTCAGGATCTATCTACACTGCAATTAGACACCCCCAGCTGGCCTGTGTCAGGCTAAGGAGCTGTTTAATTGCGGTGTCGACATTTGGACTTTGGCTGGAGCCCGAGCTTTGGGACTCTTCCCCCTCGCAGGGTCCCAGAGTTCGGGCTCCAGCCCAAGCATCTACACCACAATTAAACAGCCCCGTAGCCCAAGTGAGCTGACACAGGCCAGCTGTGGGTGTCTAATTACAGTACAGACATACCCTAAATTTCCACAGATAAAACTATTTTACTCAATGTGAAAATTTTGTTTGTAAGAATGCAGAACTACTATTATACAACTTGAGCCTACAAACCCTTACTCAGGAGTGTAGTCCATACCCACACAGGTAGTTGCAATAAAATCAATGGGAGGTCTCAAATGACTAATTATTATTTATGTATGTACAATTTTCAATGATTAGCCCCATGACTTCTCCTTTATAACTGTATAATAGAAATAATTAACATAGTTTTTACTAATCATTTGTTGACTGGCTTACGTGATAACATTTATGCCATCTAGTTCTAATTGGTATTAAAATAATTCATGTTTATAATCATTTATGCCTATTTTCTTGTTTTATTCTAATTTAAATAACCCCAACAGGGAAACTGTATGAATTTTAAAATAAACTAATGCATGAGTGTGGGCTATGGGTATCGTAAGTATCTATGGAGTAGAACCTGGGTCTGGAGAGCCTGATGTTCCCACAGTGCCACCAGGAGGCCATGCTGTGACTGGTAGGCCAGACTGCCTACCCCCCACTCCCTTACAATTATTCCTCTGTGCACCTGTAACTATAATGGAGTTATTTCTTAAGTAAAGGGTAAGCAGATATATGCTAGCTATTTTCAATTTGAAGCATTGGTAAGCCACATTTAAATTGTAAACAAATTCATATAAAATTCAAATACTATTTCCATGCTGAGTTATAGTTTTTGACATCTTGTTGTAACTTTATTAGATGTACATGATCATTGATTTTACCCCTAAAAAGGACATAAGCAGAACATGAGATATTATATATATTCCTGATGAAACTAGGTAAGAGGGAAACATCAGAGCATTCATTATAGATTAAGAAAACTGCATGAGGGGAAAACAACTCAAAAGAACCCACCAAAGGTGGTTATTACAAGGTACTAATCTAAAATAACATGAGGTGCCGTCCTCATTGAACTGAAAGGTGGTATAAACAGAATGAAGGTCAACAAGGAAAGCAGCTTCTTTACTAGGATGAACACAAATACTTAATACTTGACTGACTCCTAGAGGTAGTAGAAATTACTCTGAATTGTTATTGACAGCATAGAAATAATGGTGTCTGTTCTTGTACAGCAAATTACGCAAGAGCAGCTACTCTATTACTATGCAAATATAAGTCATTAGACAACTAACAATTGCATCTCTGCAGATGCCAATGGACTTGAAGGACAGTTATTATTCAACATTATAAGAAGCTGTGGACTGAATCTAATTTCTGCAAAACGAGAACATGCAAGAATTTGTTTCAAGTGTTTCTTTTCTTCTGACATTAGCCGTTCTGACTAAATACAGTAAAATCACTATGCATTTCTATGTTTTCATAAAGTATGTATTTGACAGTCTTCATTCTACAGTGAGGATTCTAAAAATGGGTGCAGCCCCACGCTGTGGTCCCCAGGGTCCCCAGGCTCAGCTCTAGGGGACTTGTAAACATAGGTACTGGTTTGCTGTGCCATGTAGGCTGGCCCCAAATACACTACCACCTTCACCTCATTCGAAAGGGAAGGGGTGGGGCCGGGAGCCCTCCTGATACCATTTCCCTCCTCTCCCCTTTAGCTTCCAATGAGCAGAAAAAGGCATCACAGTTGTGGGGCCAGCCCCTCTTTACTGAGCACAGGGAGTCAGTCTTTTAAGTTACTATACAGCTAATTAGTAAAAGATCAGTTTTTGGTGTATTTCTTGTCTCATCTTTACTACATTTTCCATTAAAAAAAACAAACCTGACAAACCCAAGACTCCACCAGGTATACAAGACTCTGTTCCTTTAACTCCAGACATCTTCCCAAGCTGGAAAGTTGCAAACATGTATGCATTCTATGGAAGTCACACTGGACTATATAAAATGATTATATAGTGAGGCACTTGGCCACTGAAAGTGATGAACATTAGGAAGATTTCAGCAGCTGATAATCAGCGATCAATTGCTTGTCCTATTTCCTGAGAGGACTGTCAGAAATTTGTGGGAGGGAGGTTTCCTCAACTAGAAGTGGAGGAAGTCTGAATTTTATAGGATGAAAGCATGCCCCATGCGAGCAGTGGAAAACTCACCCTATAATCATAGAAAAGGGGATAAATAGGGGATGACTGCCTCCTACAATACTGACTCCAGGAAAGAGGCTGTCTTCCTATCCTACAAGCACGTTCATGGTAAAATGCACATATCCTAATACACATATGAAGCTGGAACTGCCTCTAATGGGCACAGAGTGTGGTCTGCTTCTACACAAATAGATGCTTAGACTGCCTGCAGATACAAAGGCATTATTCAGTTTAGTGGTCTTTAGCCATGCAAAAGAATGTGCTAAGGCACTCCTTGACACATTCTTGCATCCCAAAAGGGATCTCTTCTTCCCCAGCCTCACTGGCTTCTCCAGACAGACTCTGCTGTTTTTACAAAATTATGTCAACTCGTACAGCTTCCAATTCAAAACCATCATCGTATCTGGATCATTTGATTATACTTATTTGAGGATAGGATTTTGGAAGACACCACCATCTGTTCCTTCAAAATGGAAGGTTGACTATTTTTAAAAGTTTGCATGAGGTTTGATAATGGTCCTACAAGCTTATCTGCCGACGCACATTCACCAATATCTAAATGAACAATTTCATACATACCGTATATACTCGATCATAAGCCGGTTCGTTTATAAGCCGACCCCCCCAAGATGGATAAGTAAAAATGGAAATTTTTTATGAACCGTTCATAAGCCGACCCTATAATTCAGGGGTCAGCAAACTTTGGCTCCCGGGCCATCAGGATAAGCCGGTGGCAGGCCGAGATGGTTTGTTTACCTCGAGCGTCTGCAGGCACGGAGGTAAACCTAAGTAAACAAAGTGTTCTGGCGCGCCAGCTGCTTACCCTGACGGGCCGGGACAGCAACTGGTGGGGACTTTTTTTGGGGGGGGGGGGAAGCTGGGGGTCAGGAGACTAACCCCTGTGACCACCCCCCACATGACCCCAGCCCTAGCCCGGGACCCCCACACTCTCCCCATCCCATCCCTTCCCACCTTATCTGCGGAGGGCCAGGGGAGGATGTCTCTGGCCTGGCTGGGCGGCATGGCTGTAGCATGTTCCAGCGGGCTGGGCTGGGCGGCACGGCCACAGCCTACTCTGGGGGGTGCGTCCGAGCGGCACGGCTGCAGCCTGCCAGCCCCAGAGCTGCAGCTGCTTCGGAGGCTGGCGGGAGAGCAGCGTGGCCAGAAGCGGAGAGACTCTGGCCCCGCCTCTTCCCTTCTGGCTCTGCTGCCTCTCCTTGCTCCCTCTGTTGGGGGGAGGGGCTGTGTCCCACCTCTCCCTCTCTATACCCGTTCATAAGCCGACTCCCTTCTCTGGTGCTTCCCTTTTTTTACTAACAAAATTTGGCTTATGAACGAGTATATACGGTAATTATATTTCTTCCATGGCTACAGGAGCTTAACCCAGAATTCCAATGGGCGGTGGAGAGTGCAGGAACTGTGGGATAGCTACCCACAGTGCACTGCTCCGTAAGTTGATGCTAGCCACGGCAGTGAGGATGTACTCCGCCGACTTAATACACTTAGTGTGGATATACGCAATCGACTGTATAAAATCAATTTCTAAAAATCGACTTCTATAAAATCGACCTAATTTCGTAGTGTAGACATACCCTAAGGCAGATACAAACCTTGGGTTATTTTAGACAGAAAATTCTGTTACCTACCATAACTATATTTAAAATTGTATCAAGGATCTATTATGGATAATGGATAATTAGGAGCCCTATATCATAATTAGATAATATTGTCTAGGATTTGGTGAGAATACCATGTTTACAAATTGAAATAAAAATGTGTCTGAAACTGACTACTTAATTTCTCTAAAGATTATTGAAAATAGCAAAACTTACCAATAGCAGTTCATAGTAAGTGCAGCTGTAATTAGCCAGCAGGCACTGCAATGCCATTCAGGGGTATGGGCTGCCCTCCACTATAACCTAGTGCTGGCTACAAGCTGCTTTTGCTCAGTTTTGTATTTTTACTTCTAAACTGCAATATAATACTATGATCCTAAGAGCACCCCAAGGCCAGATGGACCATTGTTGTCATTATATTTACCCAAAACGTGGCATGTAATCTATCACTGGAAAACTAGTAATTCACTGATTATCAATATTCTTGTGTGATGTATGTACAGTTAAGCCACAAAGAATTTTACAGATGTGCTAGAAATATGTGACAAATGTGTTTAAACCAGGCACAGTAGGGGAAGTTGATCTACCGGTTTTCTCCAGACAAAGAAGCCGACACCTCAAACCAGGTGTGGTGAAATTCAATTGGCTATTCATTTGTATCGGAGGTTACAGGAAGAGATCATTTACATTGAAAAGAATCACCAGCTGGAAGGAACCGGCATGGAGTCTATACTAGACAGCATAGTGTCCCTCCCAGCAGGGAAAAGGAACTTTATCTGGGGATACACTTTCAAAGGTTCACTGGACTATAAAGAGAGGGAGAGCAAACCCCTAATTTATCCTTCATCTGAGGAGACAAAGAAACAGAGCACTTGGAGCTCGGTGAAAGGTCAAGGGGCCTGGTCAGCCATGCTGGAAGAAAGACTGGTGAGAAAAACTTCTTTACATAAGAACATCAGAATGGCCATGCTAGGTCAGACCAATGGTCCATAACCTGTCTTCTAACAGTGGCCAATGCCAGATGTTTCAGAGGGAATGAACTGAATAGGGCAATTAAAGAGTGAAACATCCCATCATCCAGTTGCAGATTCTGGCAGTCAGAGGTTTAGGGACAATTGGCACACAGGGTTGTGTCCCTGACCATCTTGGCTAACAGCCATTGATGGACCTATCTTCCATGAACGTATCTAGCTCTTTTTTAAACCCAGTTATACTTTTGGTCTTCACAACATCCCCAGGCAATGAGTTCCACAGGCTGACTGGGCATTGTTTGAAGAAGTACTTCCTTATGTTTGTTTTAAACTTGCTGCCTATTAATGTCATTGGGTGACCCCTGGTTCTTGTGTTATGTGAAGGGGGTGAATAGCACTTCCCTATTCACTTTCTCCACACCATTCATGATTTTGTAGACCCCATCATATCCCTCCCTTAGTCGTCTCTTTTCTAAGATGAATAGTCCCAGTCTTTTTAATCTCTCCTTGTATGGAAACTGTTCCATAGCCTTAATCATTTCAGTTGCCCTTCTTGGTACCTTTTCCAATTTTAATATATATCTTTTTTGAGATGGGGATACCAGATCTGCACCCAGTATACAAGGTGTTGCCATACCATGGATTTATGTAGTGGCATTCTGATATTTTCTGTTTATCTATCCCTTTCCGAATGGTTCCTAACATTGTTAACTTTTCTGACTGCCACTGCACATTGAGCAGATGTTTTCAGAGAACTATCCACAATGACTTAAAGATCTCTTTCTTGAGTTGAAACAGCTAATTTAGACCCCTTCATTTTGTACATATAGTTGGGGTTATTTTTCCCCAACATGAATTACTTTGCACTTAACAATGAATTTAATCTGTCATTTTGTTGCCCAGCCATCCAGTTTTGTGAAATCCCTTTATAACTCTTTGCAGTCACCTTTGGACTTAACTATCCTTAGTAATTTAATATTGTCTTCAAACTTTACCATCCCCTTTTCAAATTCTTTATGAATAAGTTGAACAGCATAGGTCTCAGGGTGTTACAAGAAAACTGGACTTGACATAACCTCAGCCATTTTGTGTACCCAGCCACCATTAGCTGAAAGCGAGAACACCACATAGTCAGGAATAATTATGCCTTTGCTTTAGCTGACAAAATAGCTGAACAGCTACAATGTTGCTAATAGAAAATTATTTCCTATCTTTTAACCAGTTACTTATCCATTAGAGGACCTTCCCACTTATTCCATGACTGCGTACTTTGCTTTAGATCCTTTGGCTTCCTGAAAGTCCAAGTAAACTATATCAACTGGATTACCCTGGTCCATGTGTTTGTTGACACTCTCCGAGAATTCTAATAGATTGGTGAGGCATGATATCCCTTTACAAAAGCCAGGTTGACTGTTCCCTGACATATCATGTTCATCTGTTCTCATACTTCTGTTATTTACTTCAGTTTCAAACCATTTGCCTGGTACTGAAGTTAGGCTTACTGGCCTGTAAATTGCCAGGATCACCTCTGAAGTGTTTTTTTTTTTAAATCACTGTTACATTAGCTACCCTCCAGACATCTAGTACAAAGGCTGATATAAGCAATGGGTTACATACCATGGTTAGTAGTTCTGCAATTTCATTTTTGAGTTCCTTCAAAACTCTTGGATGAATACCATCTGGTCCTGGTGACTCACTGCTGTTTAGTTTATCAATTTGTTCCAAACCCCTCTTCTATTAACACCTCTATCTGGGACAGTTCCTCAGATTTGTCACCGAAAAATAATGGCTCATATGTGGGTCTCACACTCACATCATTTGCAGTGAAGACTGATGCAAATAATTCATTCACTAGCTCTGCAACGGCCTAATCTTCTTTGAGTGCTCCTTACGTGCCTCGATCATCCCCTGGCCCTATCTAGTTTGTTAAGTTAGATTGAAGTCTTAGGACCTGTGACGGTGCTGCCTGTTGGAGCCAGCTGAGGTCACTCAATCAGGGTGAACTGCAAACAAAACGGGGCAGACAAACCCCAAACGCTGGTGGATATTCCAATACTTAGATTTTCCAAGCCAGCACAAAACAACTTCTATATTACCATACAGGTTACTCAGAAGTCCAAACAACGCAGTTCCCTTAAAGTACCCAGCCTCAGGCCTCCGTCCAGACACACCTGTCAGATATGATGATGATTATTGAGAATCTTATCTCATCATATAAAAGAAAAGGTTCTTCCAATCCCAAAGGATTAACCACATACCCAGGTTCAATTATAACTTAGATCTTACCCAAAATACACGCTATAGTCAATTCTTATTAACTAAGCTAAAATTTATTAAAAAAGAAAAGAGAGAGAGTGTTGGTTAAAAGATCAATACACAGACAGACTTGAATTCAATTCTTGAGGTTTAGATACATAGCAGAGGTGAGCCTGTAGTTGCCAAAAGTCCTTTTAGAAATAGTCCATAGGTTATAGTCCAATGTCCATATTCAGGGTGGCTCCAGTCAAAGACTGGGGATCTCAATCCTTATGGCTTAAGGTTCCTCCCTCTTGAAACCAAAGCAGATCTGAGATGATGTATGATCATGTCCCAGGGTTCTTATACATTTTCAGCAGCCTTTTGGCCTGAGAAAACAACAGGCTTAATTCTCCTTCCTCTAAACATCATGGCAATTAGCACAGGGTAATTTATCCATTAAACAGTTCAGCTACAGGTTACTACAACCTTTAAAGAGACATATAGACAAGCCTTGTTTGCTGACACCACAAGACCTGAGCAAACATTTACCCTTGAGATCTCTAACAATGCAGACTTGCGTTTTAAAGCTTTACTTATTTACCTATCTTTCTAACCAGTTTTTAAGGTTCATCCCTAGTTCAGGTTATTCTGTGAGTTAACTAACTCTTTCTGGCCCTGTCATGAGATATTATATTATACTCATAACGTCACAGGACCATATTCTTAATTGTTTGTTTATAACTATTTCTATCTTTATTTCCTTACAGTTGATATAACTTAAACCTGTCTCCTTTCATTAATAAAAGTATTTTACTTTTACTACAAGCCAGTTCAGTGTTTTGATTGAAACAGAGTGTTTGTTTACCCCAGTTAAGGCAATAAGCTGCTGTGTGCTGTCTCTAGGAGCAAATGGGGTTCAACTGATTGTACCTGCTAGGCAAGGTTGGGACTAGCAGAGTCCTGAAGAGATTGCTGGCAAGGCAGACAAGCTGATGTGTCAGGGAGTTAACACATAGCTTAGCAGCAGCTCTCACGTGTTGATGCTGAGAAAGATAACACAGTAACCCAATTCTGGTAACCCCAGCAGAGTGTCACAAATTATTTGCACAATAAGATGAAACTGAAGCAATGTAGAAGTAATGTAAGAGGACAAGAAAGCAAAAAGAAGGACAGATTGATATGAGCCCTCTAGCTATGGTTATGGAATGAGAGTCTTAATAAAAACTCCCGAACAGAAAATATAAATTTTAATAATCAGGTAATCTTTCAGTATTATTAAGTAGCCACAAGTGTGAGCATAAAGTAGAGTAGTCTTCCCTGAAAGAAGCCTTAAGTAAATTTAATCCTCAAGGCACCAAATTCTAGAGAGACCTCCTAGGAAAATATTGTTTATTAAATCTTATCTAATGTCACAGCTATAAAAATGTTGTCAACAGTTGCTTGTGGTACCTAAGCTTATTAAACTTCTATCTTCCCATGGCTTCTGAGCCCAAATAACAGCTGGAAACCAGATAATAAAGAAATTCAATCTATCATTCTTACAGATGAAATTAATATCTGTCAAATTCACTTCTGACAATTTAATATAATAGGTTTAAAATAGCTGCTTAGATTTCTTGTTCTGGTCTAAGGTAGCTGTTGTAAGAAAAACAAGAAGTAATTTCTAAGTACTGCCAAGTTCAAGTTAATTATCGTAAACAGAAAACTATTACAGATATTAAGTTAATCCAAGATGTACAACATATGTAACACAAACAGCAGCTTTGTATATTTGAATTAAAAATATAACCTTTTATGATAAGTAGGCCTGGTCCGTGACACTGATAACCCCAGGATTGAGGACAGAATAAAGGACTAAAATCAGTGCCAGGTGATAATTTAAATAAATCCTCAGCTTCTTCTAATGCACTATTAAACTAATTTGTAGCATTTCAATATAAAGTCTGCATGCAGAACAGGAGCATAGGAATGTAGCAAATTGTAATTAAGTATGTAAATTCTGATGAAATAATCCAGCAGGCCCAATCTCAGCAAGCAAACTGCATACTGTCGACTCAATGTAGAAAATAACTGAAAAAGATAATAAGTATAAATGCATTTAAAAAATCAGAACTTCAGAAGTTACCCTGGGGGGAAGACATGTATGCTGCACCAAGTCTAAGGACAGCACAGTGGTGATTATCATACTCTGCTTTTGGAGGCCTTGTGCTTTACTGAGGGCTTGTCTATACAGTGCAGTAATTCACTTGGGGAGGGTGTTGAATTCTAAAGTGCACCAATGTGCACACTAGGAAACTTTCAGGGTATGCCAGCAGGGTCTATACAGGTCAGTTAATGTGCAACATGTCGGTGCACTTTAGAATTCACACGCCACTGTCACGCATTTCCACTCTGTCTAGATAAGCCCTGAGACACAATGTTTTCAGGAGCTCCAACTGTACTGGGACAGTTTAATCTTCAGATTGGTATTAACACGGAGAAGGACCAAGCATGGGAATCAATAGCTCCCCCCTGCTGGAGCCTTTCCCTGCTTCAGTGAATGACTCCAGCAGCAGGGAAAGGTTCGGGCAAGGGGAGGCAGCAGGGAAAGTCTTCGGCAGTTCCCTACCTGCAGAGCCTTTTCCTGCTGTCTCTCCCCTCCCATCCCACAGCCTTTCACTGATGCGTGTAGCTACACACACCAGTGTGGAGGACACAGCCTGCTTTTCACTGCAGCGTGTAGCTATACATGCCCTACACACTACCATCAGTCATGTGCAGTGTAGATGTTGCCAAAGGCTAAGCCCATTGAAGACCACAAAGTATTACTTTTTTTTGTTCCTATTCGAATAAATTAGTATTTTAAAATATTTGACCATTTTTATTATTATTTGACAATATTTGACTGGTCAACTGACCAATTATTTTTGGACCAGTCAAATACCTCACAATCTAGCAACATTGACTGGTCAGTCTTCTTCTCAATGGATATCACTCTTGAAAGAAAAGAGAGCCCTATGGCACACAAGTGCACTAAGGGGTAGAAAATATAGTCTTGATACTGTAAGGATAAGCTTAAAGTTGTATTTGCTGCCATTGCACCAGGCACACTAAAATACACAAATTAAAACCGATTAGATACATACTGCATACAGGAATGTGCATTTTTGTCTGGGCATCATTTTAAAGCTCTTCTATATCAAACTTTAGAACAAATCTTAACTCTACACCAGAGGCAGTCAAACTACAGCCCATGGGCCACATCCGTCCCGCGGGACCGTCCTGCCCGACCCCCGAGGCTATCCCCCAGCCCCTCCCCTGCTGTCTCCCCCCTCCCCTGCAGCCTCAGCTCGCTCGCTCCGCCACCGGCACAATCCTCTGGGCGGTGGGGCTGTCAGCTCCTGGGGCAGCCACCACGCAGCACAGAGTCCGGGTCAGGCAGCACAGTAAGGGGGCAGGGAGCAGGGGGGGTTGGCTAGAGGGCAGGGGAGTTCGGGGTGGTGGTCAGGGGGCGGGGGTGTGGATAGGGGTCGGGGTCGTTGGGGGGGGAACGGGGTTGAATGGGGGCAGTCAGGAAGTAGGGGGGGGTTGGAAGGGGCGTCAGGGGGGCAGTCAGGGGACAGGGAGAAGGGGTGGTTAGATGGGGCAGGGGTTCCGGGGGGGCTGTCAGGAATGAGAGGAGGGGTTGGATGGGGTGGCGGGGGTCCGGGGGTGGTCAGGAAGCGAGTGTGTGTGGATGGGGCAGGGGTCCCAGAGGGGCCGTCAGGGAACAGTGGGGATTGGATGGGGCAGGCGTCGGGGGGGAGGGGGGGGATAGGAAGTGGGGGCCGGGCCATGACCCCCTCCCCTAACCAGCCCTCCATACAATTTACAAAACCCTATGCGGCCCTCAGGCCAAAACGTTTGCCCACCTCTGCTCTACACTTAACTCTTGTTTGTACATTTGAAACTTACAAACTGCACCTTCATGCATTTATTTCCTGTTTCCTTTTAAGTTAACTCTGCTTACATCTTTTTTGTTCATTATAGTTGTGTTTGTGTAGAAACTGATGTATTTTTAGTAGCATCTCTGCTGTTACTTTAGGGGGGTCACTGGTGTCAATTTGTTTTAAATGATTTAAAATAATGCCTCATTTCTTCCAGTTAATCTCATTTCAAGATCTTGCACAGTTTTGCTTGAGATTCAGTGATGACTGGAGATACCACAGTGACCTCTCAGGTCACAACACCATGAGCCAATATATTCATTGGAATAATTGGCTCTGCAGTTAAATGTGTTCATAATGCTGCACTCCCTCTGATAGGGAAAGGTCTGTCCTGGGTGGATTCTCAAGATATTTTAGACCCAAGAATGTTGAGTTTCGTATTGTATGTGAAAGATTGACACAAAACATTATTAACTAGCTACCAATGGCAGAAAAGAGGATATTCCACTGCTGTTAGATATGTAGGGCAAGATTTAAAAAGCTATTTAGGCACATTAAAACATAGATAGGTGTGTAGTGGGATTTACAAAAGGACCAAAGTCCCATTGACATCTACTTTCCCAAGACAGCTAACTTCTGTGAAATATAAAATCTCAACATTTTTTATTAAGTAACCCAAATATGGATTACTTTTATAAAAACAATAATGTAGAAACAATGTCAGATTCAAAGTGCAATCCCTACATATTAAATAAAAATAAGTTTGTAAGTATCTCCTCGTATTGTGAAATGCAGGGTGAGCTATGCATACATTTTTATCACTAGAAGGGAAAAATGGCGAAAAATGAAGTAATTTATGTCTGATGAGCTCTTCAGTGGTTGCAGCTGTTTACTGTTGATGAGAGTTTTCAGACTCCTTATTTTGCAGACACTGACAGTAAAAATGGGATCCAAGAAGGTTCCTAAAACAATCTACTGCAAAAGGAGATTCTTACTCCATTTTCTGATCCCCTCCCTTGTGCCCCATCTCACTTTTAGATCATTCTCATCTCTTTGAATGATGACTAGTCAGCAATATAAAATAGAAGGTAGAAATATTACCCCATTAATTGTTACCAATAAAGATGAAAGACAATGATGGAAGTTATTTGTTTTTGGTAAGTATCATTTGTACCCTTCAAAATTAATGTCAAAGTAATGTTTAACAAGCAGGAGACCACATGCATAGCGGTGAAAAAGAAGTCTAATGCTAAACTAGTAAATGAAAACCTTTGCTAGATATTTAATTGCACTCAGTTTCACGCCCAACCCGCAAATAAACTTCTAAAATATTAGTGTTCTCGAGATACATGCATCCAAACAAAAATGTGAGTAACATGAACAGATAACCAATCTCTCTCCTTCAATTCCATTTGCCAGAACCCAACTATTCATCCTTATCTTCTGCACTTGAAATTCCAAATAAATAATGTTAAAAGGCTATGCTTGCCAATGTGTCTTCAATCATTTCAAAACCCGTTCCCTCTATCCCCTTCCAGTTATTCAATTGCACTTGACCCTCCCCACAGTGTTATCAGTCACAAATAAATAAAAATATTTGCCAAAGTCTTTTTCAACCATCAACCTGCTCAGTTCACCCTACATCCTCAGCAGATATACAATCTTACAATGATCGCCATGTTCAAGACATTTAAGTTTTCCCTTCTGTTCCCATTTGCTCCCTCATTCTGTTTTTAATATACAATAAACATTGTCTTCTATTTTTACTTTCTTACTTCAGTTATTTAATACTGCCCTTCTATTTGCAACAATAAAAGTGAGTATGGTGGACATGGTGCTGCTCTGTAATAATTCATGCATAATGTTATGGTGACCAGATTATTGGAATATTTATTGTACAAATACAAGGCTTCTGTATTTCAGGGTTTATTAATTTCATTTTGTGAGGTTTATTTCTAGCAATTTTTGAGTTTTATGTAATATCAAAAAATCAGGGGGGATTGAGCCTCTTTCTATACCGTAAACAGTAATCTCTTTGTAATGTTCCCTAGTGCCCTTTAACATAGTACTGTCTCAATCATCACTATGTTAAACTCACTAGAAAACCTTTAGTTTGCATCAGCAGTGTGTACTGGGACCAAATAATGTGCAACACGTTAGTGCACTTTAGAAATTACATTCCCATAGTTGGCTTTACTGCTCCGTGTAGACAAGATAAAAATAACCATTTCTGCTGTTTTTCTTCTCTTTACTGGATAAACAGTTTGTTTGTTTGTTTTTAATTGGGGTGTTTGTAATTGGTGGTTTGTTTGTTTTTTTGGAGGAAGGGTTAAATTAAAAAACTCAGTAGCCCTAGAATATATTGGTTTAGTTTTATAGAAGGCTATAAGTAAAAGCAAGTAGGAGAGAAACAATGGCTTAAGATAAGCCATCCCATGGTAAACTTTGAAGGTTGTTAGAGCAAAATGACTGAACCATTGGTTCTGAAGAGTCGAAGGGGAAGAAAACGCTGAAAAAGTACAGAGGAGACAGGAAAAAGACAGTGAAGATTACTAGACCAAGTGAACAGTGATAACAATTAGAGAAACAGACTATGAATGGAGCTAAGAAAGCAAAATGGAAGGCTCAAATAACAGTAGAGAAGACATGATTGCAACTGCCAAGATGAGAGAATTTACGAAGCACCAGAGGGCACTACAGACAGCATATTTCCCAGTTGACACACATGTTGAGGCGGGTACCTGCTAACACACAGAAGGCTGTTAAAAACATGCAAACAAGTCATCTGGTTTCAGTCAGTTGAAAAGCATACTTAAGCCTTCATATGTGCTGAGCAGGAAATGCTTTGAGGCTCCTTCTCATATCATCACAAGTTTTTCAGCCTGAACAGGTGAGCAATAGGACCACTGGGTGAAGGTGAAAGAGGAGGGGGTTTGAAAGTCCAAGCTCTTGCTGATTTTAACTGGGTGACTCCGAATATGCTGTTTAGTGGTGTATTAAATGGATACAAATTTATTTATTTATTTATTTATTTAATCAATCTAAAGCCTGAAGATTGAACACACCGGATCTTAGAAATGCACATATATGAAATTACCTAAGCTGTAGCAGCAGAAAACTAAAAAAGTCATCAGTAGTAGAGGAGACATTGCACAGAGCTGCAATTCCATCTATTTCTGTGTGCAGTAGCACTCAGTGTGCAGAGTGATCCATTGCTGGATGTGGCAATGGTGAGCTTTCTCCTGAACATGTACAATTGCTTGAGCACTACTGCAAGCCCTGTAGGATATAGCCATGAGTTGTTAGAAGCATACCAAGTGCCTGCAGCATCAACATTCTCTAGTGAAGACCAAACTGTGTATGAATCCTAGGATGCAAACAAATAAACAAAACCCAACTCCCTTGTTTATTAAAAATGCTAATTTATGCATCATATGGACCCACAGGAAGGAGGCCCTTGAAGAATTCCACCTGGATTTCAACAATTTCCACCCCACCATCAACCTCAGCCTGGACCAGTCCACACAAGAGATCCACTTCCTGGACACCACAGTGCAAGTAAGTGATGGTCACATAACCACCACCCTATACCGGAAACCTACTGACCGCTATACTTACCTACATGCCTCCAGCTTCCATCCAGGTCTACAGCCAAGCCATAAGATACAACCGCATTTGCTTCAATCCCTCAGACAGAGACCAACACCTACAAGATCTTTATTGAGCATTCTTAAAACTACAATACCCACCTGGGGAAGTGAGGAAGTAGATTGACAGAGCGAGACTGGTACCCAGAAGTCACTTACTATAGGATAGGCCCAACAAGGAAAATAACAGAACACCACTGGCCATCACGTACAGCCCCCAGCTAAAACCTCTCCAGCACATCATCAATGATCTACAACCTATCCTGGAAAACGATACCTTACTCTCACAGACCTTGGGAGGCAGGCCAGTTCTTTATTACAGACAGCCCCTCAACCTGAAGCAAATACTCACCAGCAACTACATACCACAGAAACACTAACCCAGGAACCAATCCCTGTAACAAACCCCATTGCCTACTCTGTTCCCATATCTACTCTAGCGACACCATCAAAGGACCCAACTACATCAGCCACACCATCAGGGGCTCATTCACCTGCACATATACTAATGTGATATATGCCATCATGTGCCAGCAATGCCCCTCTGCCATGTACATTGGCCAAACCGGACAGTCTCTACGTAAAAGGATAAATGGACACAAATCAGACATCAGGAATGGTAACATACAAAAGCCAGTAGGAGAACACTTCAATCTCCCTGGACATTCAACAGATTTAAAAGTAGCCATCATTCAACAAAAAAACTTCAAAAACAGACTTCAAAGAGAAACTGCAGAGCTACAATTCATTTGCAAACTTAACACCATTAATTTGGGCTTGAATAGGGACTGGGAGTGGCTCGCTCACTACAAAAGCAATTTTCCCTCTCTTGGTATTGACACCTCCTCAACAATTATTGGGAGTGGACCACATCCACCCTGACAGAATTGGCTTTGACACTGGTTCTTCACTTGTAAGGTAACTCCCTTCTCTTCACGTACCAGTATATTTATGCCTGTTTCTGTAATTTTCACTCCATGCATCTGAAGAAGTGTTGTTGTTTTTTTACCCACGAAAGCTTATGCCCAAATACATCTGTTAGTCTTTAAGGTGCCACCGGACTCCTCGTCATTTATGCAGTTCACATTTAAAACAAATGTTGGTACAGCAACTCTCCAAGTAGGAACTGATACTCCTTTTTGCGGGCCTATGCTGTGAACTGTGGGATGGGTACCCATAATATACCAGTATTTTAACTTTGACAGTGGGTGCTAAGTGTAGATATCCTGTGTAATTTTATACGAGCCAAAGTCAGTGAGAACAAACTGCATTATCAGAAATTACAGCACTTCAGTATAACTGTAAGTGCAATTTTATACTGTAGGAAAGGCCAATGGTGCCCATGGGTAGCAGAGCTTGGGGGAGAAAAGTTGTAATACAAAAGAGCAGCAGACTCAACAACTTCAGAGATGCATAAAAAAACATTCACAAGGTTGTGGGCAGGAACTGGGGCAAGTTGTTTCTTAAATTTTTTTCAAAAGAGAGGAAGGACTTGAGAAGAGAGGAGAGCACCTAAGGCAGAATTTCAGATAGCCCAGGTTAGGACCTATGAAACAGTCAAAATGGCAAAGGATTAAACAGTGGTGGCTAAGGAACAGAAAAGCTAGCAACAGAATCCCTATGGTTGGGAAGTAATAGAAAACATTACAAAGTTCAGTAAGAGTCAGAAAACAATAGAGGGGGTATAAAAGTACAATGCAGAGAAGTAGATATCAGAGGCCTGTTGAAACAGCATAGGAGGCATGGGGAACAGAGGACTTCTTTTGAAGGCTTAAGTAACATAAGAGAAAGAGTCACCTGTGCAACAAAAAAGGCTGCAGGAACAGAGGGGGCCTTCAAGCTGTCAGGGGAACTTAAGAAAAAAGATAGAAAGGGTCACAAGTGCAGCTTGGGGGAAAGCATGATTTTCTCAAAAGGCCTTGATAAAAAACCATCAATGATGCCATTATTTCATATTTTATAAACTATGTATAGGTAATGTTTTGGTGCAGGAAACTTAAATTTTCTGTTAGTATACAAAAAACTATCTTTACAAAGGAAGTCCTGTCAGCCACAAAACACCTATGTATTTAAGTGACAATAAGACTGAAATTCTCAGCAGCAAGCCTTTTCAGAGCTGATGGGGACAATCTAAGATCAGCTCTTGCTTAGTACAGAGACAAGGAGATAAAATAGCAAGAGGCCAACAATGGCATGAGAGAGAAAAGAAGACCACACAAAAAATAAATGGGATCTGAGTGGAAAGGAGTTGGGGACGAAGTTACTTAGACATCCGAACCTGATCAGAGTGCAAGAACACATTTTTCCAGGCAAAAGAACTTAAACTGGTGTTATGGTTGCAAATACACCTCTACCCCGATATAACGCGAGCCGATATAACATGAATTCGGATATAATGCGGTAAAGCAGTGCTCCAGGGGGGCAGGGCTGCGCACTCCGGAAGATCAAAGCAAGTTCGATATAACGCGGTTTACCTATAACGCGGTAAGATTTTTTGGCTCCCGAGGACAGCGTTATATCGGGGTAGAGGTGTATGTACTAATTGCCTAAAGGAAAGAGTCTTTAAGAAACCATGTTATCTTTAAAAACCAAATCAATAAAACCCTGCAAGCTAAGAAATTCATTACATTTACAAAAATAAATAAAAATACAGAAATGCATAGTTAATCAGCACCATTTCTGCCATGGTATCTTCACACTACCCTAGAAATTGAGAACTCCTAATGCATTGGCAAATGTTTTCAGTGTGGTCCACAATTCAATCCAGAGATTGTTTCATGCCCCACCTGCCCTCCCATTCGTCATTGAAAACCTGAAAACCGATCCTACCCCACCCAGTTTTGGCAAGTGACAAATCAAGAACAGAAAAAAAAACAAAAAAAACAAAGATTCTTTAGGAAAGCAAACACTTTTCACAAAATATTTTGTTTAGTTGAATACCCAATCTTCTGTCTAAAAGAGTGACAAATTTTTTTTGACCAACTTTAATAGATAGGCTTAAGGGAACCACACTTTGTTGTGCCACCTAGAGGAAAGAGGACAGCAAAAAGCAGAGCGCAAAGCATCTGGCAGAAGCCCAAGTTCCCTTGAAGCAGGAGAGTCAGGCCACAGATGGGGAGCATATGTAACTGGGATTATTGCAGGCAAATTATATACAACTACTTGTATGTTGCCTTTTCTGCAACTTAGTTTAAATCTTTACTGAAACAGAGACAAGAAAGAAAGCATTATACAGAATCAAAGCAAAGGCTACCGTATTTAAAACCCTGAATTTAGTTCTTAACACCTCTCAGCCACATTCAGAGAAAAAAAATCACACAATTGCTTAGTATGAAAGTATTTACATTGAATACAAACAACAGTATTTGAAATATTCTGAAAGACCTTGAAGACGGGTCAGTAGCTAGCAGCACTCGCTCCTCTGTTAATTTATTTTCTCTCCTTAGTTTGGGTCAGAAACTATCTTTGCATCCAAAAAGTTACAGGTTTTAAGACATTAGCATACAAAATAATCCATCTCTCCAATTCTTATAAGGCTCTCACTTAATAACATACTATCCTTCCCAATAAACTCAACAATATCAGATAAGGGATTTACAACCCCTCATCTCATTCAGCTCTGCCTCTTCTCTTCCTTACTAATCAGGACAGCATTTCTATTGAAAGTAGCAACCTAATAGGCAAATGTGGCTTCCACCAGAACCTCATGAAGTGACAAAAATTTCCCTTGCAGTGCTCCTTCTGGGTCTTTAAAACACATTGCAGACCATGCATTGTTTTAATTAAGCACTTTGTTGGCAGATAAAGACTGGAATAACATTCACCTCTAGACGATATGTTACAGGTTTTGAGAACCATCGTTGACAGCAATCATATATTCTGGCCTTGTATTGTCATTCTGACTTCACTGGGAACTTCCAGTAACTTTTATATATACACATATGTACACCTATAAACATTTCTAATACCATTCCTTTAACTCATGACAAATATGAGTTGTTCCAAAAGTTGATTTAAACTTAATTTTTCTTTTCCCTATCTTTCACAAATGGTTTACCTTGTTTAATTCAAATTTGACCAAGAAGTCTCCTTTGATCCATACATATAACACTTGAAGCAGAAATGACCTTTTCTGAGTATTTAGAGGGAGGAAAATATCAGGACTATAAAGGATAACTGGTTACAGCCTTATCTACAGATTGGCTACAAACTCTCTATAATATGTATTTCTGTGTGTATTATATATTTATTTTTGTACGCAGGTCAGTATGAGAGAGAGAGAGAACACTTATACCTGTAGTAAAATATGCGCGCAAGATTCAAATTGACAAAAATTAGATAAGCAAAGAACTGAAGAGTTAAGGTGCCCCAAACAACTTTAACTCGACAACTGTGTTGCATTATAAACCTGTGGACTGTCCATGCTCTATGACAGCGGTTGCCAAACTGGGGCTCATGAGCGCATATAGCTCTTTTACAATTAAAGTGCGGCTCGCAGAGCCTTTCCCTGCCTCTACCCCCACTCTCCGCCTAGCAGATTGGGGGTACAGGAGAAGCTCAGGGCTTCTACTGTGTGGCGGGGTGGTGGGGTTAGGGGCTCTCAAACTTCTGAAAATTGTCGTATGTGGTTTCGAGGGTCGGTAAGTTTGGCCACCCCTGTTCTATGAGGATTCTTTATGTGAAAGGAGAGAGAGATTAAAATCCTTATTAAACAATCTAATGAAGTGTGTTAGACTGAGCATCTCTTTCTACAGATGTGTTCAGGGTAACTGCACCTGTATCTCCCCTCTGTGGTCCACACCCAAAGTGCCCAGTCAGGTCTCCAACAGTCATCTGTCTCTGGGCTGTGACCGTTGTCCCATTCCCTTCTGATCAGGGGTTTTAAGGTTTCACAACTCCCTGCCTTACACGGAGATACCCCCAGCAAGCCAGTCTGCCTGAAGGCCAGCATCTGCAGTTTGCTTTCTCTCCAAGAACTATGAACAGTATATTATATTGCCAGCAGTTACAAGTTACCATTCAGCTCCTTCTAAGCAAGCACATTTATTCTTAAGGTAAAAGCATTAGAGAAAACACACACACACACACACATTATATATATAAAATAAGCATTCTTATGTACATGTTAAAAGCTTACCAGAGGTCTCCCATCAATCTTATGGGGCCCTAATAAACCAAAGTTTTTCTGACCCAGACTGATCCAGAAGGGTTGGGCTTTATGCTAAAAGCCTTTCTTTTTCAATTGTCTCTGGAAAACTCACTTTGAACCAGTATATTCAAGCCTTCCAAAAGGTGCTCTCTCTCTCTGGAGTTAGCTACAACCTGAGTGATTCACCTCAATCACCCCCTAGCCTCATAGTTTTTAGTTCCTAGAGGAGCTGTGGCAACCCTCCCCCTCTGGAGTTGCATGTACTCCCTGGTCCATTAAAACCATTTATAAACTTAATACAGTATGTTCTTCCAAAGATACTGCATGGATTTGCAACATCTGTCACAGTCTTAAGGATGTCATACAGCCTGATTTGACACTCAGCCTGTTTTCATATATCCTGTGTAACTTCACAAAAACTGTTCTATTCATTGTATCTTGTAAATATAGCATGGATGAAATTGATTCAAAAAGATCATTTGTAGGAGAACGGATTAAAACAAAATCCATGTAATAACGACAGAGAGATTGACATCTGTCCAAAATATGTAAAAAAATTAAGTATATGGTGCAACAAGTCCTCCTAATTTTTTTATTTGGTTCTGTTTAGTATGCAACTATGCACTGCTTGTGAAGTTATGAAATAGAAAATGTAGTTATGGTGAAAAATTGTGACTACAAAGAGAAGAAAAAAGAAATGTGAAAGCAACCTTCTTGTCCATTCAATTGGTAACATATTAAATAATCGATAACAGCAACACTGAAATGGCTTCCTATGATATTAAGCAAGGACTTCAGAAATGATCAGCTCTTGGGCACAGGAAGGGCGATGGGAAGGAGGGAAGATATGGTAAAATACCAGTTTGATTGCTTGAGCAGCTTAGAGATTTCTGCAAAGGCAGATGATTGATAGTGTGTGGGATTTCTTCTAGAAGACGTAAGTAACGGCATGTGTAAAGTAACTAGAAGCTTGCAGATGAAACACTGAGAAACATAAAACTTGTTTTGAAATAGAAAGATTTGCTAAGTTGCAAAGATAAGAAAAGCAGAGTTTGTGTTGTTAGAAGTAAACTAGAAAAAACAAATGTACGTGCTTTCTCACTTCAGTTGTAACACATATTAAGACTAACATCACTGTACTTGAATTCAATTACTTCATCCAATTTTAGGATCATTTGTGCCTGGTTTACCTTTTGGGAACAAAGCAACTGCGTGCCATTCTCATGAAATACCACCAACACTGGCTGAGAAGGTAATCACTGTTAGTAGGACTGTCGTTTCCCTCTCTGCTGCTACAGCCTATTCTCTATCTCCATCTGTGTATTATCAAATGTTTTTCTTAAAAGAATCATTTATTTATTAAAAACAAAGAAAATCTGCCAGGAAGATCTAACCAACAGGTGGGTATGGGAAGAACAATACAAAAATGAGAACAGAGTAAGTTAGGTGTGTGCATGGGGAACAAAGATACATGCTTAGCATCAGCTGTTGTATCAACGTTTTCAGAAAATCTTTATTATGTTTCAATTTTAATGGCTTCAAGAGTTGTCACTTGAAGTCTTGGGTGGGGGGTATTCTGATAAAAAAAATCTTGTGATGGAAATCTACATTTTTAGTCAACTACAGAAAGAGCAGTTTAACTTAAAAAGCACATGGCAACTTTTGAGCCATTTTCTAATCTCTGTTTTCTTAGTAGCTGTAAGAAAGTTTACATAACAGGAACAAAACATGGTAGGCCTAAGTCATCCATTATTATCCTTTTCCACAAGTTACATGGGGGTGGGGGGGAGGTCACTCAGAGGAATTATATAGCTCAACTTGCATTTGGTAATTCAAAGTGAAGCCCACAAATGAGACGTCTCATTAGTTTGAGCAGATGGATCAAAATTAAAGGCTGAATCACCAACTTTTAATTTCCCAGTAGCCAGGAAGAGCTTGAAGTCTTGCAGAGTATGACTGTTGAAAAATCAACATGAAAAGATTTTCTCCATCTGTCATAACACATGCCTATGTAGAATACAACTACCTCCTACTGTGCTTACTCTTTAAAAATGAAAATGCACATTACATCCATTAAACACAGGAACATACAACTTCAGCTGAATATCACACTGCAAACCGTAGTATAATAATGTGATTCGGACAAACCAGCATGACTTCAGTTTAACCAGCATGACTTCAGTCTGAGTAAATAAAATAAGTAAACACAGAGCAGTGTAGCCACCGTGGTAAGTGGATTTAACTATGTCAACTTCAGTTGCGTTATTCACATAACTGAAGCTGCGTAAGTTAGATAGACTTACCGCAATAGTGTAGACCAGCCAATAGTGTAGACCAGACCAGACTTTCCAACTAGCAACATTTTTGGTAAAGACTCTCACAAGACCATACTGAGGAAACTTGATAACCACAGAAGGGAAGTACTAATTCCTGTTCTGGATTTTTAAAAAAGGATAGTTATTTCCCTCTAATTCTGCTTCTGTCACACAGGATTCTCACTATTGCGTCTTGTGTTCCCGTGTGAGACAGAGCATATAGCCTTTTTGGTCATCTGAGGTAGTGATAGTAGAGACTAACATGAGATATCCCTCTTCTGACAGTCATACACTACCACCTCAGCACCTAGAACCTTCCAGCTAGTTACTAAATTGCACACAGACAGCCTAAAGGATGTAAAGAAAAATTCCAAAAAGCATGACCCTTAGCTAGGTGAAATAATCCTCTAAAATATCTTACAAGGAAGCAGATTTACATGTAAAGGAGAGGAAACGATTTGCAGATACGATGTGCACATAATTCACACACTCAAGAAGTAAGTAGCTTGAGGCATATCTAAAAATATAGAATGGCAAAACATAATAGGTAATATTAAAGAAACAGGCTCATGCCCAACCTGGATGCAAAAACATTTGTAAAACAAGGAGTAAAACATTGTCACGCAATGACAATTGTAGAAAAACAAATGCTACTTTCAAAGGATTCAAAAATTCCTTCCAGGGGTGCTATCTCTTCTCCCACCTGGGAGCAGAGGATTCAGAGACACATTAATGTCTACATTTTTACTACACATTTTTATATAATGTTTGATAGCAGGAGTGACTAATTTGCCCAACATGGTTCATATTAATCTACAGCACTCACTGCTGCAGAGTAGTATGACAGCAAATGGATTAGTAAGAATTAAAAAAGACTACATATTCAGAGAATAGACTCTGCAGTTACACTAGGCTAGGATAAAAAGAACGAACACACCAATCACCTGCTAGAGTCGTTAAAAAAATTCCTTCATCTTCAAGCTACAATACTCTATTGCAATGTCATGTGGATTATGGGCAGGTTTATGCTTCTTTTGAAGCATTCTGCATCGTCAGGGGCAGGATGCCAGCCTACACAGACAATCAGCCTGTTCCAGGATGGTAAATCCTATGTTTCTTTAGTACTCAATATAGAAACAAGCATATTTTAAATCTTCAAATTAAAAAGAAAAATGAAAATGTGTTGGTAATTTCAATATGCATTTTACCATTTTCTGTAAGATTGTTTTCTCAATTACATCTGTTTTTTGAGATATCCCTCAAGCTACTTGCATCTGATCCACCGTGGGCATCACTGAGTTAAAATACAATAAACTGACTTGTTGTAATTTTACATGCATGCAGTACACCTCTACCTCGATATAACGCTGTCCTCGGGAGCCAAAAAATCTTACGGCGTTATAGGTGAAACCGCGTTATATTGAACTTGCTTTGATCCACCGGAGTGCGCAGCCCCGCCCCCCCGGAGCACTGCTTTACCGCGTTATATCTGAATTCATGTTATATCGGGTTGCGTTATATCGAGGTAGCGGTGTATTTAAATTTCTCTTCCGGATATTCAACATACTGACAAGAAAACACATCTGCAAATGTTTTGAAGTAGAAAATGTCAAGCAACCATATTTATCCTGAAATTTTAAGGCCAGTAAGCTAAACAACTCTGTGCATTAAAAAGCATTTTTGCCACAGACTAGTTAAAACCATTATATAACATCCACACGTTAAAGTTTTAAACAAGTAAGTGCTCAAACTTATAGTGTCTTTAAAAAGTTACTAACAGCAGCAATCTGGATCTCTTGATGTGGAACCAAATTGAGATTTAAATAGCAAAGAAAACAATAATTCTGCTGAGAGTGAAAATGTACTGTTTATTGAGCTGTTAGTCTGTAATATAATATTCAAAAATTGAGTTCAGTGATTGTGTCAGCTATTGAAATTGTTACATTAAGAAGACTAACTTCATTTGACCTCTCTCAGCCATAGTATAGACCTCAAAATAAAATGCAAACCCACAGTCATATTGCTATTTGTACTGAACCTCAAAACTATTTTCAAGTAAAGCTATACAAACAAAAAATTTCTCCCAAGGAAATTACACGGCTTACAAAGTTTTATTTGAATTTCCTCTTTAATAATATAAGGCTATTGTAGTTTGTAGGACGATGGAATCAAAAAAGCAATTGGTCCTTTAGCCAAGAAGACTGCCCCACTCAAATCTCCTAATGAAGATATCACTGACAGATCCAAACAGATACAATACTGGGTGGACACTATCATCAATTTTACTCACATGAAACCACTGTTTCTGAAGCGGCACTAACTGGGTTCCCCAGACTCCAGATTATCGAAAAGCTTAATTTAGAACCATCTATAAGTAAGTTTGAAAAGGTGATCACCTCCCTAGCATTAGAAAGCCCTCAGGAAAAGACGGAATTCTAGCTAAAATTCTGAAAGGAGGAGGACATATTGTGCTTAAATATCTGTACAACATCCTTGCTTGTTGGAGGGAAGGAGTGATAGCACAAGACAAAGGATGACAACAACATAATATTGTATAAAAATAAAGGATATTGGAGTGATTACAACAACTACAGAGGAATTGCTCTCTATAGTGTTGCTGGCAGGGCATTTGCATGGGTCACTTTCAACAGACTGCAAGTTCTTGCTGACCATTAAGAGCATCAATGTGGCTTCTGTGCCAGTAGATCAGCCTGAAGGTTACAGTCCCATATGATGGTGATCAGTATGACAGCTTTGAAATTAGCAGTGGTCTAAAACAAAGATGCGATCTGGCAGCAACACTCATCAATACATTTTTCTCTCTAGTGGTTCATCATGCTTTCTCATCTACCAAGGGTATACAACTCCATACAACATCAGTTGGAAAATTCTTCAACATTGCACATAGGAGAACAAAACATAAAGTTAAAGATGTGGTGATGAGAGAACTTCTTTTCACCAGTGACGCAGTGCATATCACAGACAGTGAACGGGAACTCCATAAATTTTACAATAGCTTTGTGTTACCTTGTGATTAATTTGGACTAACCATTAGTCTAAAGAAGATAATGATTATGGTACAAGATGTATTGACAGCACAAGAAGTTTTAATAGCGGACATTACGCTAGAAGTTATGCACAAATCCTGTGTGGATCAACTACACTGGATAATCTCTCTCTGGATTACAGGCTTAATTCTCACATCAGAAAGGCAGCCATCACATTCAGCCAACTGACTGAATGCATGTGGGGTTAGAGGAAGCTGACGTTGAGCCAGACGCATGTTCTGAGTATGCAGATATGAGAGAAAGCTAAACACCTTCCACACCCACTTACTTTAATATCAAGTCAGAAACCAAAGCTCCTGATACTGTAATACTTGAAAATAGAAAATTGCCAAACAATCACTATTCTTAAACACAAATGTCTTTGTTGGCTCAGTCATCTGCACCAGCTGGATGATGGACACATTCCAAATGACCTCTTTATGGAGAACTTGTGGTTTCTCCCTGGCCACTGGGCTGACCTAGGCTCAGGTTCAAGAATGATTGCAAGCGGGATTTGAAAACTTTCAACACTGACACTGAAAGCTGGGAAAAGGCAACTAGTGATAGGCTATATTGGAGGGCTGTGCAGCACCATGGAGTCAAAGAAGCTGAAGAGAGGTTGTTGAGAAAAAGAGAGCAAAGAGGAAAACACAGCAGGCCTCAAGTGCCAATAGTGTGCCATTTCATCTTCCGGCCCTGTGCTTTACACCTGCACTATCTGTGACAAGGACTGCCACTTGAGAAGTGGACTTTTTAGCCACTTGTGATGCTGTATGACCAAACTGAACTCCTTTGGTGCTTACACCATCGTCTTTGGAGATGGATAATTGCCATCTATTGTAGTCTACTATAATCACAAAATAGAGATTTTTTAAAAAAATTATGTTGTAAAAATATATATTTTTCTGTGGCAATACCAGAAATTGTACATATTTAAATCTTACGGATTTAAAGAGATTGCTACCATTAGGTCTATGTATAGCCAGAGACAATACTAGCAAACCAGGAGAGAAGCGAAAGATGATAAATAAAACTCTCCTAATTGCTAGGGCACTTAGTGAGCATGCTTATTTTTTATTTACAAATGGTACTGAGAGAAGAATCAGATAAATCCACCTTGCTTCTAACAACAAAATGGGTTACCTCTCCTTTACTTTAACTTTGATGAGATCAGAGATTCTGTGTGCATTATTTTTAACTGAAAGTCATTTAGCTAATGCTTAGGCCATATGGACCGTGGTGCCATTTCTTGACAACACATCATCAGGAGGAGGAGAATAGGAGGTTGACACTGACTCATGGGAGCTTGAGGATTGAGGACCTTTGAGGTAATTTCTCTCATTTTCAACATCCACTTCCTCTAGTCCTGACCAAATATTTCTTCTGAGAAACAGACCATACTTTGAAATCCCACCCAAAGATGTTTTTGGGAAGGGAACTGAAATCTCTTTTACCTCTAGATCTTTTACTGGAGTTACTATGGAGGGATTGAGCACGTGCTAGCATTTGTTGCTGCACTGGCCATGCACCATAAGGACCACAGCCACTTGTCCTAGATGCACCAAGGAGGAGATGAGGCTCTAAAAGCTGGTGATCCAGAAGCAGGAAATAAAAGAGTGATAAACAATTCAGACATGTGGATAATAACCACACCACATCCCAAACTGCTTCTTGACTGGACATCAGTCTGAAACCTAAAAATGCACTTCAGAAACCTCCATTGAAGACTGAACTGGAGGACTAATTGTGATTTTTAGATGGGACACTTCAAAGAGCAAGAGATAGGAGATGCTCTGCTAAACATGTAAAAAACAATGGAATTCTTTGCCTGTGATGTACATATTAATCTCGGATAGTACACCTCTTAAAAACGTAGGTGGGATTAGGAAGTAGGCCAGAGGCTGAAAGAAATTCTGATCACTAAAGTTACATTTAGCTACATTTAAAACTATACTTTAGAATAGTTTCTCTCTTTCCTGAGTGACAATTTACAGCAAACTTTGAACAGCATCATCGAGAGATGAATGGTTTAATGACCTCCTATGTAAGTGGAAACGAAGAAATGAAAACTGTTAAAGAGATGGACGTCTCGGTAATGAACTGCATTACTACCATTATAAGAGCAAATATATTTACACATCCCCCAATTGTCTATGGTTGATTTATTGATACATCAAACCCTAGTAAAAGCAGGTTGTTCAGCTGGTATGGGGAATCTCTTCAGAAACAATTTCATGATGAGTTCTATAACTTCTATTTTATTTTTATTATAAAATGTAATAAGTCTAAAATCCAGACCTGCCATGCATTATGATTCAAAACTAATTATAATCACTTGATATAATAATAACAACAGTTGTTTTAAAGTGCTATACCAAAATACTAAGTATTTTCAGCCTTATGCTTCTTAGTTAAAAATTAACATTTAGTCTGTAAGTTTTCATGCATGATAATATTTCTCATTAAAATACTTTTACTGCTTAGAAGAACTCAGAAATTAAGCCTCTGAGTTAATTGTCTTAGAACACAGAAGAGGAAAATAAAGCATTTATTTAAAATACAGACTAGTTATTCTTGTTCAGATTTTTTTCAAGAAACAGATTCTGAGTAAAAAAACTATAAAAAATAAATATACCTGGTGTCCAGCTGTTATTTGCTTCAAAACATTTTCATAACATACTTCGTCCATATTATTCATCTGCTGCACCTGGATAGTAATAAGTGACACATTACCAACTGAAAGTAAAAGGCAGTCTTTCATTCTAGTTGAAACGTACTTTATATTAAATCAATTAAAAGGAATCCACCCAAATACTTATTAGAAACAAACATTAACATCTAATAAAAAATACAATATAAAAACACTTAGTTTTTTTCCTGTCATACCGAAGTCCTACTGGCATATGCACATAGCATAGTGGGTCTATCAAAATCAAATACGAGTGTTTGAATATCAACCACATCTAAGAATTGGTTAATAAAGCACAATTTATTTGCTATCCATATAGTAACATCCACAGATATAAGATCAGCTTTCTAAGTCATTGTTCATTTCCCCCACATAAATTCAGATAATTCCAGCTAGTATTAAAAGGATTCTCTATAGGTGTACGTAATGTCATGGGAAGTGGAAACAATTTTGCAGAGTAGCAGACCCTTTTTACACAGCGTTCTATTAATCCATCGCATTATTATTTATCAGTAATTCCGTACCAAGAACTTAGTATCAACATTTTTGACATGATGCAAGTGAGAGAAGACAGTGCTGTGCAAGGATGTAAAGAGTAACATTAAAATACGATTATCCAGTGACTCACAATCACTAAATGTGGCTTTAGTTAAAAACATTTAAGGTATTATGCCAGTAACTTTGTCCATATCTTATTAGCTCTCGTAGGAGAGTATTACAGTCTATTGGGGACAATCTATTGTCTGGTGATGCTGGAAGAAAGGCAGGAGGCCATGGATGTGCAGGAGGCCACAACTTTATTCACTTAAAGTATCTGGAAGTACCCAGCAACAAATTATACAGTACAGGATCAGCCTCATTTCCTTATTCATGTCCACATAATCCCCAGCCTGGTGCCAGCCATCCCGGACCTGGGATCCTGCCACTCTCCCCTCATATGAGGAGAAAGGGGGTGATAAGGGGTGAATGGGGAGGGGATCAGCTCCCCACTGTTCCAGAAATAGGAGCCCCAAACCCCCTTCCTCAGATCCCTTAAGGTATTTGCTTCTCTCCTTGTGGGTTCCAGGACTAGCTGCTCCAAGAAGCAGACATTTATGGTGACAAGAAACTCTCTCTGCATCCTGTCCTAAGGTGACATGTTCCCAGTCAATATGGGGATAGCTGAAATCCCCCATTATTGTTGAGTTTTCTATTTTTATAGCCTCCCTAATCTCCCAGAGCATTTCACAATCATCATCACCATCCTGCTGAGGTGGCTGATAGTATATTCCTACTGCTATATTCTTATTATTCAAGTATGGAATTTCTATCCATAGAGTTCTATGGTATTGATCAGGGGTCTCAAACACGCGGCCCACGGCCCGCAGGGTTATTTTCTGCGGCCCACAAGCTCCTCATGCCCCCCCCCCCCGTCCTCCCCCAACATTTACTTAGAGCGGCTCCGGCCGACAGCACCGGGGGCAGGGCAGGCTCCCTGCCTGCCTGCCTGCCCTCCCCCCGCCGGGAAGCAGCTGGAACCTGGGGAAGGAGGGGCGCAGGGGTGTGTGTGGCTGTTGCTTCAGGCACCGCCCCCAGCAGCTCCCATTGGCCACAGTTCCCCATTCCCGGCCAATGGGAACTGCTGGGGGGGGTGCCTGAAGCAACAGCCACACACACCCCTGCGCCCCGCCTTCCCCAGGTTCCAGCTTCTTCCCGGCGGGGGCAGGGCAGGCAGGAAGGCAGGGAGCCTGCCCTGCCCCCGGTGCGGGTCAGGCCGGAGCCCGCCCCCCGCACTCCTCCTGCACCCCGACCCCCTGCCCTGAGTCCCCTGCCGTACCCTGCACCCTGACCCCCTCCTGCACCCCTCACCCCACCTCCCTGCCCTCAGCCCCCCCCCACACCCCTACTGCGCCCCCTGGTGGCAGGGAGCGGGCAGAGTTGGGGTGGGGATTTCGGGGAAGGGGTTGGAATGGGGGCAGGGAAGGGGTGGGAAGAGGCGGGGCCGGGGCGGGGCCTCATGGAAGGGGTGGAGTGGGGGCAGGGCCAAGGGCGGCGGTGGGGGGGGGGGAGGGGTGAGTAAATGCGGCCCTTGGGCCAATGTACTAGTCCTCATTTGGCCCTCGTGGTCATTTGAGTTTGCGACCCCTGGTCTTGCTTCATTTATGATTTGTCCTCTATTTGACTCTAGGCTTTCTTTCACATATAGTGCCCCTCTTCCATCAGCACAGTCTACTCTGTCATTCCTATATATAGTAGAACCTCTCAGTTACGAATACCAAAATTACGAACTGACCGGTCAACCACACACCTCATTGGGAACCAGAAGTATGCAATCAGGCAGCAGCAGAGACAAAAAAAGCAAATACAGTACAGTACTGTGTCAAACGTAAACTACCAAAAAAAGAGGAAAGTTTCAAAAAGATTTGACAAGGTAAGGAAACAGTTTCTGTGCTTGTTTCATTTAAATTAAGATGGATAACATTTTTCTTCTGCATAGTAAAGTTTCAAAGATGCATTAAGTCAAGGTTCAGTTGTAAACTTTTGAAAGAACCATTATAACATTTTATTCAGTTACGAACAGTCTCCATTCCTCAGGTGTTCTTAACTCTGAGGTTCTACTGTATTTTGTACTCTAGTATTACCGTGTTCCATTAATTATTATTTTTCCACCAAGTTTCTGTGGTGCCTATTATATCAATATCCTCATTTCATACCCAGCATTCAAGTTCACCCATCTTAGTATTTAGACTTCTAGCATTTGTATACAAGCATTCATCAAGTTTGTCACTTTTTTAGCTGTCTGCCATTATGTGATGTAACTGAACAGGACTCTTTCATTTGAGAATTTCTCTTCAGTTCTTACCTGTACTTAATCAACTTCTATACTCTCCTCTTTACAAGGATACACAGAATCCCTAAAAGAGATGTCTCTATCCAAACAGTGGGCTCTTCGTACTGCCATCTTTCCCACAGCCCTTACTTTAAAAAACTCCTCTACCACCTTTTTAATTGTACATGTCAGCAATCTGGTTCCATTTTGGTTTAGGTGGAGCCCATCCTTCCTGTATAGGCTCCCCCTTTCCCAAAAGTTTCCCCAGTTCCTAATAAACTGAGACCCTGCAATTCTGGCTGTTTAACTGGCCCTGCATATAGAACTGAAAGCATTTCACAGATGGTACCATGGAGGTCCTAGACTTCAATCTCTTATCTAACAGACTAAATTTGGCCTCCAGGACCTGTCTCCTTCCTTTTCCTATGTCACTGGTACCTACATGTACCACGGCCATTGGCTCCTCCCCAGCACTGCACATAAACCTGTCTAGATGCCTTGACTGGCCCACAACCTTTACACCAGCAGGCAATTCACAATGCCGTTCTCCTGGTCATCAAAAACCCAGCTACCCTTACCATGCAGGTACTCTGTAGGGAAGGGATACAGTGATCAGATAAACGGTTTGATAAAGGATTTAAAGGAGGTGTTTGTTAAAGGCGTGGAAATGGGAGGGAGAAGATTCGGGGCTCCAAGGACTGGCACAGCAGGGAGCCAAGCCCCTCATAGAATCATAGAATATCAGAGTTGGTAGGAACCTGAGGAAGTCATCTAGTCCAACCCCCTGCTCAAAGCAGGACCAATCCCCAACTAAATCATCCCAGCCAGGGCTTTGTCAAGCCTGACCTTAAAATCCTCTAAGGAAGGAGATTCCACCACCGCCCATTCCAGTGCTTCACTACCCTCCTAGTGAAAAAGGCTTTTCCTAATATCCAACCTAAACCTCCCCCACTGCAATTTGAGACCCTCACTCCTTGTTCTGGCCTCTGCTACCACTGAGACCAGTCAAGATCCATCCTCTTTGGACCCCCTTTTCAGGTAGTTGAAAGCAGCTATCAAATCCCCCCTCACTCTTCTCTTCCCCTCTTTTATAGCCCACCTTTACCCTCATTCAAGGGGTGGGGGAAGGGGATGGCAAGATCCCTACAGCGGGTTGGCTGGGGACCAGGATGAAAAGGAAGGGAGGGCTGACAGAAGCCCCCCCACCGCCCAGGTAGATATTGAAATGATTACATAGTTACCTACACTGTGCACTTTTATCTACCAGGTACTCCCAGAGAGTTTATATTAAAGTTGCAGCCAAATTTAACCACATCCAGTCTTACTTCCGGTATAGCCAGACAATTTCCACATCTCCAGCAACTATTCCAATTTTACACATTCATTTTAGACATGTCTCAAGTATTCCAGTACATAAAATAGATTTGACTGTAGTTTTAAACAACCAGCATTTCAACCAACACTAATTCCAATTTTGTGCATTCAATACCTTATCCTTCCTATATCCTCTGACCTTCCAACCCTCTTTTTCAATATTATTTCCATGATTTCCATCAGGTAGTCATAAATGCTGATGGCCTATGCCTTTTAGGTTTTTAATAAATCTTGTAATTCTGAGGCAGCAGTGTCATCAGGTTATCCAACATATGCTTTAGTTGGGGACTTTGCGAAAATTGCTTTACATAAGCAAGCATTTTGTTGACAGTCATTTTTTAAACGATTATTTTGTATTAGTTAGGACAGAATATATATTCCCTAACCAGTGTATTCAAATTAGCAGTTTTCCATCTATTACAGTTTCCTTAAAAGACAAAAATCTTCATGCAACAGTTGGTGACATTTCAGATGTGCTGCTAATCTCAACCAAGCCTTCCTAGCAGCATCAATTACAGATTTGTCTCATGGGTACTTAAATACATCAAACATAAACAACAAACTTGGGAAAGACTGAAAGAGTTCCCTTTATATGTGTAGCCAAGCTGGGGAACTCTCTATTATTTCTTGGTGCCACAGTAAAGCTTCTAAAACTAAATCAAGAAAAATCCAACTATTAGGTATTTTTCGGGGGGAAGGGGGGAATCTTCCGATCTGAGCTGAGATGTATCTGCCCTTTTGAACAGACCAATAACTAGAGGGGGACAAATGCAAAGGTATTTTCTGTTTAAGTTTTGGCATTTATTACTCACTAAGGTGGGAGAGGTGTTTAAAAAACATCAGACCAATGCCTTAGACCAGTGGCTCTCAAACTTTTTTCGGGTGACCCCTTTCACATAGCAAGCCTCTGAGTGTGACCCCCTCACCCTATAAATTAAAAACACTTTTTTATATATTTAACACCATTATAAATGCTGGAGGCAAAGCGGGGTTTGGGATGGAGGTTGACAGCTTGCGACCCCCCATGTAATAACCTCGTGACCCCCTGAGGGGTCCCGACCCCCAGTTTGAGAACCCCTGCCTTAGACCCATGTGCCTCCTAGCTGCTGAAAGTATGTGGGGAAATGATAGGGCCCCTTATGGTTAGTAGTTATAGCTGCTTCTACTAAAGAGAGGAAGATGCTGTCTGTTTTGAAGGCAACTCTCACAGTATCTAGCTGCTTCATAGCTCCTTGATATTTGCCAGACCACCTATGAACACTGCATATATTGTGTTGGCTGATGATCTCCTCCTAACAAGGAATAACAATTAAGAGTCCATGCTAATATTAGACCTAACAACTGCTTTAGTGGGTTGTGTCAAGAGTTGCTTGTTGGCCCCACAAACACGTTTGTGCTGTCTCCTTGGTCATGGGAGGGTTGGGAGAGTGTAGACAGAGACCTGGTTCTGCAAGGTCTCACACTCTGTTTGGGTAGGTTCAGTTCCTATATTGTCCTGGAAGAAATCTTCTGACATGGAGATTCAATACTCTGCTTTCTTCATTGAAGATGCCAGCTGCTGTAAGGCACATTCAATTGACTCCACAATGTTTTTTCTATCTCAAATTGCTGACATTCTTCTTAGCAATACGAGGACTTTTTCTTGGCCTGTGGTATTAATGGAAGCATCTCATCTGTCTACCTTTTCTTTTCACCTGAGGAGGGGTAATTCATTGATCATTTCACTTCCTTGTTAGCATTGGGGGGGGGGGGGGGGCAGAAAGGGGGGGGGGGGAGGGGGGGGGGGGGGTGGGGGGGGGGGTGGAGGAAGGGGAGGGAGGGGAACTAGTTATTTCATGGTCATTTCAACAATACTTTGTGACGTACTTGACATAGTTGTCTCCTTTCATTTTAAAGTTATAAAGCTTATTCCAAAGTTGCTATTAGGAAACTACATCTTTGCCTTTTTCTAACGATACAGTACGAATAAACTAAACATTCAAATGAAGTATTAAGAAATGATTAAAGCAAGGCAACAGCAAATATTATTGAAGGTACTTGAAACAATTAATGAAGGTTAAAATATGCACATCATAATAAGTACCATATGGTAAACTTATCCCTGTGTGCACAGACGTGAAATGGCTCCCCTATGGTTTTAAGGCACCTTTCTTTTCTGCATTGCGGATGGAGTGAATTATTTAAAGAACCTAATGAGAAAGTCATTTTTCACTGTTTTAAAAACATACCATATTATCAATGGAGCTCTGAAACTAACTTTTGGTTGAAAACGTAATTTTTTAAAAATAGGCAACCTACAGTCTAATAGGATATTCTAAGTAGTATGATAAGTTGGGCTATAAAATATGATTTCTTATCTTACTTTGTTTTAGCAATCGAAGAGTAAAACATAAGAATTATTTCCAAGCCAAATCACTGAAAGATGTATATTTAACTTGTATTTAACAGCAGAATTAGTATTTATTTTAAGTGTCAAGTACATTTATCTCAGACTGATTTAATATGCAGTAATGAATTCTAATACAAATATAGTTCCCTTTACATGATGTGTATACCTTGGTTATATTTTCTCTCTATTTCTCATTTTGGCAAAGAATATAAAAGACTGGGTTAAGAATATATAAAGACTGTCTCTCGCTATCAAAAATGCATGTATCAAAGCTGATAGCTTGTCCTATGACAGGTTTTGATCATAATTACTCATATGGCATTCAGTACATCAAATAGGGTGACCAGATGTCCCGATTTTATAGGGACAGTCCCGATTTGTGTGTCTTTTTCTTATATAGGCTCCTATTACCCCCTACCCCCATCCCAATTTTTCACACTTGCTGTCTGGTCACCCTAACATCAAATCATATTTTTAACGTTTACGTCCAAACTGCTTGAGTACTTTCCACCAAGTTGAGTGCTGTTACTTCTCACGTATCCTAACAGCAAAAGAAACCTAATTCCATAATTCCCACCAAAGATAGGGACTGAAATGAGAGCACTGGACAGAACAATCTGCTTTGAAAACACACTTCACAACAAGACTTTGGTAAGGAAACTCACCAATTGATGACAATCACTGTTGTTTAATCAGGATAGAGCTTTGTTATCAAAGACTCTTATCAAATGGGGAGAGTACAAAGGAGATAAAATGGTGTTTAACCACAGTGAAAATTCTAAGTTCCAGTCTAAATTATGCAAGATGGTATTATTCTGAAAATCTGAAAGTAACTTCTGAGCCTGTGTGTTTGTGAAGAGATCTACTTACGATGCAGGAGGCTCCTGCACTAAAGAATAACATAATCTGGAGTATGCAACCACTGCCCAGATAGGAAGGAAGGCATTTATAAACACACATGCTAGAATCCATAACTGTGTATAAACATACAAAAAACATCTTCCAGATTTTCCATAGTCATTTACCTTATTTGTTGTCTTAATTCCTATAAATGTCTGCCCAAGTGGTACAGGTCGAAAACGGCCATCGAAATAGAATAGTCCAATGTAGGGATTAACATGTAGAAATGTGGCAACATCAAGGTAATTGGGTAATGTAGCCGAAAGGCCCAAAATCCTGATCATGCTCTGTGTAGATTCAACCTATCAAACATTTTAAAAAATGACTTAGATATGAGTAAATAATCTGAGTTTTATAAATCAGATACAGAAAAGGATTAAAACATACCTTATAAAATAAGCGCAAGACAATAGTGTGATACAAACAGTTAATAGTTTAAACATAAAGGAGAAAAACAGAACACAGACTGGTGGTTCCTGTCTATTCTTCACTTATCTCCATTAAAACATTCTAATACCTCTTCTCATTAAAACATTTTACTTCACCCAATAAAGTTAATAGTTTTGTACTGCCATAAAAAAGTTGAATCTGTAATAACACCCGCATTTAAAAGGTCAATTACAGGGTCTAGTTAAGGAAGAGATAATTAGGCTCTCTCACTCTAATTCAGACCACAAATATGAGGTTTATGAAGCTGAAGACAATACCAAGATAGCTGTTTAAATGGTATAATTAGGTTAATTCATTTTTAACATTGCCGTCTGCCCTCTGTACTAATATTCAGTCTCTATTGGAAAAAAGAGTCTACTTATGACTATAACACAACAATTTTTTAATGTAATGACATTATGTATGAAATGTCTTGATCGGATACACTCAGATAAGCTTTTGTTGCATGAGATATTTCTTTTCACGTAAGAGTTTGTATGTTACCTGTACTTGTAGATAGAAACCATTTTCAAATATAAATTTTTCTTACTATTCTAGTTTGCATAAACCTCAAAGCAATCTTTAGAGTACCAAACCATTGTAAAATAATCACTTTTTAATTGTGTAATTTGTATCATCTCCTTTGCATTATGATTTCTTTTTGATACATAAATTGATTTTCTTCCCTGTACACAGTGGACATTTTATGATTTTTGTAAGAAGAGTAAAATTGGTGCAGAAAAATACAATTACATGCACTATTCTGTTGAGGAAATCCAAGCTAAGGAGAAATCTCTAATTCTACCTTCCATGGGAAATTGAGATAAATTTGCCAGAGATTCAATGCAGCAGAATTCCATTTTTCAAAGACAAGGTACGTTAAAGTTCCTCTCATGAGAGAGTGCATTCGAGAAAACAAGGCCTTTGAGAAACCAGAGTGGGAATTTTCAGCATTCTCCATCATCTTCCTCTCCTCATCCCTCCTACCTCCTCACCTTTCCCCTTCATCTTTTCACATTCATGCTGTCACATTCCAGCTAGTCTCCTTTACCCTCCAGTTGCTCCATAATAAAAAAAGATATTTAAGAAATTAATCTGATTTTTTAAAAATAGTATACTAATAAATAGAAAGAAGACAACTAAGACTGGAACATGATAAAAGTGTATAAAATAAAGAATGAGAAGGAAAAGGTTGACAGGCAGAATGGAAGTTCCCAGTTTTTTAACACAAGAATAAAGGAACATTCAATTACATTCAAAGTTGGTAAATTCAAAACCAATAAAAGGAAATACTTTTCCACACAACACGTGATTAAAATGAAGACCTTGTTGCCATAGGAAGTCATTGAAGACAAGAACTTAACAGGATTCAAACAGGGATTGGATATTTATATGGATATCAAGAATATCCAGGAGTTATAATAATATAATTAATGACAAAAATTCTGTGTTTCGGGGCATAGGTCAATCTCTAACTACCAGAGTCTAGTATGAGACCTATATAGGGGGCAGATTATCCCACGTCTCCCTACTGCTGGGTTCTTACATCTTCCTCTGAAGTATCTGGTTCTGAAATTATCAGAAACATAATATATTGGTATAAATGGACCTTGGGTCTGATTAAGTATGGTAATTCCTGTGTTCCTAAATATATATATATGCACTTGGCAAACGTAATGCTAATATTATTGGCATCTTCCCATTCCAACTTGTTTGCTATCAGTCATCGTATTACATGTTGTAATTAAACATAACACAAACTCTTCAAAACATGCTACTTGTCATTTGCATGTCTCTAAAGCATATAGCACACTTTTGGGGAGTTAAATAATAGTTAAATAGTAATAATACCTCTCCACTTCCAATCTTTAATCTGAACGTACCCCACGGTCACCTCTTTTTGGATGTCCAGTCTCCATTTGAAACTCTCGCTCTTCAAAATTGAACTTCACACCTTTCCTATCTCTTTTGTCAACTCTGCTATTTGTTCTGACAGAATCTGATCCTTTCTGCACTGTCAGATGTCACTTAGGGCACAAAAAAGGCTCTGTCATACCTGTCTATCTTGGGGCACTCTTTGCCTGTCGTCGGTGTTGTAAGTCTCAAAACCTTTCTTCCTCTATGGCCTGGTCTACACCTAAAAATTAGATCAACCTAGCTACATGGGTCAGGGTGGGGAAAAATTTCACATCCTGTGCAACCGAGTTAGGTTGACCTAACACCACTGTAGACACAGGTCAACAGAAGAATTCTTCCATTGACCTAGCTACCGCTTCTTGGAGAGGTGGACTAAATACATTGATGGAAAAAACCCTTCGGTCGACGTAGGAAGCATCGACATTATGGCACTATAGTGGCACAGCGACAGTGCCATAGCTGTGCTGCTATAGCCACTGTAGTGTTCACATACCCTAAGTACCATTTCATGGAGGGATTCTTTCAGTCGGTACCTTTTAGGTCTTCTTCCAGCTACCCAATGGCACACTTGCCATGGCAGACGTTAGGTAAGTCTATGCAGCAAAAGAAGATATAAAGCCTAGATGACAATTATTGTTATTGGTACACTATAACATTTCAAGATATTCCAGAGTGAATTGTGATGGAGGCCATCAAACGCTTTCTGAATGCCTCTGAAGTTTACAATAAATGTTTTTTGTTATTCGATGCTCTCTTCAATGACTAGTCAAAGTGAAAAACTGATCTACACAATTTTTTTCATTCTAAACTCAGCCTGCTCTTCCCTTAGCTTTGCTACAACTGCTTCCTTTATTCTACAGAAGATGATACTGCAGAAGACTTTGTCTATAACTGAAAGGAATGTAACACCTTTCCATTTAATATAATTACTTAGGTCACCTTTCTTTTAGTATTTTGATCACAGTGCCATTTTTCCATTGTTCTGCAGGCTTTTCTTGGTCCCATACTTTATTGAAAAGTTCAATAATTTTAATCAGTGGTCTCATCATCACAAGCTTTCAACATGTTACAGGTGACTATCTCCATCTGCACCCATCCCAGGTTTTAACTTAAACTCTGCTCCGACTCTCAGGACCACAATTTGTTAAGATGGAAGACGCTCTATCCAGTGCTTTTCCAAGTTTTCATTTTGTCCTTTATCATTTTTTACTACTTCCTAGTGAAAGTAACCGTTATACATTCCTACCTCCTCTATTCTTCCTTCTCTGGCCTCACTACCAGCTCTCTTCACTTCTCTATCCCACCAGTCTCATGCTTCCCCCATAAACACATAATATGCAGTACAGTTACCTTGGGATATGTCAACCTGACTATTTGATGATGTAGCTCAGGCTGCACTCCGAGTTTTGCATTAAAGTATGAAGGAGATTAATGTGTTGGGTGTAGCATGTTTCCTTATTTGTTGGAGGAAGAAGAAAGTTCTTTGTGAAAATGTGAGGAGTCTGTCACTGACAGTGAAAATATACTGTGTGAGCATTAAGAATCAATGAAGAGATGTCCCATAATTTGGTATTTCCTTGCTTTTTGGAGTTTGCATGGGAGAAACAACACAGACAACCTTAAATCCTTTTGACTGAAGTTGTTTATGGAAAATGTATACACACAAATACTTTGTGTGTGTGTGTACATACACACATTGCATATATATATGCACACATTTCCCATAAACAACAGACGTGTATATACAAGTGTGTATCTATACACACAATATGCATGTATATGTACACACATATATACACATACATAAAATGATTGTTTATGGAAAATTACACACACACACAGAGGACCTGTCACTTAAGTAATCTAAATCCCTCATACTTCATAGCATAATCCAATCACTAAAACGCCTGGGGTTAAGAAGAAAATTTCTTATATCCAGATTGTTCTTTCATTGTCCATACATACACACACACACACACCCAAAGCTCCTGGACATTAGCCACAGTCAGGGACATCACACGGTAAGTGATGGATCCCTGGGTTTACCTCAAATTCCCATGTTCCAAACTACTTGGGGCACCTTATATGAAAACTAGACTTTTGTCTCTAGTGAGCCAACTTGGTCCTGTTGCTTACGCCTTAAATGGGATCATACCTGTTCATTACATCAAATGCATTGGTCTAGAGATGATGACAGTGTCAGAAAACAGAATTGTACATCCAGGCAGGGACTAATTAGTAGAAATAGATGAAATGACAAGTACCACCGTCTGGTTTCCAGTCAAAAAAACAAGAGACTAAACAAGAAATAATATACAGGCAAGACTGCCTTTAAGCANGCCTGGGGTTAAGAAGAAAATTTCTTATATCCAGATTGTTCTTTCATTGTCCATACATACATACATATACACATACACACACACACACACACACACAGTTCCTGGACATTAGCCACAGTCAGGGACATCACACGGTAAGTGATGGATCCCTGGGTTTACCTCAAATTCCCATGTTCCAAACTACTTGGGGCACCTTATATGAAAACTAGACTTTTGTCTCTAATGAGCCAACTTGGTCCTGTTGCTTACGCCTTAAATGGGATCATACCTGTTCATTACATCAAATGCATTGGTCTAGAGATGATGACAGTGTCAGAAAACAGAATTGTACATCCAGGCAGGGACTAATTAGTAGAAATAGATGAAATGACAAGTACCACCGTCTGGTTTCTAGTAAAAAAAACAAGAGACTAAACAAGAAATAATATACAGGCAAGACTGCCTTTAAGCCAGACATTTTTTCAGCTTCCCAGGAAATGAGTCCTCTTTTATTAACACAATCATCGTGCAAATGTGTGGAAGCAAAATTTGTTAAAAATAATATGAAAAGTATGCTAAAAGCAAATAATGAACAAAGAACATATTAAAAACAATTATTTGTGTATAGTAAGATGCTTTCATTGCACTTTAATTTATTCCTCCAAAACGGCCTCTATTGCCCATTTAGTCCAGTTTAGGCGGCTTATTTTGTATGTTTACAGAATGCATACTGTATATTTGGATAATTCATTTTGTGTGCATTTAAGTCAAAGAAAGAACATTATTCATGCAGCATATTGTTTTCACTCATTAATAACTTTTATTTCTCAAACAAATTTGTTTCTTGAAGTCTTTGTATTATGCCAAGTGTGGTATCTTAAACTGAAACTGTATTTTTAAGTTATCTGACCACCATATAAATGTTCAACTGCAGAAGTAGTTTTGTTTTGGTCCCCCCGGCCCACCAACTGAAAAACACTCCCTACCGCATAACAACTCACTAGGTTTCCTTCAAATTTCCAACACACACACACACACCCACCCCAAACCCAGTACTTGGGACCTGAAAATATGAGAGATTTCATCCCAAAATGTTTTCATTTAAAAAAGTTGTAAACCACTGATAAGATCATTGTGGTCTGAACTATAACTGCTTTGCTAGTGTGGCTTTAATTCCAAATAACTGACATAGATTTAATCTAAGGATATTGGTGCAGTAGAGTGGAAGTCTCACACTAGATACCTAATTAGTCTCTCTGAAATGCATGAAGGATGAACAAAGCGCCTGATTTTCTGCCTGATTATGTCCTATTCAAAGGAGCATCAAATATGTCTTGAATATCAGGAGAGCAAAGGACTCAATCATAGGGTGCTTTACATAAAGACAAAGCAAAGAAAGTGTGATGTCTTGATTAATGTGGAAGGATTAAATGTTCTTGAGAAAAAAAAAGAGAGGACAAGCTTCTCAGGGGACATGAAAAGGAACAATTCCTGATGCACAGAGAACCCAAACTTGAAAACCTGTGTGCAGAGACCGTTACAACAAGCACAGTAACTGATCATCAAAAATACAAACATGCATAAGGAGAAATAGCTGTCAAGTGGTCAAAGTGTACTTATAAAGTGGTGTGGTAATGCAAGTGCAGTGATCACAACTTGGATGATTAGGCAGTGGAGATGATCCACTCAATAGCATAGGAATACAGTAACATTAGCTAACTGATTGGTTCTCATAGAACACTATAAAGCACGAAGAACAGAGACTCGCAGATGTGCACAGGGAAAATTCACACTTATTTGAATTCTTTATTCTTTTGACCTTTATTAGAGGTCACACAAAAAAATCTCCAGAATAAGCGCTTGGTGGCTTGCGTTCCATGTTTTTGCAGCAGAGATGAAGGCAGGGAAGTGTCAGAACTGGTGGCCTCAGCTGTACGGAAGCAATACTGCATGTTTCCCAAGAACAAGGTGGTGCTCAGGACTCTTCCTTAGGTAAATTCCTCCTTCAAGATTTCCCAAGAGGTGGTGCTTCCTTTGTTCTGTCGAAAACTGCAACACGTAATTGAAAAGGTATGGCTAGGTATTGAGCAATGATCATTTTTATCAATGTCTGAATAAATGAAACTCCATCTCGTGAGAGGCATGTTGGCATATCAGTAAATTCAAAATGTAGCAGAGGCATGGAGAAATTACTGACCTGTAATCATTCTGATGGGACTCTAGTCCTAGATGTCAGCTCCCTAGCATGAAAATAGTGAGAACTCCACGTGCTTTTGAAAATGTATACCCAAAAAGGTGGCAGCAGCAGAATGGAATGCAAGCCTGACCCTCCCCCTATTACCAATCATATGCTATCTGCTCAAGTTAACTGCTGGACTTCCAGTTAAATATGGATTGCACAGAAGGCATTATTATATCCAAAAGTAATAAGTAATTTAAATTTAACTTATTTAAAATATGCCAAAAAGTCATGTGCCAAAAATCAAACATCACAAAAAGTAACATCCAGACACTGAAAGGAGGTGTGGATGAGTGTCTTAAGTTCTTCAGAGCAGCAGAATTTCAGACCATTCAATCATGTGCAGTGTCACCTTGAAGCCAGTGGCTGATGTGAAAGTTCACTTATGAAGAGGACTGCCTCTCTTTGTGGAAAGGGTCCAAGTGATGACACACTGGCCCAGGAGAACTCAGCATGGACTTAGCCTTTCGCAATGGAGCCTTCACCTGCTTCCCAAACAAGATGTTTCTTGTGTAAAGAAGCTCTTTCAGCTCTCTCTGGATCTGACAGCAGAACAAGGAAGGCTGGAACCAAGCAGACCTATGGGAGCCTAATCCCAAGGCACTAGCTTTTGCTGCTGTATCATCTGCATCAAAACCTATATATATCTGATACCAGACCAGACCTACACCTTTGTCCACCAAGTTTCTAAATTCCTGGCATTTTTTGTTGGATAGAGATTTGACCAAGGTAGGTGTTCTTCTTTAAGATCATTTAATCCCCTTGGCCACGAAAGCCTAATTATCTATTATTAAAGGTGGCAGTTGCAGATTGATAACACAATGCACCAAAGAAACCCAACACTGCAGGTCATTACCATGTGAGCAGCAACTGTTCCTTCTAGCCATTGTTGCCTCTACCACCACTATCTAGATGTGAGCGCTAGTTTCTGTGCCAAAAAGCCTCCAACCACTCCTCATTCAGAGTTAAAAGAATGCTTCAAATTTTGCACTGACGACTTAATGGAAGCCTCAGAGAGGACACAATCTGATGAGCAGGTAACCCAGTATATACTGGAATAACTGCCTTCATCTCTGCTGCAAAAACATGGAACGCAGAAGGGAGAAATCTGGGACTTTTGTAACTAAGCTGCCTGGAGCTGAGGGCTGCGACAATGAGTTGCTGGCTCTCTTTCAATGGCTCAACACTTTCTGCAGAGATTCTGTCTCATCAGATAAGCCAGTGTTCAGTACAACAGATTTGAAGCACTGGGATCCCAAGTGTGTTAGGGGGGAGGGATAGCTCAGTGGTTTGAGCATTGGCCTGCTAAACCCAGGGTTGTGAGTTCAATCCTTGAGGGGGCCACTTAGGGATCTGGGGCAAAAAAATTGGTCCTGCTAGTGAAGGCAGGGGGCTGGACTCGATGACCCTTCGGGGTCCCTTCCAGCTCTATGAGATAGGTATATCTCCATATATTAGATACTTGACAGAGCCCTTCATTGTAAAGGTAGCAGAGTAGGAGATGAATTTGTGCCTACATAAGTGGAAACAACACTGCCTCAGAGTTCACTCTCCTCAGCTGACTCATGCTTCTGCTTCAAGGGTTTATCCTTCAAGGGTTTATCCTTAGACATACTACAGGCCACTCTCACATCTGAGCAGAGGAGTCTCTTTGGGATGCCTGAAGGATGACTTGAGAGCCATTCCCATTGAGTCCTGAGTGACATCTGCAAGTAACTATAGCCTCCCTTGAGTTTTCAGCCAACTCCCCGGCAAATGATGCAACAGAGATGGTTGTCTGCCACCAACATAAACCAGCCACAAGGACATGGTTTGTAAGCTACAGAACAGTTCTCCATCCTTCTTAGGTGTTGATCAGCTTGGCATCCTATAAACACAAAGTGCTGAGGTGAATCATCGGAACTGCTGCAGATACAGTCCTCAAAATTCAAGCAGGGGTCCCAGATGCAAAAAAAAAAAAAAAAAAAAAAAAGGTCAAAACAATCTGGTGTTGGAGTACCAGAAATACTAACACAGGCCCAATGAAACCCTCATTGAATGCCAAGAAACACAGGAACCGAATCAGGCGTTAAAGTAAGAACAGCGTTCTCTCTGCAGCCAACATCAGCAGTGTAGAAGCACAGGTCATGAAACACCAACTACGCTGGGTTGGTCACTGTGATGGGCAGTATTTCTGTACTTTCCTATACAGTGACTGCACTACATCTGACGAAGTGGGTATTCACCCACGAAAGCTCATGCTCCAATACATCTGTTAGTCTTAAAGGTGCCACAGGACTCTGTTGCTTTTTACAGATCCAGACTAACACGGCTACCCCTCTGATACTTGCACTACGTATGTTTCTCCTTTTCCACGTCTTCCTGGTTATTGGCTATTTACATTGGTTTATACTGTTCACATGTTAATCTCTACTCTGTTCATGTTTATTACCAAAATTAGTGCTCTCTAGGTCAGTCCTTATCATTCTACTTTGGTCTCCAGGTAATAGCATCAATCCAATTCATGAACTCTCACACTTACTTTTTACGGGGGGGGAGGGGGGGGGGGAGAGGAGGAAAACTTCTAAGGACTTTAGAAACTTCATAGACCAAGCCTGAAGTTTGTAATTCTGCATGACCTACCTAGATGTATATCTACTCTTCAAAGACCTATCAATGGTTATTCACTATGGAATTCAAAACTCCCAAATTAATCACCGTAACTTGCAAAAAATATTTTTAATGATTTCTCATTGAGAAAAACATTTTTGGAGTTTTTAAGACCAAGTTGCTCCCCCCCCCCCCGCCACCCCTTGTGATATTACAGAAGAGGGTGGGAATTTTTCAAAAAATAATTTAACTTTTTTCCCCTAATTCTTGTCTCAGAGCATATCATCTAATTAACATCAAATCTCTTATAAAAAAAATTCCCTTGAAACCTAGCTTAAGAATAGTCTTTTTTTTTTTTTTTTTTTGGTTAGTTGCTTTGTTTTTAAAGATGGGTTGGGAGGAGATCAACAGTAGGTTTATAATTGAAACTTTTTTTAAAAACTTAACTGTTGAGTCATGAAAATCTTTTAGGGGTGATTTTTAACAAAACACCCCAAGCCATACATTAAAGGAGTTAAGAGTTTCAGTACAAAGCTTCCATTTTGTTAGCAACAGTTTCTTTTTCACCATTACTAAACAATAGGAAATAATATATATTATGGTTCCATTAAAGGTTAGTAACATTACAATGAATCAGTCTATGTATATATTTTCTTGTCTTTAATAAACGTAAATGGGAGAGCAAAAAGAAAATGTTACAACTGCAAAATCAAAAGGATATTACTATAAAAACTTTTTTAAAAAAAGATCAGTCTTATGTAGGATTCAGTTTAAAAATCTATGCCCCTTAAGTATTCAGAACAGAATGCATTTGTTACTAGGCAACCACCTGGTTGAGTAATTTTATAAATGAGTTTAATTCTGCCACCGCTGACTCCAAGGGCTTAAAATATTCTGATCTCACCATTCTCCACTTACAGCACTTTTCCAAAAATCAAGAATTATGCTGGAAAAAAAAAATGAAGAACAATGTTTTCATACTATCCTGCCATGGTTTAGGAGCCATGATAATTTTCCCTCAGCCGGCATGCTAAGTATGTGTTATGTTGCCTCTCAAAGGCTTAAATCTTGAGTATTAATTAGAGAAGTATCACAGTCCTGTGCAACCCCATGTTAATACTCCCGAATGACGAAGTTGCAAAACACATGGTAAGCCTATTGTTGTTCCTTATTATTTAACATGTTTATTATGGAAGTGCCTATGGACTGACCAAAACTGAGGGCCCCGTTATGCTAGGCATTGTTCACATAGTAGTCTACGGTTCCCATCCCAAAGAGATTACAATCTAAATAGACATGACAAACACAAGGTGGGGAAGAGGTATAACACACACAGAACAATGTGATGGCAGCAAATGTCACTTTAGTTCCACATTGTTTTGGTTTTTGGATGGGTTTACTTAGGAGGGTATTAGTTCATGGAAAGAAAAGGGAAGGGGATTGGGGGAGGGAGTGGAAAAGAGGGTCAGGTGTGGAGTGAAGTTAAGGTGAAGAGACTGTGGGCTTGTCTACACAAACACTTAGTTTGTGGCAAGCTACGGTGTAAATCTACCCAGCACTAACCTGCCATGCACTTGGACCCTGCTGACAAACATTAACAGTACCCTAGTGCAGCGGTTCTCAAACTGTGGGACAAGCCTCCCAAGGGAGGCACGGGAATGTGTCAAGGAAGGCATGAGCTGTGTGCTTCTTTTTTTTTTTTTTTTTTTAAATAAGAGCTCAGGTGGCTGGGGCTCGTGCAGAAGGGCTGTGCACATCCAGGAGGTGGGGAAAAAGGAGACAACTGGAGCCCCACCGACCAGGAAGTGACAGCTGGAGCACCGCCATCTGGGTTCTCCTCCTCCTACCCCAATCCCTCACCAGAAGACAGCCTGGGCTTGGACTCTCCTTCCCCCACCCCCAATCCCTCACCTGGTGGTGGCAGGGCTCCAGCAGTTAGCCATAGGGTGGCAGCAGCAGCGGAGAAGTAAGGGTGGCAATGGGGCACTAAGTCTGGCGCAGCGTGGCCTTCAGAGCTAGATGGCAGTAAATGTACTTGGGAAGGCGGGATTAAATTACTACAGGCACAAAGAAGGGGGGCCAGATTAAATACATTTGATAACCACCACCCTAGTGCATTTAGATTAACTCCTGTTTGCAAAGTGGGGTAGATCAAACACATTACGGAACTGTTGGGGCACATCGGCAGGATCCACACGGACACTTAGTGTGCAGCAGGCTAGTGAGGGGTAGATTTACACCCCAGCTTGCCACAAACTAAATGTTCATGTAAACAGGCCCGGTCAAGGAGAGGGAGCAGGAGATTTGGAGCCCTCACCAGGACCAGAGGAGAGAGAATGTCTAGTCAAACTGTGGAAAATTCTCTACATTTCCAAAAATACTTTCCTTTGCTGCTTCTGCCCCTACTGGCTGCAGTTTCTGGGCTTGTCTTCACGGTAAGGTAATATGCTCTCAGGGGTGTGATTTCTGAAGTGCACTTACAGGCTGTACATGAATTGATCTGTGTAAATCTTGCTGGTGCACATTAAAGGGTTCCCTAGTGTGCTTTAACATAGCTCAGACCAATTAATGTGCAGTATATTAATGCACTTAGAAATCACACCCCAGTAGAGAGCATTGATTAGACCACCATGTAGGTAAGACCTCTGTCTGGTTCCTCTCTGCTACCAACTGATCCTAGTACCCTGAGCGTTGAGGGTATCTCTTCTGCAAAATTCTGGGTCTGAGTGGTGCTGGAAAGAGGGGGGGCCCTTCCCACTACAGCAGTTCCTATTTTAGCTGCTTCTTCCCCTACCAGACGGAGTATGTTCCTTAACTTGTGGAAAGATTGACTCTGTGATGCAATGCAACCCCAGTATGTCTCAGACTCATTTTTATAAGTAGCAAAATACTGAAATATATTGGTCTTCTCAAAAAGCACATAACCTAATCTGGATCTGGATTTTAATTTTTAATATATCTTAGAATCATAGGAATGTAGGGCTGAAAGAGACCTTGAGAGGTCATAAAATCCATCCCCCTGCACTGAGCAGAACCAAGTTTACCTAGACAAACCCTGACAGATGTTTTTCTAACCTGTTCTTAAAAGCTTCCAAAGACAGGGATTCCACAACCTCTCTTAGAAGCCTGTTCCAGTGCTTAACTATCCTTATAGTTGGAAAGATTTTCCTGTCACCTACCTTGTTGCAGATTAAGCCCACCTTCAATGGACTTGGAGAACAGCTGATCACTTTATAACATCCCTTAACATATCTGAAGACTATATACAGGTAACCACTCAGTCTTCTTTTCTCAAGACTACACATGCTGAGCTTGTTTTTTTTAAACTACATCTTAAAATGTGGCATCCAGAACTGGACACAGTACTCCAGCTGAAGCCCCCCAATGCCAACTAGAGTGGGACAATTACCTCCAGTGACTTACTAAGAGTAAGTGACTTACTTACCTAAGAGTGATATTAGCCTTTTTTTGCAAGTGCATCATATTGTTGGCAAATATTCAATTTGTGATCCACTAATTGTAGTACTTCTCACTTGTCTTAACTGAATTTCATCTTGCTGATTTCAGACCAATTCTCCAGTTTCTCAAGGTCATTTTGAATTCTAATCCTGAGTGTCTGGCTGGAGAGTCTTGCCCGCATGCTCGGGGTTCAGCTGATCGCCATATTTGTGATCGGGAAGGAATTTTCCTCCAGGGTAGATTGGCAGAGGCCCTGGAGGTTTTTCGCCTTCCTCCGCAGCATGGGGCAGGGGTCGCTTGCTGGAGGATTCTCTGCAACTTGAAGTCTTTAAATCATGATTTGGGGACTTCAACAGCTGAGTCAAGGGAGAGAATTATTCCAGGAGTGGGTGGGTCAGCTTTTGTGGCCTGCATCATGCAGGGGGTCAGACTAGATGATCATAATGGTCCCTTCTGACCTTAAAGTCTATGAGTCTATGAGTTATCCACAAATTTTATAAGCATGCTTTCCTATACCATTATTCAAGTCATTAATGAAAATATTGACTGTTAACAGACCCAGGACAGACTCCCACAGGACCCCACTAGATACATCTTCCCAGTTTGACAGTGAACCAGTGATAACTATTCTGAGTATGGTTTTTCATCCAGTAGTGCACCCACATTACAGTAATTTCATCTAGGCCACATTTCCCTGGTTTGCTTATGAGAATGTCACATGGGACTGTATCAACAGCCTTACTAAAATAAAGATATATCACATCTATAGATTGCCCCCTTCCATTAAGCTTGTACCCTGTGAAAGAAGGAAATTAGGTTGGTTTTGCATGGTTTGCTCCTGACAAATCCATATTCCTTAATACCCTACTACTCTCTAGGTGCTTACAAACTGACTGTTTAATCATTTGTTCTAGTATTTTTCCTGATATCAAAGTTGGGCTGACTGGTCCATAATTTCCTGAGTCCGCTTTGTTCCCCTTTTTAAAGGCAGGTGTCATGTTTGCCCTTCTTCAGTCCTCTGCAACTTCACTTGTCCTCCATGAGTTCTCAAAGATAATTGCTAATGTTTCCATGATTGTTTCAGTTAGCTCCTTAAGTACCCTATGGTGAATTTCATTAGGCCCTGCTGACTTGAATACCTCTAATTTATCTAAACATTCTTTAATCTGTTCTTTCCCTATTCTAGCTTGTGTTCCTTCTTTCCTTAGAATAGCAGGAATATTCCAGAAGACTGGAAGATTGCTAATGGGCCAATACTCAAAAAGGGAAAGGAGGATTTCCCAGGTTGGGTGGCCTTGTATTAATTGTAGGCAAAGAGACTGGGTTTGGGATGAAAAAACGGCATGGGGAGAAGGGGTAACTGGGATAAGGTGAGCTAGTTGTGGAGAAGAGAGACTGGGACAAGGACAGGTTGGAGAGGATGAGGCAGAATGGGTCAAACTTATGGGATACAGGCAGAAAGGTCTGTGACCACTATAACACACTCCCCTCCAGAACCAGAGATTGCTGTGTATCACCATTCTTCTACTCTCAGTACATATTAGTGAAACCCATGGGCAATGTGTCTCATCCTACTCTAACGATGGTCCACAGAAACATAACTTACTACTGCTATCAGTTACTTCATTAACTCAAATAGCAGTGTTCTGAGCGGTGAATCTCAAGGTTCCAGCCTTGCTGATAGCTGATATTTATACCATGTGGGTATAAATATGATGCCACATAATAGAATTTTGGTGGTGGGGGGGGGGGGGGGGGG
>QXTE01000011.1:17275520-17493571 GCA_003942145.1 Platysternon megacephalum | reverse complement strand
GGGGGGGGGGGGGGGGGGGGGGGGGGGGGGGGGGGGTTTCAGTTGGCTTTATTAGAAACCTAGGAAATTTATGTTTTAAGGATATGCTCACTCTGGAGGATTTGGGAATGCTTATTTCCTTTTTTTTCTGTGGGGAAAAAAGCATAGCAAATACTCCATAACATGTAAAAATCACAGGTGCTCCTGAGAGTCAAGGGAGTCAAATAGGGAGCCTGCCTGCCTGTTATAGAATCATAGAATATCAGGGTTGGAAGGGACCTCAGGAGGTCATCTAGTCCAACCCCCTGCTCAAAGCAGGACCAACCCCCAACTAAATCATCCCAGCTAGGGGTTTGTCAAGCCTGACCTTAAAAACCTCTAAGGAAGGAGATTCCACCACCTCCCTAGGTAACCCATTCCAGTGCTTCACCACCCTCCTAGTGAAAAAGATTTTCCTAATATCCAACCTAAACTTCCCCCACTGCAACTTGAGACCATTACTCCTTGTTCTGTCATCTGCTACCACTGAGAACAGTCTAGATCAGGGGTCGGCAACCCACGGCACGCGAGCCGATTTTGAGTGGCACGCCGCTGCCTGCCGCGGTCCCGGCCCCCAGCCCCACTCAGACCCCCCCGCCCACCGCTCTCCCCTGCGGGGGCAGGAGGCAGAAGCTTGGTCCTGCGGCAGCCAAGCTCCCCCCTCCCCCGCTTCTTCCCCCAGGGTGGTGCTTTCCTGCCCCTCCCCCTCCCTGCCGCCGATCAGCTGATCGCCCTTGCGAGGGGGAGTGGCAGGAGTGGCAGCGTGCTCGCTGCTCTGTAGAGGAGGCAGAGAAGAGGTAGGGACAGGACCTTGGGGAAGGGGGTGGAACAGGGCATATCCCTTCCAGCCCCCTACCATGAGCCGCTCAGGGAAGGGGGCTGGGAGCACCCCCACGAGCCGAGCACCCCAGCCCTGACCCCTGAACGCCCCCCCACACCCAGCCTTCTGCCCTGCACCTCCACACACACCCAGCCCTCTTCCCTGATCCCTGAACTCCCCCCCATCCCCAGCCCTCTGCCCTGACCCCTGAACCCCCCCACCCCCAGCCTTCTGCCCTGCACCCCCCTAGCCCTCTGCCCTGAACCCTGAACCCCCCCCCACACCCAGCCTTCTGCCCTACACTCCCACACCCCCACTGCCCTCTGCCCTGACTGCTGAACCCCCCCCTGCACCCCCAGACCCCTCCAGCCCTCTGCCCTGAGCCTGAACACCCCCCCAGGTCTGGGGTCCCGGCCACAGGCCCCGCTCAGCCCACTGCCGGCCTAGGTGAACAGAACCCCAGGCTGGAAGTGGGCTGAGCAGGCTGGCGGCATAAGATCAGCATTTTAATTTAATTTTAAATGAAGCTTCTTAAACATTTTGAAAACCTTGTTTACTTTACATACAACAATAATTTAGTTATATAATATAGACTTAGAGAGCGAGTCCTTCTAAAAAACATTTAAATGTATTACCGGCACGCAAAACCTTAAATTAAAGTGAATAAATGAAGACTCTGCACACCACTTCTGAAAGGTTGCCTACCCCTGGTCTAGATCCATCCTCTTTGGAGCCCCCTTTCAGGTAGTTGAAAGCAGCTATCAAATCTCGCCTCACTCTTCTCTTCTGCAGACTAAACAATCCCAGTTCCCTCAGCCTCTCCTCATAAGTCATGTGCTCCAGCCCCCTAATCATTTTTGTTGCCCTCCGGTGGACTCTCTCCAATTTTTCCACATCTTTCTTGTAGTGTGGGGCCCAAACTGGACACAGTACTCCAGATGAGGCCTCACCAATGCCAAATGGAGGGAAATGATCACGTCCCTCGATCTGCTGGCAATGTCCCTACTTATACACCCCAAAATGTCGTTAGCTTTCTTGGCAACAAGGGCACACTGTCGACTCATATCCAGCTTCTCGTCCACTGTAACCCCTAGGTCCTTTTCTGCAGAACTGCTGCCTAGCCCGTGTCTGTAGCAGTGCATGGGATTCTTCCGTCCTAAGGACTCTGCACTTGTCCTTGTTGAACCTCATCAGATTTCTTTTGGCCCAATCCTCTAATTTGTCTAGGTCCCTCTGTATTCTAGCCCTACCCTCCAGCATATCTACCACTCCTCCTAGTGTAGTGTCATCTGCAAACTTGCTGAGGGTGCAGTCCACGCCATCCTCCAGATCATTAATGAAGATATTGAACAAAACCGGCCCCAGAACCAACTCCTAATAAATTAGTAAACTCCTAATAAATGTTAGAAAATACATTTTCTAAATGTTATGAATACAATACAGATGTGATATCAGGGGTAGAATAATGTTCACCCAAAAGCATCGTCTTTGACATTTTCCTTTACTACAACTAAAATCACAAATACTGTCTATTCCAGTTGTCTCAACCGATGATTGTGACCTAATAGTTGTAAACAGAGTAAACTGCCTAAAGAGATTTGTATTTGTCTTCCATTGTATTAAAGCTGGCTGAAAAATTTCTAAACTTCATTTTTTTGGGGGGGGAGGGGGTCAAAAAAGGGGACAAGTTTCTTTCACAAAACTGTTTTGACCAATTCTAGGTACTTTGTGTTCAGTTTTATTCAATTAGTGACAGAATTTTATAATTGATTTAATTTTAGTTGTTTAATTTGGGATTCATTGGGGAAGGAGGGAGAATCACAAAAACTCAAATGCTATTCCCACTGTTCAGCTAAGAATTAGTGTAATATCCAGTATGTCTTTTGTGAGGGACCTACCTCCCTAAGTAGCAAAAGTGTCAAGAAGCCATCAACATCTCTGAATAATGATGACCAGATACTTCAGAATATGCATCACTAATTCAGAAAACAGTTCAACTGGTCTTTTAAACCAATATGCTAAATAGATATTACAGAGCTGTAGAAATTTTGATTAAAAAGGTTTAAACATTTTGATTTTACATCTGTGTTATGCTCAAGACTACATAACTTTAAACATCAAAGCTACAAATTAGTTTCAAAGAACTCTTTTGATGTTACATCCACAGTATATCAGCAGAGCTCAAAGCAATTTTTCCACTAAAAAAAGTTTAGTAAAGTCAATTTAAATCACTTGCAAAAACATTCTTCAGAAATTGAAAAGTGCAAAATGTGCATTAATGAGCTGTTCACTCTACTACAGCTAAGATTATGTCAGCAATTCTATTATACCTATCTTTTTTCAGGTGTTTCAATGTCACAGGTTTGGTACCCAGCGCACCTGGTAAGGAAGGGCCCCCAAACATGGCCACAAGCCTCTTCTACACCCTCTCTAGCCTTGGGTGTAACTTAGGGCACAGCTGTTACTCTCCAGTGTACCCCACCTGGGGATTCCCCCACACCAACACCATCTTTCGATAGCCTGGCAAGTCAGCTTTGCAGATGTTCTACGCTGATGGACTGGCACAAAGTAGCTGTAGCAGGGAAAGGGATTTGGCCAAATGTGTAAAACTTCAAAAGAAAAATCCATTACCTATTTCTAAATTACAATTAACATCCCTTCCCCTCCTCTTTCTACCTCTACACACATTAGGGTCCAAATTTTCAAGTGCCCTCTAATTTTGTTCACACCTCAACCCCCAATTTCTGGGTACCCAACTTCAGACAATAAGTACTTAATCACTTACATTTCCAATTTAAGTCAGTGGAAGCTGCCTCTGAACCTTAGGTCCAAGTTGTCTCAAGTTTGACAAAAAAAACAGTGAACACTTTTGACAACTTCTTCCTTGATGTCTATGCACTGAGAATGTCTTGCTGCCTCCCGTGCGCGCCTCCCCCCGCAAAACCCCCACCTATTTTTGAAACTTGGTTATAGCTACAAAAGTAGTATGTAAAATAGGTAATACATATGACAGTATGACTAGTCAGGAAATTCTAGAATACACATTTTCTTCCTTAAGACCTCAGTGTAAAATCATGAAGAAGGAAAATATATATAACCATATTATTAAATATTTTAAAACCGGTTTCAATAGGAATTGGTAAATAGTAATCAATATTCTGATTTATTAACCCAATATACAGGGCTATTTATCTGCAAGAGTTTCCTTATTTTCTAGGAAGCAATATGTGATTTGTTCCAGGGGTAGTTATTTTTTCAACAATATGGATAGCAGATTTTTTATCTGCATGTGTAAAATGAATGTATTTTAATAACAGTGTTGAACTTTCCATTCTTATTGTGTGTGTGAAGCACTGCTATTAATCCCTCAAAACATTGGTGCATGATTAGATATGATTATGAATGCTATGTTTGTAGAGATTACATTGTTTAAACAGTCTAAGATGAAAAGAAATATCCATTCCAGACTTAGTTTGAGAAGGGCTGGAATGGAACTCGATCTTTATATGTTGGGGGATCCCTAAATACATTACTCCAATTAAAACATTTTAAGGTATCTTTCAATTCCTTAGAGTTAGCTGAGGAAGAAATGGTCTGTCTACCCATTTAGTTAATAATTAAACTCACCAGCAGCCATCATATTGCTATGCTTCATAGTGCTTTTGATACCCATTAAGGGCATAAATGTTACCTATTGTTAAGTAATACCCCCTAGTTTTTCTTTTATCACAAGCCATCTAACCAATATGTTTTATCATGTATGCAGTCTAAAAAGGAAGTCAATGGCAGTAACCTGCTTTAACCTGTCTAATGCAAATATATAAATGGAAACAATAGACATTTCTTCCTTTGTAGCTCCTCATGCAGCAATGAACTCTTTAATTTTATAAAAAGCAGATTGCAAACTCACAAATTTTTGCTTCCATTTTAAGAATACTAGGCAGCTATTGTTCAAAACAGATGCAGCTTGTTTGTCCTTCACCTCTGGAGGGCTCATTATACTTAAATGTTTTGATCTTTTTTTGTTTCTACCGCTTACCTTCCAATCTTTTAAAAATAGTTCTGTTTACACAGTTTTGTTTTCTCTCTGTTGATTATCCTTCTCTTCTGGAATGTGTCTATCATAGTGAGGTTTCCTTCTATCTCAACATTTTGATATTCATTTCTCTTCCCTTCCCCACAATTTTGCAAATTCTGTTATAAAGATTTGCGGTATTCTCCATTTTTTCCTTCTTCTTGCCATTATGAAAGCAAGTGGCAATTCATGAGGGCTCCATTTCTGATGCTACAATTTCTGCTGAACTATGGTTGTTGGTGGTGTGTTGTTCTGTTCATTTTTGGTTTAAGATTTTTCCTTTCTGTTTGCTTGTTTTTTGGGTGGGGGGGAGGGTTATTTAATTGCATATTTACTGGATACAAAATGAGCTGAAGTCCAACAGTGATTCGAGTTCAGTTTTGATTATCTTAAAATTCCAGTGATATCAATTTGAAACAAAATATCTTTGTGCTATGAAAAAATGATGCTGCAAGTCTCATAGGAACAAAGGAGTATGTAAATGCTGATCTTCTACATTAGAAATAGAGAAATCAACACTAGAATATCAGGTCCTTTTCATAAGACATCTGGGATAACAAACAATACCTCCCGCAAAAGAAAAAAACCACTGTACACAAAATTGCACAGAACTCATCAAAAATCCACTGATTTGGAAGATTAAAGCTGTATTAAGACAAGGGATCTTAGCACAAAGTAGAGTTTTCCAACATTTTGTAGCAGCAGTAGCAATGGTAATAATTATATTGCATTTACACAGGGACATCAGTATTACCATATTAGATCTAACCAGTGGTCCATTTTGTCCAGTATCCTGTCCCTCAGTGACCAGAAACAGATATTTCAGAAGAACATGCAAGCAACCTTCAGTTGGCTCTTATGGAATAACCTGCCTATAAGGAAGTTTCTTTTTAGCCCCTGCTGGTTAATGGTTGGCTTCAGCCACGAAGCGTGAGAGTTTGTAAGTCCTTCTAAAACAGTTGTCCTATACAGTGTACTTGTGGCTGCGCTAATTGTTCAAAAAAATGTCTAATCCTTTTTTGACCCCACATATCAATGTGTTGAGCACAACTGTATTTCCTTTTATCTATTTTAATTGTTTTGCAAGATAATTTCATTGTAGGTACCCTTGTTCTTGTACTAAAAAAAGGATAAATAGGAACTCCATTTTATCTTCTTTATATCATTCATTACTTTATCATGTCCTTCTTATTCACTTCCTCTCTAAATTGAACAGTCCTAAATTTTGAATCTCTCTTCATATGGAATCCTATCCCATGGCTCTAATCATATTCATTGTCCATCTCTGAACCTCTTCTATTTGTACTGGATCATGAGAATCTGGTATTTTTCTATGCTCTCCATTCCCTCCTTCCCCCCTCTGCTACACACCCCTCTGGTATTTAGAAAATACCAGTCAGAGTATCACATAACAATATTATGCTTCTACTACTCCTTTAGATAATGCTTTTCCAGAAGCACTATAAATCTTTTTAGTTTCAGTCTACCACTCTGCATTCATGCTTTGCCACAAACAGTATCATATCAGCAGATTTCGCTACGTATTGAAAAATCCCAGTAAAATGTAAGTTCCCATTCATAGTTCCGGCTAAACTAAGACACTAATAATTCATTAATGAAGCATTAATTCTAAACATGTTATTCACATATAATATTTATTTAATTATGGAAAATACTCTGATTTTCCCCTTAGACTGGTAGCCAAAAGTAGTACAAATAAAATTTACATGATATAATTTTTGACATCCCCTCCCAGTCATTTAATATGATACGATAAGGGAAGTCAGATTGCTAGACAAAAATGAAATATACATCTGCTTCCTTTGTATTGTAGCATTTATTACAACTAAAAGAATTACATGCTGCCAAAGTACCATGAGGTAATATTTTAAAATACTTGATTTCTTACCTCTGATTTCTATTTATTCTTGAATTATTTCTGAAAGTCAATGTGAAGATTCTTACTCTTACCTGACGTAAGGTGCGTGCCACTAAACTCTCTAGCACTGGTCCTCTGTCTTCATGCAACAGATGCACTTCATCAAGAATCAGGAGCTTTACAAGTTGAGAGAGTGCTACATCCCCAACACTCTTTCTTGTCACTACATCCCATTTCTCCGGAGTGGTCACGAGCATCTGTCAAACAGGAAAAAGAATCCTAAGCATCCACAAAGGAAAATCCGTGCCAACTACATCCAAAAACAACAATTCTATCAATCTAACACTATGGGTGAAATTTTCAAAAGCATGTAAGTGATACACTGCAATTAAAACCCCGGGGCTGGCCTGTGCCAGCTGACTCAGGTTTGCAGGGCTTGGGCTAACAGGCTGTTTAATTGAGGTGCAGATGTTCAGGCTCGGGCTGAAGCCTGACCTCTAAGACCCTCCCCTTTCACAGGGTCCCAGAGCCCAGGCTCCAGTCCCAGCCCGAATATCTATACTGCAATTAACCAGCCCTTTAGCCTGAGCCGTGCAAGCCCAAGTCAGCTGGCATGGGCGTCTAACTGCACTGTAGATATACACTAAGTCTCACTGAACGATACAAGTGATAAATAAAATAATAGCATGCTTCCAATTTTCACCACCTGTCACATTTACAGGGCACTTCAGACCCCTTTGCAGCCCCTCTTGAGGGTACTCCTCAGGTGACAGGATTTTCTTCCTTTACTTCTCTCCAATGTAGAACCCCACTGTTCAACCACTCAGATCTGGGTCTCTGGGTTGCAGTTCCCCTATTCACCAACTGTGGCTCCTCTAGCAGATCTAATTGGGCTTGGCCCCTGCACGAGATTTTCTTTCAGGAGCTGTGACCAGTGGCTAAAGACAGTTTTTCCAAAACCAGCTTATTGTTTATTCATTACATAACAAGCAAAAAGAAAAAAAAAGAGTTAAAATAATGAAAGTGTAGTGCGTGTGTGTCTCTCTCTTCACACATATCCTCCCCCCTCTTCTCCATCTTACCTAAACTTTATCCTGTCCTTGCAAGTTTTGGTGATTTCTACTTAGCCTAGACACCTCAATCTTTGGTATGGGAGAGAGACAGCCCTGCAGCATTCTCTGCCTCTTACTAGCCCTGCAGCATTCTCTGCCTCTTACTGTGTGTCTGCCAATGTCCTGTTTCTCTCTCCATCCTCACCTTCTGAGCAGCTGCTGACCCACCCACCCTATCTTTCGCCAAGGGGATACTTTTAATTGTTTATATTTCTTTTGATCTTTAGGCTCTGGCCAACGCTGAGTAACTTTGCTGGTGCCTGGAAACAGCATCTTCCAAATTAATGGCCCAGCTATTATCTTCACTGTCTTGAAGTTGTTTACCCCAGGTGTCTTACGTCTACCATTGTTTCGTTTACTGCTTGCACTTCCTAACTGCCCCTTTTAATTCAATCTATGTCGCCAGACAGAATATCATCAAGCAGGTAAGTGGATGTATATATAATATGCATAAAAAGTAATACAGATATCTCCCCCACTCTGCACACCATCTGATAACCCTGTCAGACACCACGGGTTACAGCTTTATGCCATAACTATAAGATGCAACATCTTTAAATTGCAAATTGCAGATACAGTGGTCACAATTAAAGATATTTTCCAACAATATTATAGCTATTCTCTGCTTTAAGTACAGAGCAAATGGATGTCTCATATACCCCTCAACAGTGAATACTGGCAAACAGTGGTAACTTTTTGGGTGTTTACTGCCAGGCATTTATGGCTGTGAGTTAGGATTGCCAACTTTCTAACCGCACAAAACCAAACACCCTAGCCCCACCCCTTCTCAGTACATTCCCCCTCCCTCAGTGGCTCACTCTCCCCCACCCTCACTTACTTTCACTGGGCTGGGGTAGGGGTGGGGGGTGAGGGCTCCGGCTTCGGGTGTGGGGTCTGGGGATGAGGGGTTTGGGGTGCAGGAGGGGGCTCCAGGCTGGAGGATGGGGCTGTCGGTTTTGGAATGTGGGAAGGAGCTGCGGGTTGAGGCAGTGGGTTGGGGTGTGGGAAGGGGTATGGGCTCTGAGCTGGGGGTACAGGCTCTGGGGTGGGGCCAGGAATGACAGGTTTGGGGTGTAGGAGGGGGCTCCAGGCTCAGGGGTGGGGCTGAGGGATTCGGAATGTGGGAGGGAGCTGTGGGTTGAGCCGGGGGTTGGGGAGGGGATACGGGCTCTGAGCTGGGAGTGAGGGCTCTGGGGTGGGGCCAGGGATGAGAGATTTGGGGTGCAGGAGGAGGCTCCGGGTTTGGGGATGGGGCAGGGCTGGGGCAGGGGGTTGGAGTACAGAGTTGGGGCGTGGGCTTACCTTGCGTGGCTCCCGCTCAGCGGCGCAGCAGAGGGGCTAAGGCAGGCTCCCTGCCTGTCCTGGGACACCGCTCTGTGCCCCGGAAGCGACCAACAGGTCCAGGTCCTAGGCGGGGGAACCAGGAAGTGCCATGCGCTGTTCTCGCCCGCAGGCACCGCCCGCCCCTCCCCCCGCGCTCCCATTGGCCAGTTCCCGGCGAATGGGAGTGTGGAGCTGGTGCTCGGGGTGGGGGCGGCGCGTGGAGCTTCCTGCCCCCCCCCCCCCACACACACACCTGGGACCCGCACCTGCTGGTCGCTTCTGGAGTGCAGCGCAGTGCCCCAGGACAGGTAGGGACTAGCATGCCTTAGCCCAGCACCACCACCAACCGGACTTTTAATGGCTCGGTCAGCGGTGCTGACTGGAGCCGCCAGGGTCCCTTTTCAACCAGGTGTTCCAGTCAAAAACCGGACACCTGGTCACCCTACCGTGAGTTAAGGACAGTCATTTGTTGTTTATTTTTGTCCTTATAAATGATGTGATAAATCACTGCCCTGATAGTCATAAATCTCAGACTTCAAGGACATGTAGAAACCTTACCTGCCTCTCTTTCTTTAGGTTCAGTATAAAAGCAACTTTTAACTACTGAAATAAAGCTTACAGTAATACCATTATATTTGAAAAGCAACTTGTAAACTAAAGAGAATAATTACAGTTCATGCCTGGATATTTCATTGAGACTGTATTACAAGAGTTAAGAAACTAGAAAGTTTTGCTCTATAAATCATATGAATAAAGTTAAGACTGCTCTTCTTGTTTTAATGAGCAATGGGGCATAAGGATTCTTTGATTAACTTGACAGTGTTAACACAGGCTCAGGGTTTTTTTTTTATTAGTGATTGTATTGCTATTTAGTGATAGAAAATTGATAGAAGTGACCATTTTTCCATCTTGCCCGTGACCAGGAAAGATTCTCTCAAATAGAGGATAATTCAGTCTGCAGTGTATTTGAAAATTTGCTCCCTTTGCTATGACTGTTAATAAGATTGTCAATTTGTGATGGGGTTTTAGTAATGTATACACTTGTCCTCTAAGAATTGGACTGACACCACTAATTATTTTATATATGCCACTGAGTAGTTGGGGATTGCTTTCGCTTACTACTGATATGGGCCAGATTTCCGCCAGTGATCTAGAAGGTAAGATCCATACCCCCTTGCCAGTCTCAAACTACCCAGAATTTGCATAATAGTTTGCCATAAAAATGGGTATCCTATATTATGAATACATCATATGTTTGTGAAACATTTATCTGCAAGTTATGAAAATCAATCTATGATTAAAAGCTGAATCCTCTTTGAATACATGGTTTTCTCAAAGAGATATGTTTGGAGAGTGGATACTGAGTCATTCTAGTTTGAGTTTTGATATAAAATGTAGCTATAGTAAAAACAGAAGACGAAATTTTAAGGACACTTTCATTTATTTACATCTAAATGAAAAAAAATATGAATAATTTTTCAGTACATATAGCAAAACAATCCTTCTGAACTTTGAACTGGGGGGGGAAAAAAGCCACATTCACTTTAGTATTTCGTGTTTAAAGAATCAATGCTTCACACCAGAAATTAGAATTAACCCTAAGGTCTTGCAAGAAAAAACATTCTGCAATTTCCTTTCAGATTCTTGTAAAAACATTTTTTAAAAAACCTACTTTTCAAAACTGGATGCAGTTTTGAATCTCAGCTTTTCAGAAGCTCAGAACTGAAACATCATGAAGAATAAATTGACAATCACCTCTGCAGATGACAGTATCTCCAGAGTGAATGTAAGAATAGCAAAAGTCTCTAGAAAAGCTCACGTAGCAGCTACTTGCATCCTATAAAATTTTGCTGTAATCTAAGAAAAGATTTTACAGTAAGACTCCTAGCAATCCATTTTTGCAAGATTTTTCCTAAATTCTGTGACAGAATGCCAGGTTCAGTCTTGTCCACTTTTATAATAACTGAAATACCCTACAGTAATGGAAGAAATAGCCTGCTTGCTATTATTAAAAATTAGTACTCCACTTCCTAGATACAAACAAGGAAGATATACCAAATATTCTCATTACTCGCTAATGTTTTTTTCAGCGAGACTTGTAAGGGTAGATTACGATTAAGTTGGGCTGGGATCCACAATAATTTTGCTCCCTCTTCCCAAAATGTTGGGGTCTGCTTCAGAGATTGTTCCTCTCAATTTCCCCTCCTCTTTCTTCCACAGCTTCTTGAATATCTTTCCCCAGCTCTCATAATAAGTTCTTCCTTTCAACCCCTCTACTCAGCTAGGAAAGCTACAAAAATTATTGAGTACTTGTGGCACCTTAGAGACTAACAAATTTATTTGAGCATAAGCTTTCGTGGGCTAAAACCTACTTCATCGGATCTGTCTTGGGTCCAGTTCTATTTGATATTCTCATGGATTATGAGATAAGAGAATACACTTATGAAAAAATGGGTGTTGCCATACCAACTATAACGAGAGTAATCAATTACGGTGGGCTATTATCAGCAGGAGAAAACAAACTTTTGTAGTGATAATCAGGATGGCCCATTTCTAACAGTTGACAAGAAAGCATGAGCAACAGTAGGGGGAAAAAATTAGCATGGGAAAATAGTTTTTACTTTGTGTAATGACCCATCCACTCCCAGTCTTTATTCAAGCCTAATTTAATGGTGTCCAGTTCGCAAATTAATTCCAATTCTGCAGTTTCTCGTTGGAGTCTGTTTTTTCACCCATTTTGTCATGTTCTATGTGTGTATATATTTCTTCCTACTATATTTTCCACAGCATGCATCCGATGAAGTGAGGTTTAGCCCACGAAAGCTTAGGCTCAAATAAATCTGTTAGTCTCTAAAGTGTCACAAGTACTCCTCGTTGTTTTTGCTGATACAGACTAACACGGCTACCACTCTGAAACAAAAATTATTGTTTTTTCACCAATTCACTCTTGTAGGCCTTCTCAGATCACTAGACTCGGATTCCAAGGATCTTCACGAACCACAAAATATATTCACAAATAACTGACACAGGAACCTTAGCTAGATCAACAATATTGCTGGAAGAACATGCGATTACAGGAAGTGGAGTTAGCTTTGTTAAAAAGACTGGTCTTTGTTAAATGAGTTCTAATAAAAAGTCAGCTTCCAACAGTTAACAGACAATGGTAACTGAGATACTGAGTTATTTCCCTAAACTTAAAATATGAAAAGTCATTCCTCTTGGTGACAGGTCTGAGTTTGCTAGTCTGAGTTTTAAGTGATCAGCTCCTGAATTTTAAAGCATATACTGTATTCTTATTTGGTGTGCATTGTATTTTCCTTCACAATAACACCATAAAAAAGTCAACATTTATCCACAATATCAAATCACCGCATCTGGGACACTATTTCTGCAGAGCCAGTCAACGTGAAAGTTCACTTCTCCCTGAATGTGAGCCACGATGCTGGGCAAATGTACCTTGCAAAGGATGTAGAGTTTCTCCCTGAAGCAGAGAGTTCTGAGTGATAACCTAAAAGTATATGCAGCTTCAGTGCCCTTGTCATATTCTGCCTGAATTGGTGTAACAGAGATGACAGATTCATAGCTTTTAAGACTAGAAAGGACCATTATAATCATCTAGCCTGACCTCCTGTATAACCACAGGCCATTCTCAACTGTTGCACATCCTAGTTGTGGTGCTGACAGCTAGCCAGCTCAGATCACAACCTCAAGGAAGTGTTAAGTGTACCAGTTCATTTGTTAGAATAGAACAAAAGGGGATGTTACCACATTAACTGTATATGGCATGTGCCTGGTAATTACATTTGCTTTAAATGCATGAAAGCTAGTGACATGATAAAAGTTATTGTCTTCACCTATCTGTTTCCTGTGATTACTATCTTTCTACTTTATTGACCCTAGGTCAAAGGATGTTTAGGGTTTAGATGTGAATTTATTTGATGTGTAAACTGCATATTAGCTAATGAAGTATTGTTCCTGGCTGTCACATTGTTCATGGAAACTAATTGTCTTGATGTCTGTAACTAAATGTGTTATGTATGTCTCTAACTGGATGGCCCATCAGGACTGAAGCCTTAGAACTTCAGATGAGGTGGTTAACTTCAAAGCATGGCTTATTGTGTAGGACTATGGGAGATCCACAAACATTGAGTCAACAAAGCAAGAGCCCATGATGTGCTAGGAATGCATTTATATTATTAAATTTCATCCCACTTCTATTTTTCCAGTCCTCAAGGTCATCCAGTTCGTCCTGGTTATACTTCGATTCTTCTTTGTATTGATGATGCCCCCCAACTTTGAGTCATTAGCATATTTCATTAGCGCACATCTTCTTTTTTGTGCCAAGATTGTTAATGAAAATATTAAATAATATCAGTCCCAAGGCTGATCATTGAGGAAGTCCATTAGTAACCTTCCTCCAACTCAACAGTTCTCCTTTCAGCACAACCCATTGTCTCCACATTATTCAGTTCCTTATCCACTTTACAATTCCTGTACTAAGCCCATTCTTCTCCAGTTTACCTAATAATTTCCCACATAGTAGTACATCAAATGCTTTACTAAAGTTCAGATAGAATAGATCTACTCCATGTCCCTGGGCTAAAAAAAACAGTTATCTTATCAAAGAAAGATATCTGGTTAGTTTTGCACAATCTGTTTTTGGGAAACCCATGTTTCATTTTATCCCATTTTCCAATTACCGCCATTCCCTTAGTTATTCTTTCCTTCAAAATTTGTTCTAAAGCTTTGCATACTATTCAGGTCATACTAATGGGTCTGTAGTTTCCTGGATCCTTTCCCCCCATCTTTATTAAATATAAGTACAGGTCTGTCTTATATTATGCTGGGGTTACGTTCCGCGGTTAGCGTGTAAAGCGAAAACCGCGTATAGTCAAAATCCCATTGATTTTAATGGCGGGCGCAATCGCCCGCACTACAGACAGTACATAAATAGCTATTTTTCTCTTTTTTGTATGTGTGTGTGTTTTTGCCGACCGCGCAAAGCCGAAATCGCGCATGTTAAATGCGCATAAGATGAGACAGACCTGTACTATGTTTACTATTCCCCAATCATACAGTACCATCCACAATTTGATAAATATATTAAAAATCCTACCAGATTTGCAATTTCATGCACCAGTTCTTTCAATATTCTGGGATGGAGATTATCTGGTACCCCCAATTTGAGCACATTAAACACTGAGTTTTACTTCCACGACAGATGTAGTCATTTCCATTTTTATATACTCATTCTCATACACTCTCCTATTTTTACCCCCCATGTTTGACATTAGCATCCTTAACTGAGGAAAGTATTTATTTATTTTCTGAGCCATACCCAGATTATCCTAAATCTCTACCCCATCCTCACTTCTTTTCTTCGTGTTCTCTCTCTTTTTTTTTTTTTAATATCCTTTGTAAGATGCAACTCAGCTTGACTTTTGGCAATTCTCACTTTATCCCAACAATTTCTGGTCTCCAAGATATAGCTTTCTTTGCAGATAAATACCTTCCTTCCATTTTTTGTAGGCCCTCTGTTTACTCCTAATATCCTTTCTGAAGTGGTTATTCTTCCAGTTAGAAGGAGCCCCTCCCTACATGTTTTCCCCCCTTCCTTGGGATGCAAAATATGGATAGTCCTTTCATCTTTAACTTAAAGAAAATCCAAGCCTCCTCCACATTTAAGTCAATCCAGATGATCTCACTGCCTACTTCCCTTAAATTTTCAAAGTCTGCCCTTTTGAAAACCTTGGTTACTGACCTGTTCTTGATTATCCTTCCATTAAATTTAAATTAAATCAACAAAACATCTAGAAGATAATAAGGTGATAAGCAACAGTCAGCATGGATTTGTCAAAAACAAATCATGTCAAACGAACTTGATAGCTTTCTCTGACAGAGTAACAAGCCTGGTGGATTGGGGGAAGCGGTAGACGTGGTATATGTTGACTTTAGTAAAGCTTTTGATACTGTCTCACTGACCTTCTCATAAACAAACTAGGGAAATACAGTAACTCCTCACTTAACGTTGTAGTTATGTTCCTGAAAAATGCAACCTTAAGTGAAACAATGTTAAACTAATCCAATTTTCCCATAAGATTTAATGTAAATGCGGGGGGTTAGGTTCCAAGGAAATTTTTGGGGGACAGACAAAAGGCATTATATACTGTATNAATTTTCCCATAAGATTTAATGTAAATGCGGGGTGTTAGGTTCCAAGGAAATTTTTGGGGGACAGACAAAAGGCATTATATACTGTACAGTACTGTATTGTACTGTGGTTGGGAAATGCCCCTGGCTTACCTCACACAGGCACAGCCTGCTGCAGGCAAGGACACTGGGAAGCACCTTTGCAGCAGCAGCAGCTTCCCCGGAGAAGAACAGGCGCCGACTTTGCTGGGGGCTGCTCCAGGCCCGCCTCTTCCCACCCCCACTCCACCTTCTCTCCGGAGCACGCTGCATCCCCGCTCCTCCCCCCNAAGCACCTTCGCAGCAGCAGCAGCTTCCCCGGAGAAGAACAGGCGCTGACTTTGCTGGGGGCTGCTCCAGGCCACCCTCTTCCCAACCCCACTCCACCTTCTCTCCGGAGCACGCTGCATCCCCGCTCCTCCCCCTGCCGAAAATCCTAAGCGCCACCAAACAGGGGCAGGAGCAGAGATGCGATGCTTCCCCGCTCCTCCCCCTCCCTCCCAGCGCTTTGCACTTAGGACTTTCTGGGAGGGATGGGGAGGAATGGGGAAGCGCTGCATCTCCACTCCTCTCCCTCCCTCCCAGAAAGTCCTAAGCGCTGCCAAACGGCTGTTTGGCGATGGGGGAAGCGCTGAGAGGGAGGGGGAGGAAGCGGAGAAGAGGAACTTGTGCAATGCTCCCTTGTAAAGTCGCTGCTCTTCCACAGAATCTTACAAGCAGTGGACAGAGCAGGCAACCAAACGACACTATAAGGGATCATTGCACAACTTTAAATGAGCATGTTCCCTAATGGAGTAGCAACGTAACTTTGAAACAACGTTAAACGGGAGGACGTTAAGTGAGAAGTTACTGTACAACCTAGATGGACCTACTCTAAGGTGGGTGCAAAATTGGTTGGAAAACCGTTCCCAGAGAGTAGTTATCAGTGGTTCACAGTCATGCTGGAAGGGCATAACGAGTGGGGTCCTGCAAGGATCAGTTCTGGGTCTGTTCAATATCTTCATCAATGATTTAGATAATGGCTTAGAGAGTACACTTATAAAGTTTGTGGACGATACTAAGCTGGGAGAGGTTACAAGTGCTTTGTAGGATAGGATTAAAATTCAAAATGCTCTGGACAAATTGGAGAAATGGTCTAAAGTAAATAGGATGAAATTCAATAAGGACAAATGCAAAAGTACTCCACTTAGGAAGGAACAATCAGTTGCACATACACAAACTGCCTAGGAAGGAGTACTGCGGAAAGGGATCTGGAGGTCATAGTGGACCACAAGATAAATATGAGTCAACAGTGTAACGCTGTTGCAAAAAAAAAAAAAAAACCATCCTTCTGGGATGTATTAGCAGGAGTGTTGTAAGCAAGACACGAAAAGTAATTGTTTCACACTACTCCACGTTGATTAGGCCTCAACTGCTGTACTGTGTCCAGTTCTGCACACCACATTTCAGGAAGGATGTGGACAAATTGGAGAGAGTCCAGAGAAGAGCAACAAAAATGATTAAAGGTCTAGAAAACAGGACCTATAACGGAAGATAGAAAAAAATTGGGGTTCTTTAGTTTGGAGAAGAGAAGACTGAGAGGGACATGATAACAGTTTTCAAGTACATAAACGGTTGTTATAAGGAGGAGGGAGAAAAAAATTTAACCTCTGAGGATAGGACAAGAAGCAATGGGCTTAAATTGCAGCAAGGGCGGTTTAGGTTGGACATTAGGAAAAACTTCCTAACTGTCAGAGTGGTTGTGGAATCTCCATCATTGGGGATTTTTAAGAGCAGGTTGGACAAACACCTGTCAGGGATGGTCTAGATGATACTTAGTCCTGCCTTGAGTGCAGGGGACTGGACTAGATGACCTTTCAAGGTCCCTTCCAGTTCTATGATACTATGATAAACTGAGTCACCAAAAATCACTAGTTTTTGCAAATTGATTGCTTAATTATTTGCTCCATTATCCTTCCAGGTACAGAAGTCTGTAGTTCCCCGGGTTGTCCTTATTTCCCTTTTTATAGATGGGCACTATATTTGCCCTTTTCCAGTCTTCTGGAATGTCTCCTGTCTTCCATGACTTTTCAAAGATAATTGCTAATGGCTCAGATATCTCCTCAGTCAGCTCCTTGAGTATTCTAGGATGCATTTCATCAGGCCCTGGTGATTTGAAGATATCTAACTTGTCTAAGTAATTTTTGACTTGTTCTTTCCCTATTTTAGACTCTGATCCTACCTCATTTTCACTGCCATTCACTATGTTAGACGTCCAGTTGCAACCAACCTTCTTGGTGAAAACCGAAACAAAGAAATCATTAAGCACCTCTGCCATGACTGCTTAACCTGAGCCATTTTAAAGTGGCCTGGGTTTCAAGAGGGCAAGGACTCAGCATCTCTGAAAATCAGGCCCCTTTAAGATTTCTCAAGCTAGACACCCCAAAATTAAGGCACCCAAAATCACTAACCGCTTTTGAAAATCTTCACTCTTCCCCTCCCTCTCTCCTGATACTACTTCAGGGATCGGCAACCTTTGGCATGCGGCTCGCCAGGGTAAGCTCCCTGGAGGGGCGGGCCGGTTTGTTTACCTGCCGCGTCTGCAGGTTCAGCCGATCGCGGCTCCCACTGTCCGCGGTTCACCGCTCAAGGCCAATGGGGGCTGCGGGAAGTGGCGGCCAGCACATCCCTCGGCCCGTGCCGCTTCCCACAGCCCCCATTGCCCTGGGACAGCGAACCTCAGCGAGTGGGAGCAGCCATCGGCCGAACCTGCAGATGCGGCAGGTAAACAAACCGGCGCAGCCAGCCGAGGAGCTTGCCCTGGTGAGCCGCGTGCCAAAGGTTGCCAATACCTGTACTACTTAGTCATGTTTCCCAGAGACAGTTATCCCTAGAGCACCTCCAGATATTGTTCCAGTGCAATGTTATTTGTCTTTGGAGTACACTAGGTTTTATCAATTGCTAGTAATTCTAAAACTGATTTTGAAGAGTCATATGACACAAGGAAGTCTGTGCTATCCCAACATTTACCATGCAATAATATCTAAGCAAAGATATTATGTTTAGAATTATTTATTTATTATTCAGATACTACTTTGTGCTAGCAGTTGGTAAATGTGGACTTTAAGGACCTCCACGGTAATTCAAGGTGGAGAAATGTACAACTATAATTTATTAACTAAATTGTGACACTACTTCAGATGCAGCTGTTATCACTTTGAAATGAGCCATGTCAACCACAAAAATTAGCAGCTGTATTTCCATATAACATTAATTAGCAAACTGTGATGAAATATATTTAGCAATGCATATTAAAAATTTAAGGTGTGAAATACTACAAATGCAAGCTACTTAACTAATTTGCTAAAGCTAAATTGGTACTGTTGAGATCACACTAATTTTTAAGCCATAGTCTTGCTATCAGAAATTTTAATTATAAACAGATGTCTATTCTTTCTTTTCCTGTTTTTGAAATATGTCTAAATATTCACCATGCACTACAATGTTCTTTTATGTCTTTGAATCTTATTTTAAAATAACGGCTAAATAATGACCCAAATAAAAAAAACTACATAAGATATAGTCATACTTAAGGAAGCTGGAGACCTCTGGCAAATGTCTTGCCAGCAATTGTGATTATTTCTTAGATTTATTTTGAAAGAAGCAAGCACAGTTATGAAAAAAAATCCTCTGGAAAAACAAACTTTCTGTGGTCTGTTTCTGAAACAGTAAGTCTACTAGACTTTAAATTAAGTTCAAAAATATAAAACACTAATTAAAAATACAAGCGGAAATAAAAATGTTGACTACTAGCAAATGTTAAAACTACAGATTACTCTTTTCAATTAAAATAATAAACAAGCACTCTTACTATTCACCTCATAATTAGTTTTAAATGCTGCACTGGCATTTCTCTTATAATTAACTTTCAGGGACAATGACATGTTTCATCCATTAAACTATAAACTCTAAATTTTGAGTTATCAGAAAGCTGCGCTACTTATCTTTTGCAAAAATTCAAACTGAATTTTAAAATGTCTTTCTTGTGCATTCTCTGATATCCTTTGACTTCAGTTATCAGCACAATGAGAAGTGCATTCATTTATATCACTATTTCACCACTTCATTTCTCTCAGCACTGAAATGGCGAGAAAATAAAGTGTCACATTTGCTTAATGAATTGGAACTCATGCAAGACATTTCAATCTGGCTTTCGTATTAGAGCATGGCTGAATAGAAATGGGTTAACTGTCAATATTTTTACTGTCAACTTAAATTTCTCTCTGCCCATGTAATTTTTTTTTCCAGCAGTGTTCCAATTATTATTAGGAACCGTTCCAGATTTAACTTGCCCATTGGGAAACGTACAAAGCAGATACACATGGATATCAGAATTATGCAAAAGGTCTTGCTTACCAAGTTTAGGAGCGTGTGGCAATTTGATATTAATACAAATGACCATAAAATGGAAATGTTTTAAAACTTTCAGTTAAATTTAGTTCAGGAGCAAAGCTGAAACATGAAATACTGAGAACCAAATCAGCCTGTCTCTTGATAAAGATGATGATGGAGCTCAGCGTTCATAGATATAACATTCTCATGCTCCAGGACAGCAACAACTGCTCAGAACAGTAATATCCTGATAGTCAATCCACAAACTATAGTCTCTTGGCAGGCATCTATCTTTCACCTGCTTTCCTAACCAGAGAAACCACCTCAGAATTTTGGCAGACTAGGGCTAATAAAACTCATGCAGGAAAAAATGGTCGCAGACCTGAAGGTGTGAAAATACTTAGGACCCCAGTGGTCCTAGATTCCAGTTGTGCCAGAGATTATAAGAAAAAGCAGCACACAGACAACTGTCATTTTGGACAAAATCATCTTCATTTTTGTCTTTTGTCCCAGGGCTCCCTATCTGTCCCAAACAGCTGGGTTTGAAACTTGATCAGGACATGCAAAACAATGAAACACAGACAAGGGGATAGATATATAAGTGGAAGACCACAACTTAATGATCTTTTAAATTTAATGGGGGTGAAGGACTAACACCCCATTTCCCCCCCATCTCCCTGCCAAGAATCAGGCATTTATTTTTATTTTGGTTCAGTCTAGTGTTAGATGGCCTCCATATCAAATAATCAATATTCATGCTGGACCCTCTTCAGACTAATCCTAACATTCAGCCCACCTCTGAATCCTCTCACCCTTCCCCTATGACAGAGAATGAGAAATATGAAAGGTACTTCAGTTTGCAAAAATGTAGGGACTTTCCTTCCTCCTCCAGGCTAGTAGGGTCAATCAGTTATCCTTCTGAGTTTCATGTCTACCTCTGGGAGCTGGCCCCTTTGACATCAGTCAAAACAGGGTGTCAGTAAACAGCTTGGTCACAACCTCCACCTCAGTAGCTAATTTCTGCCTCCCATCAATCCAATCTCTAAGGTCTTCCAACCACATATCAGTTCCCATGTCTGACAAATGTGCTCATCTTTCATGTAAATCTCTGGATCATCATCCCAGATTTTCGTGTATGTGATCACCACACCGCCAGTATCCAAGATGACTCTGGTGACATTTCAGTTCACAACCTTCCAGGCCTGATCCATGCAAGCAAGACCTTATGATCATTTTAGACCAAAGCACATTTGGTACCCAGCCATAACTGTAATCCAACATACATTCCTGCTAAATTCTGACTCTCAAATTCACTCCAGCACAAACTCTAAGATTGCTCTCCCCTAAAAGAATAACATACATGTATGTGATTCCCCCATCAGGTAGCCCAGAAGCAGCCTGAACTGGTCCCTCATGATGCCTTCCTGCCAAACCACTGAGGATGGACAACTTCAGCCCCGAAGCCAAGTGGCGACCCGCTTGCTGTTCTCCTACCCTTTTGTGGGCTTGGTGGACTCTAATGCCTCTAAACCCAGATATCCACATTGTTTCTCAGATTTCCAGAAAACTAAGCACAAAAGATTTAGCTCATAGTCTCCCCCTGTCCTGCATTACAGGGTGGGCATAAGAAATAACATTCCTATAGCCAGAGCCCCGAGGCTTGAACCCCTCTGAGAATCAAATGCCTCCAAAGCTGCAATGTAATCACACCAACACACCTGAATACTGTGTAACAACATTTGCTGGACTGCATCCGAGGCAGGCTGACACGTTCCTCAATAATGCAGCAAATGGATACCTGCTCAGGTAACTACCATCCCAAAGTATAATAAAAAGTCTGGCTCTTGAAAGTAGTGATAAATACAACAGTGCATTTTTATGTACACAATTATTCACCACACAGAGATGTATTTCTTTGTTGGGGGCAGGAGGCAAAGCTTCCAGCTTTAAGCTTGTATGGAAAATGCACACAGAAAGATTGTTCAACACTGTTTGACTATAAGTTCATAGTCTCGTGTTTGGCACCACGTAAACACACCTCTAAAAGCCAAACAAAGGGAGCCATTTTGGTTTATAATAAAATAATGTCTTTCCAGCCACAACAACAAAATGAAGGAAATATTCCTTTTTGTAGGTTGTGAATCATTAGGACAGTAGGAAAACAATGATTATCCTGAAAAATGAAATTTCAAACTATAATCCACTTGGATTTAGAATGAGGACTAATCACTCTCCTCATATTCAGCTCAGGTCTTTCTGGAACAATGGGTATATAAGCTAGTTAGCCAAAACATATAACTAAGCCCTGGTCTACACTATAAGGTTAGGTCAAATTTAGCCGCGTTAGGTCGATTTTATAAGCAATGCAGCTACACAACCAACCCCGTTCTGTCGACCTAAAGGGCTCTTAAAATTGACTGCTGTACTCCTCCCCGGCGAGGGGAGTAGCGCTAAAATCAACTTTCTTGGGTCGAATTTGGGGTAGTGCAGACGCAGTGTTATGCAATTCAATGGTATTGGCCTCTAGGAGCTATCCCAGAGTGCTCCAATGTGACCACTCTGGACAGCACTTTCAACTCTGATGCACTAGCCAGGTACCCAGGAAAAGCCCCGGGAACTTTTGAATTTAATTTCCTGTTTGGTCAGTGTGGTGAGCTCAGCACTACTATGAGCAGAGGATATTAGGGAGCCACTGATTCAATGTCAAAGCAGCTATGAGATCATAAGTCCACCCAGAAGAGCTGCAATTCCCACATACAGACTGAAAATGCCCAAGAAAATAAGCCTAGATGATTACATTGAGAGCCTGGATAAAAGCTCTGGCTAGAAAAGGAACAGTTTAGCAAGGCAGTATGTACACCACAAGTATTGAAAATTCCAAAGGATTGAAACACAAGATGAAAATTCAGAGGAACCCATTTTGGAGAACCTTCTCCACCTGAACATAAACAAATGGCATAGCTACTCATCTTCTGTTCATGCCAATGCTTATCTCCAATGTTTTTTCTGCAACTGTGAACTCTCAATACAAGATATGAAAAGTAGTTCTTTACATTACATTTTTCCCAGCCTCTTGGTAACTTGGGAATATTTGGCAACAAGTCTTCTTAATGAATCAGTTGCAAAATTCATAGTTTGCATCTTTTATTGATTAGGGGTCAAAGGCATCACATTCCTTCTGTTCTTTTTTCAAGGAAGTTATGGTGTAAGTGGCTCAGATATGGTCACTCTAAAGTGAATTAGAAAAGCCATGAGCGCTATATATTAACTTAATAAGGGAATATGGACTCATACTCCCTAAGATATTTTTGCTTGACTCTGCAGAAAATAAAATTACCAACTTGTGCTCTTCAGTATAAGTCAAGATTCTGAAGTTCTATCTATTCAGGCAAATATAGCTCTTAGCCCTGCCAATGCATTATTCTTCTAAGGATATTGATAAATTTGGGCAGCATTTTGCTACTAAAACAATGTTATTGCTGACTTATTCCTCAGAGTGTCAGGAACACATTGGTGATATGTTAGCCCCAAACATCTTTCCTAGCAGCTTCATATAGATGTTGAACAGAATTTGTGACAGATGGAAGCTTGTGTGACTATGTACAATCCCTCATGAAGGATAAGCCAAAACACTGCTGTCTGGGATCTCTCACAAAGGAAGAGGGAAAAAACACAATAGAAGGATTGTTGTATCAGTCCCTACTGGGGGGGACTTTTAAATCAAAAGGTATAAAAATTAATAGATTTATTAAAATCAACATCAACATCTTATTCTGCTCCGCTACCTGGAGGAAACCACTATTAATAGTAACTGACTTAGTCCATACCCAGGTCTGAAACCAGATGAAGGAGGACTCTAGAAATATATAGCCTCCAAGTTTTGATGGCGCAACCTTACACCTTTCCTGACAAATTCCCCTAAAAAGGGTCAGTTTAAAACAAATCAGTAACCTGAAAGACTGTTAACAGCCTGTTTTATTGTACTGCACTGTATATAGGTTTTATATCACACTCATTATTATAGTATCTGAGCACCTTCCAACAGTGCATTAAGTAACATAACTAACATTGGTCATGTGTTTGTTTTCTCATTCTTTTCCCAAGGGTAGGTATGTGTGCAGTAGAATGTTTTGGGGTTTTTTGTTATAAAATAAAACTAATATATACTTTTCCATATGTTTATATTAGAAAAGGCAAGGTTGAAGTAATGTGCCTTGAACTTAGAATGGAAGGTGTTTTTCCCCCTGAGTATCAAGCCCAACTACCACCTGTTGAGGTCAGCTGGCATTTTGTCGTTTTGTGAGGGTGAAATTTAACAATCCCTATCAAAGAACAGCCCAAATGTCTCTGTTAACCTTAACTAGCTGTAGAACATATTGTTCCATCTCCAAGATCATTAAAGAGTGTGTGCACCTGACTTGCATGTCAGTTGTGTAAACGCACCCAAATATGCATGTACAAAAATATCTTAAGTTTGGGGTGCATGCAAGAGCACATATAAACTTTTGAACATTAAGGCCTAATTATTGTATTTACACCACCAAAAGACTACAGTTTCGGTAGAGCTAGTGGGGAAACTAGAATAAGGGTGGGATTAACTTCAACGGGGGCAGAATTAGGCCAACAATGAGCATTTATGAAAATCCTACCACAGTAGTCCAGCACTACGTTAGTAACTACAACATAAAAATATGCATCTTGTAGCTCCACTACTTATGCTGATTTTACAACAGTAAGGCAAACCGTGTACCTATTTAACCAGACAGAACCAGAATAAATAAAATGTCAGGGAAAATAGGACCATCTCTTATTTAGGCAACTAGCTTCACACTGCACTATTTCAACAGTAGCCCTCCACCAAACGGACCAAGCAATCTAATGAAGCCTACTAATAAGCAAGAGATAAACAGGCTGGCCATGACTCTGATTATGTGCCCCACCAGACATTGCTAAAAAGATATTGTCCTTGTGGGCTCTCTCTAGGCAATTTTCACTCCAGCACTAGAGGTTCTGACCCATGGCTGACCTCCATGAACACCCTCCTGGTCATAAGTCTTATCTACAATGTGGGCTGGGATCCTGTATATAACATATCTATACATAGGTGTATGAAAAATCTTGTATCCTACTCATTATAGAGTAATTTGAATACCTGGTAACAAAACAAAAAGTATTCTGTTTGTAATTTGTTTTTTATACATAAAGCTCACATTATTGCTAATAATTTTGCAAAACCACATGCACTAAATCAACAGAAAGATATTTTCCACAGCATGTTATTCCTTTTCTTTCCCTTTGTTTCCTTCAACTCTCTCTATTAATTGCTATTGCTTTTTCCATTCTGTATCACTACTTGTTTGTTCCTTTCTCTTTTCCATTAATTAACCGCCTTCACTTGTCTCGTCTTTCTTGAGAATGCAGAGAATTTGTGTTTTAAACAATTTTAGAGGCACCTCATGTTTAATACCATATATGTGCTCACGTGCTCTCCTGCTGCCTCTGCCCTTTAAATGCTAACCCAGTGTGCTCCTCCTGTGTAATGATTGATGATGCCGTGGCCGTTCATATTGCTGATGAAGGAAAAAAGTTGTGACTGAACATACTGAAGCTGAAACTAAATGTGTGTTTGTGGCGGGAATAACGCCAACAGCTGAAACAGAGGTCAGAAACAAATAAAATCCATTTTCCCTAGTGCAAAATACACATGAGATATTTTAGAAAGTAGACATTTAACAAACATAAAATCTTGGTCACATAAGATAACTGGAAACTATTTCATCACTTGTTAAGAAAATGAATATTCAAATAAGTTTTACTTTAATGAAATTATCTGGAATACTGTAAAATAACAGATCAAAATTACAGGGCAAAATGTTTAAGAGTGCCAAAGGGATTTAGGAGCTTGTATCCCTTTGACTTTCAGCGAGACTTAGGGCTGGTGTACACTGCACAGTTAGGTCAACGCAAGGCAGCTTATGTCAACCTAGTTGTGCACATGTTTACACCCCAACTGGTCTCCCACCTTTCTAAGCACCAACTCCCTGAGTGGCATAGAGAAACGGTCAATGTACTTAGGTCAACGCAGTGCAAGTGTAGATACTGCATCAATTATGTTTAAAGATAGGATTTAGTCACCGAGATCACAGAAATCATGGAATCCGTGACTTTACCATGACTTCTTCGGCTTCAGCTATCAGCAGCCGGGACTGTCTCTTCCCCGATCCTCTTGTGACTGTGGGGCTCCAGCTGTCAGTCTCCCCTCTCCCCCCCCCCCACATACACACACCTCTCAGCCCTCCCTCCAGTTATTTTTACTAACAAACAGGTCATGGGCTCCTATGAATTTTTGTTTACTGTCCGTGACCTGTCCATGACTTTTATTAAAAATAACCATGACGGAATCTTAAACTTAGTTATGTTGACCCAACCTGTCCTCCAGCAGCTGTCCCATAATGCCACATACTGATCGCTATGGTCACCATTGTGAACTCCACTGCCCAGCGGTCACGGAGACTAGAAGCCACCCCAGCCCTTTAAAGCGACACAGATTTTTGAAATCTCTTTTCCTGATTACCCAGCTTGACGAGCACACCAAGCTGCTCTCCATTGTTGAGTGCACCTGCCCAGCTGACCATGCCCGCAACATGTTCCAGATGCACACCTGCTAGGACTAGACAGCAGATATTGGATCTCCTGGGCTGGTGGTGAGAAGCAGCTGTGTAGGCACAGCTCCGAACCAGCTATAAAAACATCTACATCTATGAGCTGATTGCTCAGGGAAAAGGGTACTACAGGGACCAGCAGCAGCACCACATGAAAGCCAACAAGTGGCAGCAGGCATACCAGAAGGATAGGGAAGCCCAAAAGTGATCCTGTGCAAAGCAGCAGACCTGTTGCTTTTACAAAGAGCTGCATACCATCCTCAGCAGAGACCCCACCACCACCCCCAAGAGCACCATGGATACCACCAAGGAGTAGGGTGACCAGACGTCCCGATTTTATCGGGACCGTCCCGATTTTATCGGGACCGTCCCGTTATTTCGGTCTCTGTCCCGCGTCCCGACCGATCTTTGGTCGGGACGCGGGACAGAGATATCCGCAGGCAGCACTGTGGTTTGGTTTTTTGTTTTGCTCAGCCGGGACTTGCTCGGCTTTTTTTTTTTTGCTCAGCCGGGACTCGCTCCCCCCCGTGTGTCCCGATATTTTCTTCCCCTCATCTGGTCACCCTACTAAGGAGCCCAAGTAACAAGCCCCTGCCATGAACAGCAAGGAGCAGAAGATGGTGGATGAGGAAGGAGAAGTACAGGGGACAGGGGACCGAGGGATCCAGCTGTGCAGAGAGTCAGGACCTGTTTTTGACTCCACCACAGTCCAGCCAGTTGAGCACAGATGCAGGGGAAGCAACCAGGGTAAGTGTGTAGATAAATTTTCAATTACAGAGATGCCCCCAAAGTAGCAGGACACAATCTTTTGACTTCTCATTCATTTACTTGTATTAGAAGAGGTAGTGGTGCAAGCATAAGAGGTAGAGTATCTATCTGCTTTTCATTGCTCTTTTTAGTTGGCACATGAATATCTTGACTTTAGTAAGGCTTTTGATATGGTCTTGCATGACCTTCCCATAAACAAACTAGGGAAATACAACCTAGATGGAGCTACTTCAAGGTGGGTGCAAAACTGGTTGGAAAATCATTCCCAGAGAGTAATCATCAGTGGTTCACAGTCATGCTGGAAGGGCATAATGAGTGGGGTCCCGCCAGGGCCGGCGCTCCCATTAGGCGACCTAGGCGGTCGCCTAGGGCGCTGCTATTTTGGGGGCGCCTGCGCCCCCGCCGCCCGTAGAAATTTGGGGGCGGGACCTTCCGCCGCCGCTGTTGGGGGCGGGATTTCGGGGGCGGGACCTGCCGCCGCCTAGGGCGCCGGCAAAGCTGGCGCCGCTACTGGGTCCCGCAGGGATCGGTTCTGTTCAATATCTTCATCAATGATTTAGATCATGGCATCAAGAGTACACTTATAAAGTTTGCAGACGATACCAAGCTGGGAAGGGTTGCAAGTGCTTTGGAGGATAGGATTAAAATTAAAAATGATCTGGACAAACTGGAGAAATGGTCTGGAGTAAACAGGATGACATTCAATAAGGACAAATGCAAAGTACTCCACTTAAAAAGGAACAATCAGTTGCATCCATACAAAATGGGAAATGACTGCCTAGGAAGGAGTACTGCGGAAAGGGATCTGGGGGTCATAGTGGATCACAAGGTAAATATGAGTCAACAGTGAGATGCTGTTGCAAAAAAAGCAAACATCATTCTGGGAATTATTAGCAGGAGTATTGTAAGCAAGACATGAGAAGTAATTCTTCCACTCTACTCCACGCTCATTAGGCCTCAACTGGAGTATTGTGTCCTATTCTGGGAGCCACATTTCAGGAAAGATGTGGACAAATTGGAGAGAGTCCAGAGAAGAGCAACAAAAATGATTAAAGGTCTAAAAAACATGACCTATGGGGGAAGATTGAAAAAATTGGGTTTGTTTAGTCTGGAGAAGAGACGACTGAGAGGGAACATGATAACAGTTTTCAAGAACATAAAGTACAAGGAAGAAGGAGAAAAATTATTGTTCTTAACCTCTGAGGATAGGACAAGAAGCAATGGGCTAAAATTGCAGCAGGGGCGGTTTAGGTTGGACATTAGGAAAAACTTCCTAACTGTCAGAGTGGTTAAACACTGTAATAAATTGCCTAGGGAGGTTGTGGAACCTCCATCATTGGGAATTTTTAAGAGCAGGTTAGACAAACACCTGTTAGGGATGGTCTAGATAATACTTAGTCATGCTTTGAGTGCAGGGGATTGGACTAGATGACCTTTCGAGGTCCCTTCCAGTTCTATGATTCTATGAAGCAATTTGTTATGTACAAAGGAGATCCCTTGAATCCTCCTGAGAGATCTCAATGAAACCTTCATGGATGTACTTTGCAGTCCTCTGACAAAGTTTTCTAGGGAGGGCTGCCTTATTTCTTCCTCCACAGTGGGACACTTTCCCATGCCACTCAGCAATAACTTCAAAAGGCACCATTGCAGTACTCAGGCTAGCAGCATACAGGCCTGGGCGACTTCGGGACACCAATAGCAGCTGTGCTCTCTCTGCCTTTGTTACTCTCAGGAGTGAGATACCAGCTAAAAATCACCACCGCCTGTGGAAAATGATGCCAGTATTCTGTGTCACTACCCTATGCTACTAGAATCATGCAACCAAGCAATTTTCTCATTTCCCCTACCCGCAGCAGGCCATACTCAACAGGGCTGATACAGTGACTGGTGCTGTGCACAAGCAATCCCAAGCATAAGTGACAATTCACTCCCCAGCTTAAAATTTCCGGGGAGTGAATTCAGCATCTTAAGTTTCACTTTCTGTCGTGAATGTGCTGACAAATGGTACCTCTGGGTGTTTTATCTTCGCTGCTATCACTGCAGCCTTCAGGGTCTCCCCGCTCCAAACCCACGCAATACCTGAGCCAGAAAAGGAGGAGAAAGAAAAGGACTCGGGATGACATGTCCCAGGAGCTTCTGCAAGCCAGTGTTCCAGTGGACCATGAACACAGGGCCTGGAGGATGAATACTGCAGATGGGCCTGTGAGAGCACAGGGCCCGGAGAATGAACTGGAGAAGGAAAGGGCAGAGAGGAGAAAGACACAGGAGTCCCTGCAGGAAAAGGAGAGGGAGATGCACTAGGACATAATGGGGCTTCTCAGTCAGCAAACAGATGCTGCAGACGCTGGTGAACCTGCACGTTCAAAAATCCTGGGCTTGCCTCCCTCTGCAGCCCACTGAAAACTCAATATTGAGATCTCCCAACAGCCGCCCCACCCCCCAATATTCCACGTGACATCGGGGTCACTGCAGTACCCCTACCACTCCACCCTGGGGGACATTAAAGACAATCACAGCTTCACATACAGTGACCAGTGAAAGCCACGGTTAGTGTATGTGTAGCTGAAAAGGACATGAATGTTCTTTCCTCTCCATTTATTAAGTTTTTAATGTATGTGTTTTAAAATTGCATTGGTTTCTTTCTGTATTGATTTTGTTACAGAACAAAATTCTATTTGGAACATAATTCATCTTTATTAGTTCAAAACATATGCTGCCAAGTGCTCACCAGTTCTGAAAGCAACCAATTACCTGTTACTGCACAATGTCACACAACTCATAGGATCATTCACAAACAAAATTAATAGGTGCATTGAGAATGCTATATTCCTACATATTCAGCAATCACCACACAATTCCTACCAGGCCACAAAAGTGCAGGCCCACACACTACTCTGGCTCACTGTTAAAATGGTCTTTCAAAGTCTCCCTGAGCCACATAGCTCTGCACATTGAGCTCTTCTAATAGCCCTTGTCTCTCGCTGTACATATTCAGCAGATGTCTGCTTCACCTCTGACCCCCGGTGGAAACTCCCCCCCTGTACTTCACATATATTATGCGGGACACAGCAGGCAGCTATAACCATTGGGATATTTTTCTCACTGAAGTCCAATCTTGTGAGTCTGCACCGGCTGATTCAGTAGTTGAATTGTTCGTTGGTGCTATTGATGTGGCCAGTGTACGGGTCCTAGCACAGTGCTTCGGAAGGGGCGTGAGAGCCCAAGTCCCGCTGCAATTCAGCTCTAAGCCCTGTCATTTTGCAGTGTGGACACAGGTCAAGCTGCAGATCTTAGTCAAAAGGTTTGCATAGTGCACTACAGACACGTTAGCATGGTTGTGAAACCCAGGTCTGGCAACTGTAAGCCCAGGAATACAATGCAGTGTGGACACTCAAGCACAGACTGGGAAACGCCAAGTACACATGCCCAGGTCCCACAAACCCAAGCAGTGTACAGTGTAGATATACCCACAAAGTCACTCCAACAATCTGATTTAAATTCTTTTGAAAATTTTACCCAAGTTGTATAGGAGTTACCCCAAACCATATTTAGAGATGGTATAAACCAGGGGTAGGCAACCTATGGCACGCGTGCCGAAGGCGGCATGTGAGCTGATTTTCAGTGGCACTCACACTGCCCGGGTCCTGGCCACCGGTCCGGGGGGCTCTGCATTTTAATTTAATTTTAAATGAAGCTTCTTAAACATTTTAAAAACCTTTTTTACTTTACATACAACAATAGTTTAGTTATAAATTATAGACTTATTAAAAGAGAACTTCTAAAAACGTTAAAATGTATTACTGGCACGCGAAACCTTAAATTAGAATGAATAAATGAAGACTCGGCACACCACTTCTGAAAGGTTGCTGACCCCTGGTATAAACCATTAAGAATAAGAAGGGTGGAGGAAAGGAAAACGGCTGATTCCTTCATCTAAAATATTTGAATACCCTGGAAAGATAGCAACAAAAAAGTCTGTACAGAGCTGAGTTCAATGAAAAAAATCACAGTCAGAAAGGACAATATGATATACAAAGGCAATAAATGAAAAGGGAGAAATGTAAAAAAGTAACTAACCAAAAAATATATTTTGCAGGCTTATTGCCCTAATGAGGCCAGTGGAAAGGCCAGAATGAACAGGAAGGTTCATCATGTGCAGACAAATAGCCTAACAGAAGTCAAGTGCATGCTACAACCATGCAGCTAGATAAAAATTCACAGAAAGGGCCAATAGGCTAATGAGAAAACTGATGGCCACTGAACACATGAAGCTGTAATAGCAGCTGTAGAGCAGTTCCACTAGTGCTTCATAGTTGGGAGTGGAAGAACCACCCCTTTTACACTAAACCTTGCTAGTGCAGTTTGGCACAGAGGGTAGGATTTCCTATTAACATGAATGTATACAGAAGTTGTTTGATACCAGAAAAACTCCATAGTCCTGGCTATAAAATTATTCTCTCTACTTGACTGAAATAAATTGTAGTTCTGTACAGGCCATGTGTAAAGAATTCCATGGTGTCTAGATTACAGATCTGTAACACGATCAATTCAAAATACTGAATCAACAGATTTTTAAAATTTAGATAATTCTTTTATGTTAATTGTATGTTTAACATTTCAGATAGTTATACATTAAAAATAACCTAGATATGACTTACAAGTACAGCACAATCCTACACAGGAAGATTCACAATTTCATATTGATAAGACACAGATAAAATGGATTACAAAATTCCCCTGGAAATTCTAGGTATTCCATTTAAAACTTGATATAGTGGACTGACATAATCATAATAAACTGGAATTAAATCAAATGCAGACAATCAGGTAGATAATTCCTTTTCTCACATGCAGTGAAAGCATTAAAGCTGTGCTTCTTAACAGAAGAACATAATGTTGTATATACAACCTAGTTACATGAACTCTAAAGAGAAACTATGCAGAGTAATAGGCATTAGGGTCATATTTACTGTAGTGAAAAGTAATATAAGCACACCTGCTCCATATATTTTTCTGGGGTAAAAACAGTCTGTTTGGAGTCAGTACAAATCACATGGGCTACAGATGAAAGAGAACAGCTTGCATGCTTCGTTAAGTTCAGCTCTTATATTGTAAAATATAACACAACCTGTAAGTTTAAATAAAGATGTAAATGTTTTAAACAGGAGCTTGAATTCCAAATGCTACCCTACTTTTTTTTTTCTTTTTGCTGTCAATTGCTTCACTAATTATGGTTATACTAACCTCAGATATACCACTGTCAGCTCTGATTGATGCCAATAGCCCCTTTAATCAGATCTGACAACTTTCAGCTACTGTGTCTGTCTCTTGGGGCACAACCAACCAACCTGTTCACTTTAATGTCTTCCCTATGCTCCTTTTTTCTCCCTTTTGCTGCCCCCTCTTCTACAGAATAAATGCATTATATTGCAATAGCAATAACATTCAAATACATAAATATTAATGTACATAATTATGCACTTTGAAGCATGATCATGATTGTATTTGGTTCAAGAATGACAACTTCCATTTACTGGATAAGAATTTACTATTAACAGGAAAGATTTCAAGTACAAGGGTATTTGCTGGGAAATCTACTGGCATTTATGAGAAACTTCTAAGATGACCACTTGTCCTTTATCTCAGACCATGTTAAAAAGAAGTTGTTTCAGAGTAACTTTTCCTTTCCTATAGTTATCCTTCCTATACATTCAATAATAAGGGGCTGTTTTAATTAGCAATGATGCAAAAAAGAAAAGGCGCTATGAAAATGCCTTTTTCCTTAATTAAATATAAGTGGAATGGCAATTTTTGTACCTTTTGAGACAATAGGGACTGTCTCAAAAAGTACAAAATGGCCAACAATGACTTCTAATACAGTTATTCAACAGTGTAATTTAAAATACAAGCAAAAATCCCACTAGAAGATTATGTAGTTTGCTACGTAATTTTAAATATTTGTTTATGGGCATCTCTCCAGGGCTCATCACAATATCATCTGGGAGTATGTCTACACTGCGTCTGGGAACGAGCCTCTCAGCCCAGGTAGACAGACTCAGGCTAGCAGGGCTCGAGCTAGCGCATTAAAAGTACCAGTGTGGATGCTGCAGAGACTGGGGCTAGCCATCTGATCTCAGACCCAGGAGGTTGCGTGGGCTTGAGAGTTTGAGCTTCAACGTCCACACTGCTATTTTTAGTATGTTAGCTCGAGTCCAGCTAGTGTGAGTCTGTCTACTTAGGCTGGGAGACTTATTCCCAGCTGAAGTATAGAGATACCCTGTGTTCCTGAGTATCTATAATTAGCCATTAATGTTAAGTTCCAAGTATCCTTAATTAGTTGCCAATTTTTTAAATTTATGCCAGAAAGAAATGTGGGTTCAGTCCCAGCAAGTTGGTACTAAAACAAGTTTAAAATCTTTTTCTCAAGTTGCTTCAGGACATCACTACACTGCAATGCCAGCCCGAAATATAGTGGGATCCCATTCTCTGGAATATAAGTATCCATCTTTTTCCTCAATTATCCAGGAATTGCTCTTAGAGTGCAGGGCTTTTTTTTGGCTAGCTGTTCCTCTTGTGTCCTGCCCTGGAAACCATACTCCTGAGATAGGGTCCTGCAACATTGGCTTTTCTGAGTTAGTGTCACAATACGATTACTTTGGAATGCCACACTGTAATCATAACTAAGGAGGGCTGCTGTTCTCCCATAGGTTGAACGGGGTGGAGTGAGGGGGAAGAACAGACATTACAATGATTAGGGCTCTTAATGTACTTATTCACAAAACCACAATACCAGCACTAAATAGTTTACTTCCATATATTAACCTGAACTGTAGAGAAAGTTATGTATTCAAGTGATCAGCTAATGGGAAATAGTGAACCTACAGTACAGTACAACTCATAACTGGGAGAATATAAGCCTAAATGTTACTAGAAAGTATCCTGAGACCAACACGGCTACACCACCACTGCATAAAAAAAAATTAGTAATTTGCATTCCTGCATGATTTGCTACCTGGCCATAGCAAACATTTATTCTGCAACCTTAAATTGCAATATAACTGCAGTATTCACAATTCAGACCACCAATTAAACATTTAATCGACGACTGCTCACAAATTATTGTTTGGTTGGGTTAAAAATCTTTCTGGAAATATGGTACTATTTTTAATAACCTCTCAAACTTTAATTCTAGGCACACTTATTTCAGTCACAAACATGAAATAAATTAACATTAATGCATGATTATATTTTACATAGATATAATTACTGAACTAGCCTGTAAATATTGTGATTTCTATAAATGATCCTTAAGGACTTTCACTGTGATGGAGTTGTGGAATTAGAATACACTTTATATCTATAATCTACAAAATAATTTGGAATTATGTACAGACATTTATCTATAGTCTTATGTAAGGTAAAGTTATTCCTTTTCCATAAATAATCGTATTAAATGCTAAAGAAAAAATACACTAATTGTGGAAAAAAGCAAACAGAGAATATAACCTATAAACTGCTTTAATGTTATTTCTTAATTTAAGTCTATGAGAGATGACCACACACATAACAGGCCAGAAAATGTTAAATACATCTGGTAAAGAGCCAGAAAAAGCAAATACTACCAGAACATGTTTCCTCTCCACCCCCTCCACTCCATTCAAATAAGCCATCTTTCTTCAGAGGAATATTCACTCAGCAGGCACAGATGTTATTCTGCAATTTTTACAGCTAAATCAAAGATAATTGGACTTGTGAGTACCTTTAAATTGTACTCTGGGAAAAGGGTCTAGCTTAATGCATCATTTGCATTAACTATAAAGACTGCTTTTTTATCCTTTAAAATTTATAGTGCTTTTTTTGTACGTGAGGAAGCACAAAACAGTTATACAGTAGTTTTATAGACATTTGTGGATTTCTTTGCACAGAACGTTTTAAGTTATTTTATGAGAGACCATTAAATCTTGCAAAAGTAAAAAATAATCAATAACCAACACCAGGGAATCTACAGTGCTACAACTATTTTTAACTAAGCTATCAATAAAAGTAATGAGACATTCTTCAAAAGGGGATTCTCTTATTAGTTTTCTTAATAGTATGCCTTCTATGCAGACAAATGGCTTTCTTTGGAAACATTATCAAAATATTTGTGTTATATTTGGTGCTTTAAATAAGTTGCTTGATCTCATTAACTATATGCCTATGAGCAACATCATTTCATAACACTAGTTATTCAAGCCTCAATCTATTAGCATTTTATATAAGAATTCTAAATCTTTTTAGATAATCTTCTTCTGAGAAATTCAGGAACTACTTATTAACTTCTCTTACTGTGGCTTTCTATTTAATGTTTAAACAAGCTAACATTAGGATTTCCAGCCTTGATCTTAAATTAGAAAATACAAAATCACATCTGTATTTTCCCCCACACCCTCTCTACTATCACTGGTGTTGGCTAGAATTTTTAATACATTTCATAAAGTGTCTTCTGCAAACACAAAACAGACCCAAAATTAAGGAACTTCTCCACATGCAGGACAGTGTCTAAATTAATTTGTATTGTTCATCGTTTATTGCTATACACAGTAGTCAACACCACATGCAATTCAACTAGGGAAGGCAAAAATATAAAACTGGAAACACAGGTATAAATACCAATGTTGAATAACATGATTAACAATAATAGTTGACAGAATTGTTGGGTTTTCTTGAAACCCAAAAACTTTGGTGTTTTCCATTTAGATTTTAAATAAATCTAATACTGAAGTGGCTTATTTAACTGTAATTGAATTGATTAGCATTACTTCATCATTCCTTGATTTATGAAGCAATATGGACAGCACTATAGTGAGGTTATAACTGTATTTTATTCTAGTTGCCCGAAGTAATGCATGCCTGAATCACAAATCTGACCACGCAGATTTTCACAAAATGCAGAAATGTAAAATATATCCTTCCATATGGATATATTTCTTGTGGGTCATTCTTTAGAATACAACTGGCTTAAAATAATGTGTAACTTGCTTAATTTCCAATGCGAGAGAGAACTACTGGCCACTAAATTGCAGATTATTCACATGAAAGCTATAAAGACATACATTTATAAAGCATAAATGTCATTTCCTGAAGCAAAGCAAGTGGCAAGTGAGGCATTCCCAATGTCTGTACAAAATAGTATGGGCTATTCTTTTAACAATCATTCTACATACATAAAAGAAATATATTAAGGAAGCTACCAGCAGAAACTTTTAAATATACACTGTAGTATTACAGGTGTAATATTGGGATGATGGTATTCATGTTTAGGTACATGGTTAAGGGGCAATTTTCTATTACTTTCTAGTAAAGTAATGAAAGTCGCTGAGACAGACCTAATGCTAAGGCCTTTAAAAAAACTCAGACATTTATTGAAAATACTATAAAGCAATAAGGTTATAAGAATTGTTAATATTATATTAGAAACCATAACATGATAAAGATTTCTTTTTTAAATGTTCTTCCCTTGAGAGGGTTCGACCTCTTTTTTTGGTGTGGGTGGGTTTTTTTTAAAGTTTGTTTTTTGCGTTTCCCAATGATATTCACCTTGGGCAACATAACTAGGAAATATATGTAAAGAAGTGTAAAGCCAAACAACAATAGACTGTCCAAGGGCATGTTTCAGATTGGAATACTTGATCAAGAAAGTAGCAAGAGCAGCAAAGCAGTGATGCATTTATCATCAGTATGGCTTCAATATAAAGAGATAAAGTTCAATTCTGGGGGAGTGGGGGTGTAATCATCTAAAATTCGTCTCTTCTTGAATAGCAGATATGCAGTAAACAGCAGCACTAAATAAGTCCAGGTCTATCCTTAAGAAGTTATGTCAACCCCACTATGTTGCTCAGGGGTATGAAAAATCCACACCACCCGAATGATGTGGTTAAGCCAACCTAACCCCCGGTGTAGACAGCACTAGATTGATGGAACCTAGCTACCATCTCTCGGGGAGGTGGATTAAGTACATCGATGGGAGAATCTCTCCTGTTGCTGTAGTGAGCATATACACTGAAGTGCTGCCGCTGTACTGCTATAGCGTTTCTAATGTCTAATGACATAGCCTAAGTTAGCAGACTTTGGAAAGGCTCAAAGAATAAGTTGAATGGGCTATTGAGCTTTGTACCTATAGGTAAGATGCTAAAGTACAATCCAGGTCAGTAATGATCTAAAGTAATTTAAAACTCATTCATTAGCTATATGAAATGAGTTGATCGCCTCAGTTTGACTCACTATGGACAGATATTTTCCTCCTGAAAGCCACCACCATGCTAAGAATCACTTTGTGTCCTGCAGTTTTAAATGAGAGGACAAAGATAATAATGTTGGTCATAGGCATTTAACTATCCCTCTTTCTACCTCAGCTTCATGATCCCTCTAGATAAGTGTGGGGGCACATTGGTTGCGCAATGTGAGGAAGCTGATTAGTCTGTCACTATTTCGTGGGGGCTATTCAGTCTTCAAGTCCTCTCAATAAAGCATTACACTTTTTAAAGAACATATAATCTCCTTTAGAAACACTATATAAAACATAGACCAGACCAGTACTCTAATAGCAGAATAACGGATCACTGCTCATTAGGCAGATGAGGTGCTATGAATGTTTTTTATCTCACTGGTCACCCTTGTGCTATCCGCTGTTTGTTGTCTCCACCTGTTATCTCATTTTACAGTTAGATTGTAAGCTCTTCAGGGCAGGGACAGTCTCTGCATTATATGTCTGCACAGTGCAGTTGGAGTCTCTAGTTTCTACTACAATACAAATAAAAAACAATAAATGGATGTAAATTTTGAGTTCAGGATTGAACCATGTGTGGCCACACTTGGCCAAATAGACAGTCATGAAACACCCCTGAGCGATGTAGCTGGGTCGACCTAACTTCTTAAGTGTGAACCTGGCCTTAGTTTGTGCTGCTTTTTACTACATGCCTGCCTTTCAAGAAGAGAAGAATTTTAGATGATTACACCCCCCAAAAAATTTAACTTTATCTCTTTATACTGAAGCCATATTAATGATAAATGCACCATTGCTTTGCTGATCTTGCTACTTATATTTCCTAGCTACATTCCCCATGGTGAATACCTTTGGAAAGGGGGGGGTGGGAAAAAAATCCCACAACACATTAAAAAAAGTGTTTTGTGACATAGGTAAAATCTGAAAATAGGGAAGGAAAGTCCTTTAAGGATTAAGAGAATCTCCAAAGATAACCAAACCCTCCCTCACCAAAAACATAATTCTAAACCTAACATTAAGAATTTAGAGTATAAGCCACAATGCAATCATAGTACACCATGTAATATTATAATTGCAGATTTACTAAGCTAATACCAATATAAAGTCAAACACTTAAAGTCAAACTAGGTTTCTTCCTAAAATCTTACAATGAACATTAGTTTTCATCCAAAGGCAAGCTGTCCCAGGTTTTATTGAAATAAACCTTTTCTAAGTTTTTTTTTTTTCTGTAAGTAAAGTTGATTCTCCAAGATATTTCTACAATTGGGCGAATACTAAAAAAAAAGTTGTGTGAATATTAATTTGAATTTCAACACAAATTCAACACACTTTCATGGTGTGCATTCCATTTTTATTTGCTTTCTGCACATATCCTAGCATGAATTTATTAACAGAGTATTCACTAAAAATGAATTTTAAAGAAATATTGCAGAATATTAATAGAAAAATGGCTATATTCTCACCAGACACTGGATTCTAACAGTCAAGCTCATTGAATATTCAAAATGAACTCTTTGAAAATGAAATATAACAAATTGTTTCAAAAAATTATTTCACAGTTTTTAATAGCAAATTAATTTGAGAAAATTACAATCTGTTCGCAGTTGACACTAAGAATAAAAGGCAAGAATCATTAAAATATTCATTATAAAATTATTCACTGATTTTCAATAAATACCTTATCTTGTATATCTCAGATTTCTCATTTGAAGGATTAAGAAAGCTCTTTGTTTCACCTGCAGGTGACACTGTTGGGCTTATCCGCACAACCAAAAAGCCACAAGCAGTAAATATTTCCTCTCAATATATTCAACTGCAGTCTGGATCGATCATGTATCCAAAACACAATTATTTTCTTTATATTTGTACATTAGTTCTTTAAAGTTCCACTGTAATATCCAGCCTCTGCAGAGACAGTGACTAATGCAAGTGCTTCAAGTTCAGATATATTAAAAACTGAATTTATTCAGATAAAGTTTAAAATAAATGAAAAAAGGTGCACACTGTAGAAAAATACATATATATTCAGAGCAAGGGTTATTCACCCAAACTGAACTTATGCATAGTTTGATTTTAGTGTTGAAATACAATACATGACAGAGATTATAGACATTTATTAATAAAAATGAGATTGAGACTTTACTTTCAGACAGGTTTAGAAAAACTTTCAGGAAACGAGAGTAGCCAGGTGTGAACAAATTTACTTCCAATAAACAAGAATGCACAACAAAGTATGTAATTAAAAAGAATCCTATATAATTTAACTACAGAAATTGAGTGGAAGAAGTTGTTGCTGTACAAAATTACTATAATTTTACTTGGCATCATTTCAACTGAATTTTTCTACACAAACAAAGCAATAAATTAACTCCCTCCTCCCCTTCCTGGACAAATTGAGAAAATTCAGATAGAAAGATTTCCGTAGATCGAACACAGAATGTTAAATACCAGTTTTAATAGTGTATTTTCTCAGAGTATGCACATCTATTATTAAAGGCAAAGTAGATAACTTGTGTACTGTATATGAATGTTCCATGAAGTCTTAGGCAAAACTGCACATACTGTAATATTAATAAACCATGACCTCACTGTTTGAAAGAGAAATCAGTTCACATATAAAATTCAAACGTGTGTTTAGTAGCAGTTAGTAAACAAGGGAGCTACTTGTACTGGATTTGATTCATGCTTTTATAAAGTTAGAGATTAATTCAGGCCACAAAAAGTATCTCCAATTCCTAATGTGTGGACTAGCACTTCTGATTCAAATTGTAACCTTTTGATCTTGCATCAGTACAGTAAAAGCTGTTTTATCCGGCACTTCACCAAACGGAAAGCTCTAGAAACCAGCATTTCTGATCTTCATTGAAATTCTGGTTTATAGGCCGGTTGGTGCAGGGCCGGCAGGGGGTTGGGGCATGGGAGGGAGTGCGGGGCTGGGGTGCGGGCTCTGGGAGGATGTTTGGGTGCGGGAGGGGACTCGGGGCAGCAGGTTGGGGCATGGGAGGGGGTGCAGGGTGCCGGATCTGGGGGGCGCTCACCTCGGGCGGCTCCCTTCAAACAGCAACCTGTGCTGGCTGCTCCTAGGCAGAGGCACAGCAGGCGGCTCTGTGCGCTGCCTCCGCAGCTCGCATTGACTGCAGTTCCCAGCCAATGGGAGCTAGTGCTCGGGGTGGGGGCAGCACAAAGAGCCACCTGCTGTGCCTCCGCCTAGGAGCAGCCGGGACAGGTCGCCACTTGCGGGGAGCCGTCTGAGGTGAGTGCCCTCCTGGATCCGGCACCCTGCACCCCCTCCCATGCCCCAACATGCTGCCCTGAGTCCCTCCTACACCCAAACTCCCTCCCAGAGCCCATGCCCCAACCCCCAGCCCCGCACCCCCTCCCGCACCCAACCCTCTTAGTTAACCGGCATTTTTCACTTACCGGCACCCTCATGCCCCCGAAATGCCAGATAAAACAGCTTTTACCGTACTTTGTAAAAGTAAAAGCTGTACTTTGTAAAAGTACAGTAAAAGCTGGGGAGGGATAGCTCAGTGGTTTGAGCATTAGCCTGCTAAACCCAGGGTTGTGAGTTCAATCCTTGAGGGGGCCATTTAGGGATCTAGGGCAAAATCAGTACTTGGTCCTGCTAGTGAAGGCAGGGGACTAGACTTGATGACCTTTCAAGGTCCCTTCCAGTTCTATGAGATAGGTATATCTCCATACATTTGCAAATACTTAGCAGTAACAGCCACTACTTTGATAGAATTGGAGAATGCAGAAGGGGAGTTCAGCACTCTGAACACAGTATATTTAAGAAAACAGTGATTTCACAACTTTTTTTGGCACCAGGCCTCAAAATGGTAAGTACTACACTGAATGGACAGACCCAGGACACCACAGTGGCAAAGCAGTGCAATTTCCCTCATTTTTCAGAAGGAGAAAATGAATTAACAGTTGTGAGTGTTACTGGTCATTGTGTCACTACACCTGGTGGGCATGCACTGCTTACTGATGAAAAGACTGGCCAGTTTAGAGCTCTGGAAAACAGGGTGTTCTGAAGCTAGGGTTGCCAATTTTGGTTGGCCATATTCCTTGAGGTTTCATCACATGACATCATCTTTAATTAAAGATTAATCTTTAATTCCTGGAGACTCCAGGACAATCCTGGAGGGTTGGAAACCCTATTGAACCTAACCGTGCACTGAGGCACAGGTCCAGAAGTACTGATTTATTGCGTTATTAACCCTGTAGTCCATTAAAGTCTTTTACAGAAATTGCAGCCTATACATGGATAGGCTTTTGTGCATATACTTATATTTTATATATTAGAATTCTTTGTTGCTATTGTACTCCATCATGTAATGCAGCAAATAGATAAATATAAGCAAATAAAAATACCTTATGAGATTTCTTATTTAAAAAGGCTCCTAATATCTGATCTGAAGACTGACCAAGCAGTCTCCTTATCTTTTTATAGAAAAGATGCTTTAATAAGTAAGGAGGCAAAGGAATTTGATATAGAGTCTGTAGATTTTTAAGTCTTACCTGTCTCAAAAGATATTCTAGATGGGGTGCTTTTCTAATAGATAGTTCTGCCCTAAAGGCAGAATGAACAATGAAGAGGGAAGTAAGTTTTTGTTCTGTGGAGTGTAAATCCACCTGATACAAAGCAAAATCCATAAGAAAATGACACAGCATGAGATGGGGAAGACTTTGGATTACAGAAATATGGTATAAAGAGATTTTGATCTTCCTAAAGACAGCTATACATTTTAGAAAGTATCTCACAGCTCTGAACACCACATCAATCCTTTGGAACATTGTGTCTCATATGAAAGATAGAAGTTTTTAGTACTTCATTTAAAAGGAGGACAAAAAATCTGGTTTTAAATAGATATCTTTTAACATTCAGAATAAAGGAAGTTTTCTTTCAGCATGATTATGCCACTGAGAAATGTTGTGGGAGAAGAAAAAATTCTTACTACTTTTATTAGCGTTAGACTGTGATGCCCTTTGGTAAAGTTACATCTCCCAGTCCAAATGTTGCTCAAAAGAGGATATTCTGCTTCTGGAGCTCTGGGGCTGTGCAGTGCATTCACTTTAGTCACAATGGAAGAAATATAGAAGTGTTAACTGGGTTTAACTCTTCTTTTCAAATGCAAAGCTGTGGAAGGGTAGCCACTGTGTGGTTCTCACCTGTGCCCCAAGAACCATTTCTGGTAGTCTGCAGAGAGCTGGTGGATCAGCTCATGATTGTCTTCCTAGCTTCAGTTGCTTCTACAGATGTCTAAAGTTTTCATTGTAGAGAGCGCAGTAACTGTAAAGCATGGAAAATAAGGAAGAGGAACCTGTCTAATTATCTCCTTTAGGAGATGCTGTAACATAAGGAGGAAAAAAGGGGGAAAGGGAGTCACTCTGAGGGTATGTCTACATTGTAATTAAATGCCCATGGCTGGCCCATGTCAGCTGTCTCAAGCTCATGGGACTTGGGCTGTGGAACGGTAAAATTGTGTCTTAGACGCTTGGGCTGAAGCCCAGGGTCTGGGACCTTGTAAGGGAGGGGGTACGGGACTTCTACACTGTAATTTTACAGCCCCGCAGCCCAACTCGAGTCAGTTGACATGGGCCAGAAGCAGCTGTTGAACTGAAAGGTAGACACCCTTAGAGTCTGGTGTCAGCAGCAAGACTGGTGCTTTCAACAAACCCTGAGACTTACCAGTTGGAAGATAAAGGATGGCGCTGATATACAAAAGGCAAGCAAACCCTTTCTCAGAATAGAAGTATCATTCTCCAAGCTATTATTTTTGTACTGTATCCAAATTAGTATATATTGGAAGCACTACACTATTTAACCCCTTCACCTTAACCCCAAATAATCCACATCACTCATGTAGTTTTTCTAGAATAATCATACATTTTGAGTACCGTAGCTTAGTACATCTTTCTGAGGTTAAGGAAAATAATGTATTACTAATGCACACTATTGTTTTCAAACCTCTAGAAATTACTTAAAAACAATTAGTCAAGCAAACAGAGACACTGGTCCTCAATCCAAACTACATGTGTAGTTACACAGTTGAGTAGGTCCAGAAGTAGATCAATGAATGGGTATCCATGTGTTGAATGGCTTAGTAACAATTCTGTCACTAATTTTTGCCACCTCTGAAGTTTAATAAAATATTTTTTTTAAAAGCTATACTTCAAATTCAAATAATTCCTGAGGTCTGGATTTTTTTTTGATTTTTTTTTTAAAAAGAAACCCATTATTTGTGGGTTGAATCTAAGCATGAAGAATCTGAATGCAATGGTTAATGTTTGGAGAAATTTATATGACAAAAAATAATCAGAAAGTGCAATTTCCATTTCAAGTACTGTAGAGTCACTACCTCATCAATATACTACACACACACAACTTTCAGTAGTAAGTCCATTCATGTAGTTAGTAGCATGTGTGTTCAACACAGTATACTGCCAGCATAACTCAGTGCAGAAACAAATGTGCGGTCTCCATTTTCCATCTCCTACACAGAGAAAAATACAATAGGTTTCAAATTTACTGAATCTGTTTTATTAAAATCATGAGAATTGTACGTGATATGTAAAACACTGCAGATCACAGACAAAAGACTGACACTGCAGACTTATAACTCTCTGTGTTACTTCAAGTAGTTTTGGAGCTGATTAGTTTTATTTAGCAGGCGAGAGCTTAAGGGAAAAAAAAATTCCATTGTATTAGAATCAGATTTAAAAGGGGAATAAAGCCTTCATGACTCAATATTAGAGTCCATCAGCTGACAAAACCCATCAGGATAATCATCCATATTTCTCAAAGATTCTGATGCCATTTGCCATCCTCAACCACTCACCCTCTCAGCTCTGACACTCTTATAGTCTCTGCTTCACTTCTGCTTTGTCATCACAAGTACAATTAATCAACTAATCTTTAAGATGTCAGACTATTATTCAGTCTAAGCTATTTCCTCTGCTCAAGAAAAATCATCTCTGCGCCAATAACAAGACAAGTACCTTTGCCACTAAAAACCACACTTGCATAAATTCTGTTTTTATTTTTCAAAAGTGGCTTTTTGAAAAACAAATTGTTTATATCAGCATTGTATTACCTATGCTCTTCTGAGGAGATCAATGTTTTCTCTTTTCTAAATTTTCAAGAAGAATCTCCCTTCCATTTCAAACTACACAATATTGATCTTTGTGGCATACATTGCCAGTCACAATTGTTTTCATATATGGTTTTAATATGGCAATTATCCAAATAATTTGTGTGTGTTTTGGCTATTTTACAGTTGCACAACAAAAAATATTTCTTTTTCCATAAAAACTTTAAAAGCAAAGTGCTAGACCAAAAATGTCTTAACCCTTTTAAAACTAACTTCAACATAAACCTAATATTTACCTACTCAGCTTTTCTACTATTTTGAGAAAAATAAAGAAGCAATATATGCTGTATGTAAGCATTGCAATGAGACAGCTGTATCTGTTCTGAGAATAGTAGATTTCAGTTTTCACCAGTCAAAAAAAAAATATTAAAGAAAAAGCTATTCTTTAAAATTATATGTATTGCGATTTTCAAGATCCACACTGCTCAAAGTTAAACAAATTTTATGTTTACAAAAATTAATATAGACAAGATGGCAAACTGTATGCTGCAGTTTCAAACTACCCAAGTCAAAGTTTCAATGAAAATGATAACTAACTAACCAGCACTGTTATGGCAGCCATATTATAATTCCTCTGGAGCACAGCACATAAAAAAGGATTCTTGAATGATGTCATGTAAGTCCTTGACACTTTACCTTAAGGTGTTAGTCACAAGGGAAGCTTCTTAAACACAGGGCTACAAAAAATGCTTTGGCAGAGTATGCTCAGAAACTACATGACTTTATGTTGTAGAATGCTGGGGGGGGGGGGGTTCATTTGTTTTATTTTATAACAGCCAGTAGCAAAGCAGTAGAAGTTTTAAAATCCTTTAATGTTTTCTACCCTTGCATTTCCTGATGATCAGCTCTGTTCCAGAAATAAAACCACTGAGGATAATATGTCCACAAAGAAAAATGTACAATATAACTCTAGGAAATTTAAGAAATCAGCTCAAAGTATCATCATCATTATTTAGTTTTGGCAAGCAAACAGACAACAAACATGATAGTCAGTTGTCTTTGTGTGCTAGTCAACAATGAAAGTGATTAAAATGACATTTTTACAGCAGGCTGCACTGAAACAAAATACGCAGGAGCATAAATTTCCCTATAACAGCAGGCTGCTGCAAAACAAAAAACATTTAAGTTGATTGTATTGAAATTTCTTGGAATTTTTCAAAGTAAGGGATCCTTAAAATTATTTGTATCATATCAAGCATGAAAATATTTATGACATTTGACGTTGCCCTATTAAATTTGCCAATACACTCCATAAAAATGGCATTTTTATACTGTTGGGGAGGGAAGAAAGGAAATTATGTCGGTGCTGTTCTATTCCTGGGATGGGACAGCACAAGGAAAGAACTGAGACTCCCAGGAAAGAATTCATCTGCTCCTGGATCCATGCCAGTAGTGAATTATTACCACCTCTATGCCAGCAAGGCTCTGCTGGTTGGTACATTGGGAAGTTTCCCACTCAACACTCTGTCCCTTCCCAGTCTACCCATGCAAGAAGAGCCTATCAGTCACTATGGAGGCTGTGATCTGCAGTTTTTTTTCCCCATAGAGTATGTGACAATACTCTCTTTAAGCAATTAGTCCTACAATGAAATACATAAAGCTGTTAGTTTCTAAGTACTGAGAAGTTAAAGTGTTGGACACTAAAGAGAACTGTAAAACAGATAATTTGAAATAAAAAATCTTACATATTATAAGCTTTGTTTGTGGATCAAAAGACAATGAAAACATCATACATTAAAAAACTACATTAAAAGAAATTTAAGGTTGCAAAGTCAAGCACTTAAAGTTAGAAAATGGAAGGATTATGCAACATAAATGTGTCCCCCTTGTGTATATGCATTATGATAGATTCATAAATTCCAAGGCCAGAAGGGACCCTTGTGATCATTTAGTCAGATCTCCTGTATATAACACAGGCCACCAACTCATACCCCACATTGTGCTTTATCTGCTAGGACACTGATCCATAAATATTCAAGATCATTTTCTTCTGAATTATCATTGACTTGGAAATAGGTAATACCTTTTTCTTTTGACAGAGTGCCACTCCCCCTTCCTAAATAGGTTATAACCATTGATTTTAATATTCCAGGTATGTTAATCAACCCACCAGGTTTCAATAATACCAACTACATTGAATTTATGCCCATAAGTGAGCGATTCCAATTCCTCTTGTTTGTTATCCAGGCTCCTAGCATTGGTGTATAGGCAACTAAAGAATTTCTTGTGTTCATGTCCTTTGGTTCCTTGATTAATTTTGTCTCAGCATCTTGATTTTTGTGCTGAGTGCTCATATCTTCCCTCTTTTTACCCTCCCTTTCTGCTATTAGTTTAACCTCTTCCTGATAATATGTGATCATGGAATTAAAGACTCCCTCCCATCCCCCACCCCCACAGGAACACAGCATGTGCAAACTGACATTTTACAAAAGGAACAGCAAAAGGCTAATTCCTGACACCAGGGCAACCCACTCTGACAAATTTCGGGTCCCTGCTTGAAAGCATGCTCAATGAAACAGAGGTAAGAATTTTTTTTTTTTTATAACATGAACAAAAATGTATTTTTTCCATAATTAGTCCTAGAAAATGGCTGAACTATTTTTGCTGAAACTAAACCTAAACTAAATTAAGCCAAGCTAATGTGTTGCATAGAAAATGTCACCCCTAACTGTTAACGTTTGGTACACTTATAAGCAACTGAAACACTGCTTGCTCAGTCACATCAAAATATTTAAAATTCCCTCTTTTCTGACCATTTTCAGATCACTTGCAAATTTTTAAGGAAAAATGACTGACATTTACAGATGTAGAAGGGTGAAGTGGAAGGTCAAGGAAAATACCATTCCAAATTCCCACACCCTAGAATAATAATAATAATAAAAGAATACATAGAGAAACGTTGGTGATTTAGGCCCTTGGAAAATATGTAATCTCATTCCAGGAGTCATGATTTTCCACCAGTAGCAACAGCACAAATCCAATTGTACCACAGTCTTATCCTTTTGAGGAGGTGAAACCTCATTTCTTGGGATGAAAATGAAATTAGGAAACATGGGTATGAGAACTCTCTGATTTAAAGCACAGAAGACCATATGCGGCGCTAATAAACACTTTTTACAGACCTTAATGACATTTAAGAGTGTTCTAATTTCTCAGATTAAATGTGAATAAAAAGTAATGGCATATAAGAGGCTAAATAGCCAAACAGCTCCTTCGTTTTGAGGAACCTTGCTATCTTATCTCATCTAAGACAATATTTTGGGGAAATTCTCCTATAAATCTAGGCCACAAATGGATATTGGTCAATCACTATCAGATTGGTTAAATCCTAAACTAGGATGCAAGGTTTAAACTTTCTGCTGTCAACTTTGTCCCCGCTTTCTCTCCTTCCTATCCTTTTGTCTTCTGGCTAAACGATTTCAAGCTTGACCAGATTCTGTATTAGTTGAACTGTATGATCTTACCAACAAAACAAGCACAGGCAGCCTTCCTCCAGCATGAAGTAGTACTGTGCCGGAAGGACACTAGACAATGCCCACTAGATTTCATCCCAGAAAGTGCAAGCACCATGGGTTCAAGCAGCTGACTTGAATCTGTGCTAGTCTGAACTATGTGTCCCATATTGTGCCTACAGCACTTGAATAAAGCAAGAATGAGCCAGGCAGAAGTTTCCTTTCCTTTTATTATTTCATTCTCCCTCTTGTACATGTTTGTCATGTGTGTCTAAGGAACAAGAAATGTCTTAACAGTAACTGAAGTTGAAATCCAATAGCAAAATGACTTCTTCCAAGGGAAACTTTTGCTACCAGTAAAAGACATTTTAAACAAAAAGGGGAAATTTCTCAAAATTAATTATTTCATTCCATTTTTGAGTCCCAAATGTTTTACTTTTCTGTTTTGTTTTTGTTGTGTTTAAAATAAGTTCTATAAATATGGCTGTGATAACCAAGCAAAAGTTCCTTTCCTCACAACTCTCAAACTACAATTAACACTTTAATTCAGCAGCCATAAAAAGATGACTGCAACAACTCAGACTGATTATCTAAGAAGCCTTTTTCTGCAACAACCACCACCACCACAGATATGCATCACCAAATCTGTCAGCAAACAAATATACGGGAAAGGCAGCAGAGGCATGTGCATTTTTGTGAATACACTAGTTGCACCTCCCTTGGCAAATGTGGCCTTCACACTCAAAATAGCAAATGACTTGATGGTTCTTGAGAAGTAAAGAAATTCCATGTTTCTACTGTGTGAACATGAAGCCATCTTAAATGGGTTTTCCTGTTATTACAATGTCATAGATCTCCCTACTTATCTTTAAACAGCCAGCTCCTTTGCATATACAGCAATAAAACATCCTTAATAAAAGCACAATTCAGCATAAATGCAATTAAAGTGGAAGCCACACATGAATCCAATCATATTATTCAATGCTATCTCCCTCTAGGCATTAATATGCTTGGGGGCCAGGAAACCATTTCTGTGATTCTCTAAAGGTTACAGCTGTCTGAAACAGGCTAAGACATCATGCTAACAGAGCCATCTGTTTATAATACAAAATGCCAGCATATGACAGCGTCACAAAAACATGTTATATCTCCTAGCCTAGTGATTTACAAACAAATCTGTACTAGTTCAAACCCATTCGTGTTCTCCATGGTCCAGGGGGTTTCAAAGATATTTGTAATTGTTTACGGATTAGTTTTCTTCAGGGTTTTTTGATAAACCGTGTTCAAAGCTATAGCATACATTCTTGTCGATTACATAAAACAAAAGCATTTTGAGGCTATTGTAAAGCCCAAATGAACAACCATTCACAAAGTCACCAGTCATCTGACAAAAAGACAACACCCCATGATAGCTGATATCCCAATACCATCATTACATATATAGTCTGTAATATAAACATTAAGCAGCATGTACACATTAAAAAATCCTGCTACACTGCCATTTCCCCCTGGAGAGAGGATGAGGAAACAACAAATCACATGTAGCAGATGTTAGTTATGTCACTTAACGCACTACTGGTAGGCACTCAGATACTATGTTGATAAAGGTGGTAAAAGAACCTATAAGAATAGATTAGACTCAAAGCCACAGTCAGTCAACTGTACACAAGAAAGGAACTTGTACTCCCTAGCAATCTGGACTTAAATCCTGTAGCAAGGTCCCTAAATTCTGCACTCTGGAAAAGCAAAATGGAAAAATAGTGAAGCTCTAATTTAAACTATAACCCCTGATTTTTAAAATTGAAATAATTACAAAAATGAGTAATAGAACGAGCACAGTAGTTTGTTATTATATATTTTTCACAGTCATCACATTCAGTTTTCAATGTGGCAAAGATTTCTGCATTGACAGTATTCAACTGCATTGTAGAAGTTATACTGGGGAGGAGAGAGACCAGAAGTTTTGCAGGTGGATTGGAGCCAGCTGAAGTTTTGAGGGGGAATGAGGATAAAGTCCCTGAACGCGAAGACTTCGTACCAACTTCCTTTAGGAATCTTTACATTAAGTGTAAGGAAAGGGCATCTGTAGAAACTTTAGGATGTTAAGACTCCCAGAATTCTTGAACTTGATACTTTTTCTTTGTAACCTTTTCCATTGTTTGGAGGACACTAGTGAGGTGGATCTTTTGCTAGAAACAAACAGAATTTGAATCATTTCATGAAAGTAGACTGCTTCAATTATTAACTCTCTTACAAGATCCAAGCAGCAAAGTTGTAGCCGTGTTAATCTCAAGATCTGAGAGAGAGAAGGCGGGGGAGGTAATATCTTTTATTGGACCAACTTCTGTTGGTGAGAGAGAAGCTTTCAAGCCACACAGAGCTCTTCTTCAGGTCAGGGAAAGAAACTCCCAGTGTCACAGCAAAATGCAAGGTGGAACAGATGGTTTAGCACAAGTACTTAAAATTTTTATTAAAGTAAATGTTTAAAATTAAATATACACAAGTTAAGAGGGAAGGTACTGTACATCTGGGGTCAGGCTTGAGTTATGAGGGATTACAGGTATCGGTTACAAGGATCACGAGATAGTACATATTGTAAGGGACTATTCAAGGTAGAGTGGCCTGTTAACATCTCTGCAGTCATAGGATAAAAAAGGAGAATTAGTGGGTTATAGATTGTAGTAATAAACTATAAATCCTGGTTTCATATTTATTGGGTCAGACAATCACTCTGTTCTCCAATGAGCTCACACATGAAAATGATAAAAGACAAGAACACCCTATCACCTGTGTTTGATCAACTGCCCCAATAACAACTATGTGGGTGGTGAAACCAGGATCTATGGCTTTTTAAAACAAACTAACTCACTAACCCCCTCTTTTTGTCCTATGACAGCAAAGGTGTTAGCGGGCCATTCTGCCTTGAATGGTCCCTTAGAATACATGCTAACTACTTATGCTAAACAATCTGTTCCACCTTGCATTTTGCTGGGACACTGGCAGTTCCTTTCCCAGACCTAAAGAAGAGCTCTGTGTGGCTTGAAAGCTTATCTCTTCCACCATAGAAGTTGGCCTAATAAAAGATATTTCCTCACCCACCTTGTCTGTCTAAGGGCACGCCTTCACTGGCAATGTTAAAGCGCTGCCACGGCAGCGCTTTAACGTGGCTTGTGTGGTCGCAGCACAGCACTGGGAGAAAGCTCTCCCAGTGCTCTAAAAAATTCCACCTCCACGAGGGGTGTAGCTCCCAGTGCTGGTGCACTGTCTATACTGGCACGTTACACCGCTGAAACTTGCAGCGCTCAGGGGGTGTTTTTTCACACCCCCAAGTGAGAAAGTTGCAGCACTGTGAAGTGCCAATGTAGACAAGGCCTTAGATCCAAGCAGTCAGATTCAGGTATGTGTGACGGGTTCGGTCACAGAGACCCCCTTGGGACTGTCACCTGATGTGCTGAAAAAGACATTTACCTTTTCCGTAACTGGTGTTCTTCGAGATGTGTTGCTCATGTCTATTCCACAATAGGTGTGCGTGCTCGCCACGTGCACCGGTGTCGGAAGTTTTTCCCCAGCAGTACCCGTAGGGGAGCATCCCTAGCGACTCCTGGAGTGGCGCCTCCATGGCACAGTATAAGGGGTACTGCGTGCTCCCCCCACCCTCAGTTCCTTCTTGCCAGACAACTCCGACAGAGGGGAAGGAGGGTGGGATGTGGAATAGACATGAGCAACACATCTCGAAGAACACCAGTTACGGAAAAGGTAACTGTCTTTTCTTCTTCGAGTGATTGCTCATGTGTATTCCACAAAAGGTGATTCCAAACTATATCTGTTGGAGGTGGGTAGGAGTTCACAAACTCTCAGGACAGAGCACAGCCCTGCCGAACCCAGCGTCCTCCCTGGTCTGGGAGACGATCACATAATGCGAGGTGAAAGTGTGAACTGAAGACCATGTGGCAGCCTTGCAAATGTTCTGAATGGGGACATGGGCTAAAAAGGCAGCCGACAAGGCTTGCACCCTACTCAAGTGTGCCCTCACAATTGACAGCGGAGGGATTCCCGCCAGGTCATAACAGGTACGGATACAGGAGGTGATCCAGCTGGAGAGCCGCTGAGTGGAGATCGGCCGACCCCTTGTGTGTTCGGCCAAGGCGATGAACAGCTGTGAAGACCTCCTGAACGGCTTAGTCTGCTCCAGGTAAAAAGCCAGAGCTCGTCTCACATCCAGCGTCTGGAGGCGGCGCTCCTCACTGGACGCTTGGGGCAGAGGACTGGCAGGAAAATGTCCTGACCCATGTGGTAGACGGAGACCACCTTCGGGAGGAACGATGGATGTGGGCGGAGCTGGACCTTATCCTTACGGAACACCGTGTATGGGGGCTCGGAGGTCAGGGCCCTGAGTTCCGAGACCCGCCTAGCCGACTTGATCGCTACCAGGAAGGCTACCTTCCACGAGAGGTGCGAGCAGGAGCACGTAGCTAGTGGCTCAAACGGGGGACCTATCAGCCGGGTCAGCACCAAGTTCGGGTCAGCACCAGGTTCAGTAGTCCAAAATGAGCTGGATCGGGGCAGCCACGGGGGAAACGCCCTGCTCAGCCACCCATCGGGAAAACCGAGACCACTTTGCCAAGTAGGCTCGGCGTGTGGAGGGTCGCCTGCTTTCCAAAAGGACGCGCTGAACCCCTTCCAAGCACGTCCTTTCCTCCTGGCCTAAACATTGAGCAGCCACGCCGTGAGGTGGAGTGCCACTAGGTTGGGGTGGAGAAGGCGGCCCTGGTCCTGGGAGAGCAGGTCCGGGCGGGATGGTAACAGCCATGGTGGGGCAATCGCCAGGCTCGTGAGGGTCCCGTACCAATGCTGCCTGGGCCACGTCGGGGCAATCAGGAGGACCCGGGCCCTGTCCAAATTTATCTTTTCCAGGACCTTGCCGATCAGTTGGAACGGGGGGAAGGCATAGAGAAACTGGCCTGACCAGGATAGGAGGATGGCATCGGAGATAGCGCCCCGTCCCAACCCCCCTCCCCAGAGCAGAACCGGGGACAGCGACGGTTCTGTCGAGTCGCGAACAGGTCCACCTGGGGAGTTCCCCACTCTTGGAAAGGTCTGTGCACCATCTCTGGGTGGCGAGCACGCACACCTATTGTGGAATACAGATGAGCAATCACTCGAGAAGGATTACCTCTGAGCCCGTTTTCCCTGCCAACTTGGGACTCCAGAACCCTGTCTTGTTTAGCCAGACATGCTAGCCTGTTGCAACACAGACCCAGGGTCTGGTCCCCAAAGCTGCGGACTTAACTGAAAACAGCTCAGCAGGTTGCCTGGCTCCAGAACTCAGACACCCAGTTCCCAATGGGATCCAAACCCCAAAAAAATCTGTTTTACTCTGTATAAAGCTTATACAGGGTAAACTCATAAATTGTCTTCCCTTTATAACACTGATAGAGAGATATGCACAGCTGTTTGCTCCCTCAGGTATTAATCACTTACTCTGGGTTCATTAATAAACAAAAGTGATTTTGTTAAGTATAAAAAATAGGATTTAAGTGTTTTCAAGTAATAACAGACAGAACAAAGTAAGTCACCAAGCAAAATAAAGCAAAAACACGCCAGTCCAATATCCATACATTAAGAAACTGGTTAGAGGTAATATCTCACCCTCAGAGATGTTCCAATAAGCTTCTTTTACAGACTACACTCCTTCCTAGTCTGGGCCCAATCCTTTCCCCTGGTACAGTCCTTGTTAGTTCCAGCAGACTGGAGCCCCTTTGTCCTGCTCCACTCCCTTTTAAAGCTTTGGCACAAAGCAGACATCTTTTGTCTCTCTGGGTCCCCACCCCTCCTTCGAAATGGAAAAGTACCAGGTTCAAGATGGATTTCATTATCAGGTGACATGGTCACATGTCCTTGTGAGACCTCATTCTTCATTACCCATGGGCTGGCCCACAGGTACACATGGAGGCTTGCAGGTAAACAAACCATTTACAACTAATTGTCCTAGTCAATGGGAGCCATCAAGATTCTAAACCACCACTAATGGCCCACATTTTGCATAGTTACAATAGGATCTCAGAGTTATACTTCATATTTCTAGCTTCAGATACAAAGATGATACATGCATACAAATAGGATGAACACACTCGTAAGATATCATTTCAAAGCTTATAATCTTCTAAGAGGTTTCAGAGTAGCAGCCGTGTTAGTCTGTATCAGCAAAAAGAACAGGAGTACTTGTGGCACCTTAGAGACTAACACATTTATTTGAGCATAAGCTTTCGTGGGCTACAATCCACAGTGCATCCGAAGAAGTGGACTGTAGCCCACGAAAGCTTATGCTCAAATAAATTTGTTAGTCTCTAAGGTGCCACAAGTACTCCTAATCTTCTAAGAGACCTTTTGCATAAAGCATATTCCAATTACATCATATTCACATTCATAAGCATACTTTCATAAAGCATATGGAGTGCAACATCACAGTATGTTTATTTTGCATGTAGAACTGGACCATGAAATAGGGCATCTAGCCTGTGAAGTAGAGGCAGGTTTGGACTACAGACATCTCTAATTGGTCTGAATAACATGGTTTTATTAGGAAATTTAGGATATTTAGGATTACTTTGTGCTTTCTGATTTTATCGGTCAGAGTACTTTGGAGACAGAGGATTCAGATGGAATGTATACATGGAGGATTGTGACTAGTGGTGAGAAAAGGCATCCTTTCTCACCACTTTTTCTCCTCAGAAAAATAGCTGAATGCTTCAGTATGGTGTCGGTTGGGCAAACAAGCCTCATCTTAGAATTCTAAATGTTTATATTACTTGGAAATTTGTTGCTTTAGACAATAGTTTGATTGCACCATTCTCTGCCTACCTAACCAGTCTGCATTTTCATTGTTCTTTCAATGTGAAGAGATTAAATGGATCCTAAGCCAATCTCCACACAAAAAGAACAAGTATCTCTCAAGTGAAGTTTGATCCTCTTTGCCCATTTATATACATCACTAGCAGATTTTTGTTGTCTCTTGATCTCTTCCACAGAAACTGAATAGCAAACTTTGTAAAAGAAAGGATGTTATTGGAGCAATAAGGGGACCATGAAGAATCAAAGTTTTATTGCATATATTTTATGTTATTAAATTGTTCTAAATTAGCACTTTGAACATTACTGCTCAGTTGTACTGTTCACATGTTAAAAAGACATGACTTTCAGTTCTTTAAACCCTTTAAAAGAAGCTGAATAATATGTCTTTCACTGACCATTTTTCCCCTTTACATCTGCTAAGCATTGATTTCCCCCCCCCCCCCCGATTTCTAATGAAGCTTAAAATTAATAAGACTTTTTTGTTTACTTCCTTGCTTGATATTCACACAGCTCTAGAAATAAGATGAGTTTGTAAATTTCTCCTGTACAGCCAACAGCAGGAGAAAAAGATTTTTTTAAATTCAGGTTCTTCGGAACTGTCCCTATACTTTGGGCATGCACGTGTTTTATTTTGCCACAGTAACTTTAGTTTTTCAGTATGCAGACAGAATGTGTAGGAAAATATTTTGTCTACAGTGTTGGACATTTCATCATATGCTGAGGGCGCAACTAATGTGAAAAACACAGCAGGGTTGTGGAATTCAGAGTAAAAAACAATTTAAAATTCTTTTATCCTAAAGAGGATCTTAATTTGTAACTGTTTTAAAATGTTTAAGTAACTAAAGAGTACATAGCATGGAGGAATTTCAACTTATAAGAATTTTTTTTCTTATATATTCCAAACCCAACACTGTTTCAAAAACCAGTAAAAGCTGCTAAGTGGAAAACAATGTACTTACATATCAACTGCATTTACAAAATCTAAGTACTTCAAAGCAAGCAAATAAATGGCTCAACATGTGATAAATAATATACAGCCCATAAAATTGAAGTAGAGAGAGATGCACACTGAACCTCAGCAAAATAACCTCAACTCTGACCAGGTGTATTGGAAGATTTTTTATTTCAGTTTCTGTACTGAAATATTTTGCTTTCATGGGTGGTAAGTGGAAACTACCAGTTAATAGAAGTTCTAAAGTACTTACCTGCTGTTTCTTTAGAGTAATGTTGTATATGTAGATTAATAGGAAAAGTGTTTAACATTGATTTATATTTAAATTAGTGTACTTGTATTTCAGGCCGATCAAAATGTGCCTTCCAAGAGTTTTGGTTTTGTATATTATGCCACAAGCGTATACACTGTTTGCCACTTACTAATATTTTTTGGTTTGGAATTTCTTATGATTGCTCTTCTTAATTACAATCTATTTTTTCAAAAGTATATAGTGTAAGGGTGTTTCAGGACCGTCAACCAGACCCACACGTTACTTTACAAACGCAGCAAAGCAGACAACCTCTGCTTGCTGTAGCAGACAAAACCACTTCTAACTCAGAGTTCAAATCCAAGGAACAGGTTTATTTCAACAGGTAGAGACTGCCACACCCAGTGATCAACTGCAGTGTAACAGGCCTATGATTTGGCTATATTTATATTGATAAATGCAAAGCTTAAGTTTCAGTACAGTTTTTATACCCAACATGACACACTGCTTTTATCGACACCCCCTCCTTTGCCTCATTATCTAAAACTAATTAATATCTATTAGGGCTGTCAAATGATTAAAAAAATTAATCATTAATTGTTAGATTAACAAAAATAATCACAATTATTCATGGTTTTAATTGCACGGTTACATAATAGAATATCATTTATTTAAATATTTTTGCATGTTTTCTACATTTTCAAATATATTGATTTCAATTATAACAGAATACAAACTGTACAGTGCTCACTTTATATTATTTTTTTATTACAAATATTTGCACTGGAAAAAAGAAAAAAGAAATAGTATTTTTCAATTCACCTCAATACAAGTACTCTAGTGCAATCTCTATCGTGAAAGTGTAACTTACAAGTGTAGAGAGACCTTGTTTTTATGGAAAGTGGTAAAAGGGGGGTTAGCCATTGGCAAAAACACGTGGCAAGCTCTGAGAATAACCCTGAGTTCCAAAATATCTATGTGCATCCTGGTCTCCCGCACTGTCCAAGTGCCTTGTGTCATGCAGTCTCATGTGGGCGCCCCAGCCCATGAGAGATGAGTCCATTACAATTGTCAGAGTGGAAGAGGATCAGAGGAAGGTCATCCCCAAGCAAACTCGTCAAGGGTCTATCCACCATTGTAGTTTAGAGATTACTTCTGGTGGGAAGCTGAGCCAGGTGTGCATAGGGTTGTGCACAGGAGTATGCACAGGAAGTAGACTCTTTGTAACCATAGTTGTAGACAGAGCAAGTTCAGTTGAGGAAAGAGTGTGATGTATGTGCAGGCCGCCATGTGCCCCAAGAGAGAAAGGCAGATCTTGTCCAAAACCAAAGGGTTGGAAAGTCACTGAAGTGATCAGCTCTCGCATTGTCTGGAATCTGTCCTACGGCAGATAGGTTCGGGCAGATGTTGTGTATATGTGAGCTCCTATGAATTCCAGGGATTGTGTAGGGCAAAAAGTAAATTTTTCAACATTGACATTGAGTTCCAGGGGGAAGAGACGTAGAAGCAGCTGGGACGTTGATTCCCGGGCCTCTTCTTTGGGCATTGCTGCTATCAGCCAGTCTTCTAGATATGGAAAAGCGAGGATCCTCTGACATTGGAGATGAGCTGCCGCCACAGAGAAAACTTTTGTGAACACTCGTGGGGGAGTGGTAAGTCCGAATGGGAGAACCCAGTATTGAAGATGTTGAGGTCCCACCTTGAACCTCAGGAACCTTCTGAGAGTCGGGTGTATAGAGATATGGAAGTAGGGGTCTTGCATATCAAAAGCCGTAAACCACATTCCTTTTTCTATGGAGGGAATGACTGCTGCAAGTGTGATGATCATAGAATCATAGAATATCAGGGTTGGAAGGGACCTCAGGAGGTCATCTAGTCCAACCCCCTGCTCAAAGCACGACCAATCCCTAACTAAATCCCCAAATCCCTAAATGGCCCTCTCAAGGATTGAACTCACAACCCTGGGTTTAGCAGGCCAATGCTCAAACCACTGAGCTATCCCTCCCCCTGGAATCTTGCGGAATATTGGTTTGGAAATTGAACAGTTGAGGCATGACAGATCCAAGATCAGTCTCCATCCTCCATTCTTTTTGGGTACTAGGAAGTAGCTTGAATAGAACCCTGTGCCCTGCAATGATGAGCACCATAGCTCCCCTCCACAAGAGGGAGTCCACCTCTAGTTGGAGTATGTCATTGTGTAAGTGCTCCATGTGTGGATCGCAGTGGAGTGTATGATGGGGGCACCGCTGTAAATTCTATGAGGTAGCCGCTCTGGATAACATCTAGGACTCACTTGTCCATTGTTAAGGCTTTCCATGTTGGCAGAAAGAATTTGAGGGAGCCCCCAAAGGGGGGTAGCCAGTAGGAGCATTGATGTACAGAATGGTTGATGGCTCTATAATGACACTCAGACACCATTTATGTGACGATTGTGTGCGTTGCATGGATGGCTGGGCAGTCAATGTGGGCAGGTGGGTTCTGTGGACCTTAGGGCATTTTTGAGGATGCTCGTAGGTACATTGGTGGCATAGCTATGGGGCCTTGTAATGTTCTTTTTGGGGCAGGTGGTAAAACTCTCTCTTAGGTGCTGGTATGTAGATCCCCAAAGAGCTTAATGTGGCTCTAGAGTCCTTTGAGTGTAAGGAATCATCTGTGTTCTGGTTGAAAAGGTGTGATATGTCGAATAGAAGGTCTTCTATAGTGTTTTGCACCTCCCTGGGGAAGTCTGAGGAGTGTAACCAGGATTCCCTCCTAATGACAATCCCTATTGCCAACACATGGCCTGCTGCATCTGCTGAATCCACTATGACCCGTAGCATGGACCTGACGAGTAATTTGACGTCCTTCAAAACCACCTGGAATTGGTTGCAATCTTGCGGTAGTAGTTTGTCAGTGATCTCAGCCCCTCATCCATAGTTGATAAAGTCATATCTGGCCATCAGGGCTAAGTACTTGGAAATATAGAATTGGAGTCCTGCCAAGGAGAAGACCTTCCTACCCATTAAGTCTAGTCTTTTACCCTCTCTGTTGGATGGGGTGGAGCAGAGGTGTAGCTGCTTGGATCACTCTGATACTGCCTAGATGACTTGTGAGTTGGATGGAGAATGAGAGAATAAAATGCTGACCCCTTGCGGAGACATAGTGCCTCTTTTCAGCCCCTTTCAGAGTGTGTGCACATGTGGCCAGGGTGTGCCCGACCATGCGTGCCAGTTAGAGGATGGCATAGTTGATCAATAGGGCCACTCTCACAAGTACTGATGTGTGCAAGATGTGAGGTAGCTGGAGTTGACTGGTGGGGAATTGTCTCAGTGCCACTGGAACCTTGTGATAGTCATGCTTCTGGAACGGAAGCAGTGGACTGCGTCAGACATCTGTATCATCCGAATCAGAGGACTCAGAGACCTCCCCAAATGGTGGTGCCGCTGAACGGGAGGTGGTAGGAACATAGCGGGAGGAAGGAGCCATGTGAGCAGATGACCAGATCGGGGCTCATGATGACAGCAGCCCTTCTAATGCAAACTCTCATGGGGACCCAGAGCGCTTCAGAGTCTCCTAGGGGTCAATGGTAGTTGTTCCACTGGCGGGACCGGTACTGGTAACTGCATCTGTCTGGAGACCAATGGTTCCCAGGGTGCTGGCGGAGTCACAGGATCCGTGGTCAGTACCAACGGATCCAGTGATCAGTGCAGCCTTTTCTTGCTCTTGTGAATCTTGGAACGCGTGATTCCTTCATGGCCAGATATCGTGGGTGGTGCCTAGTCCTTCTTAGGCATGGAGGAAAACTTACTGCCATGCTTATGTGCATGCTTCATTGGCTTATGGCTAGGTCCCAGAGCGGGATCCTTAGTGCTGGTACCAGCGGAACCCAATGGAGACTCTGCAGTAGGGGGAGCACTCTTCGCCTACTCAGGCTGATATAAGGGGAGGTTCCCTGACCAGGATCTGATGCTGCTCCCATGGCAGCCTCCATGAGGTGCTTTTTAAGGCAGAGATCCTGGTTTTCTAAAGCATGGACAGGGAAGGAGAGGCAGATACTGCACCTGGACGCGATATGGGATTCCTCCAAGCAGTACAAACAGTGCTAGTGCTCGTCACTGATGGAAAACAAGCAGGGGCAGGAAGCACAGTTTTTCAACTTCAGCATCTTCAGCATAATTCAGTACCCAGATCTGGGTACTGGGGAAGATGGGGGAGAGGAGGGACCATGCAGCAGCGAGAAAGAACTGGAGACAACAGCAGCCTGCTGCGCTCTTTATCACCTTGGGCAAAACCATGAGGTAAAATAATTAATGCCAGTCAACATGGGTTTATGGAAAACAGATCTTGTCGTACAAACTTGATTTTTTTTTTAACAATACAAGTTTGGTTGATAAAGGTAATAGTGTTGATGTAACAGACTTCTATAAAATCAACATGGTGCACATTAAATGCTGGCTAACTGATAGCTCTCAAAGTGTAATTGTAAATAGGGAATCATCATCAAGCTGGTGTGTTTGTAAAGGGATCTGGTGGGAATCGGCCTATGCTATTTAACATTTTTGTCAATGACTTGGAAGAAAACAAAAATTACTTATCAAGCTTGCGGATGACAAAGACTGGGGTGTAGTAAATAATTAAGAGGACAGGACATTGATATAGAGCCATCTGGATCACTTAGTAAGCTGGACGCAAGCAAACATGTTTAACTACAGTCAAAGTAAGGTCATATATCTAAGAATCACATACTTGGTCCATACGTGCACCATGGTGGGGCTCTAAGCTGAGAAGCAATGATTCTGAAAAACACTTTGTGGCCATTGTTGATAATCAGCTGAACATGAGCTCCCAATGTGATGTTATGGCCAAAAGGGTTAATGCAATCTGTGGATGTATAAACAGGGAATACCTAGGGGGAGCTGACAAGTTATATTACCTCTGTACGTGGCAATAGTGTGAGCGCTACTGGAATATTGTGTCAAGTTCTGGTGTCCACAATTCAAGGATGCTGAAAATTTGAAGAGGGTTCAGAAAAGAGCCACAAGAATGAATAAAGGATTGGAAAACATGCCATATAGTTAAGGCTACGATTTAGTCATGGGTATTTTTTAGTAAAAGTCATGGACAGGTCACCGGCAATAAACAAAAACTCACGGCCCATGACCCGTCTATGATTTATACTATAAATACCCCTGACTAAATCGGGGGTGGGGGAGGGCGCGCCACAAAGGGCCGCTGGGTCCACTGCGGGGGGGCAGTGGTGAGACCAGTGGCAGTGGTTGCTCCAGCTACCCCGGGACCACTTGAGCAGCAGCTGGTGTAGCTGGCCCCGGGGCTGCTCCAGCAGCAACCGGTGCTGCTGGCTGTGGGTCCGTCCAAGAATCTGGATGCAGAGCCGCTCCAGCAGCAGCCGGTGTGGCTGTCCCCAGGGTCATCAAAGCAGCTGGCGCCAGAGCCCTGGGCAGCCCTGGATTCAGCCACACTGGCCACTGCAGAAGTATCAGAGGTTGTGGAAAGTCACGGAATCCGTGATGTTCCATGACCTCTGTAACAGACACTGAGCCCTACATATAGTGAAAGGCTCTAGGAGCTCAATCTGTTTAGTATAACAGAGAAAATATTAAGGGGTGACTTAATCACAGTCTGCAATGAAAATGGGGAATAAAAGTTTGATGAGAAGGCTCTTCGGTCTAGCAAAGGTACAACAAGAGCTTATTGCTGGAGCTTGAAGTTTGACAAACTAAAAATAAGGTGTATATTTTTAACTATGACAGTAATTAATCATTGGAACAACATACCTGGGCTGCGGTGGAACCTCCATCATGCAAAATTATCAAATCAAGACTGGATGATTTAAAAAAAACATCTCATTCAAACAGGAATTAATTCAGGGAAATCCCATGGTCTGGTGTTATGCAGGAGGTCAGGCTAGATTATCACAATCATCCCCTCTGGATTCATAATCCATAAATCTATATTTTCTTTTTAACGTAGGGAAAGAAATCTCCAGTGTAATAATGGAGAATTAAAGCATATCAAAACTAAGAAGAAAAAAGTATCTCTCATATGAATCAGTGTTAATTACTACAGGATTAATGACAAGTGTTCATAATACATAAATCAATACAGCCAAAGCTTATTCGGATTCATGAAATTAGGAGACAAAAGGGTAACAACAAGGAGTTTAAGCATAAAAATACAAACACTTTTTTGTATTGTGGAAAAGTGTTACATCACTGGCTGAAAGACTGCCCAAAATGTATACCTGATAAAAGCCTCTTTTCTAAACAAATAAGGCAATATGGGAATAGTCATATCTGCTAACAAAAAATCTGCATGCTGCGCAACACTGTACATGAAGTCAGGTATGCAAAATTCAGTTATTAAAATGTCTAGAATTTCTTAAGAGGCAAAAGAACATCATTAATGATACCTGATACTTTTCATCACTTAAACGCTCTATCAGAGGAAATATACTGAGATTAGTCATCAGCAGAATCTTCAATTTTATTAACCCTTTAAAAAGATGATTAACAAGGTGGGTGAGGTAATATCTTTTATTGGACCAACTTCCAATAAGAGACATGACCTCACCCACCTTGTCTTTCTAATATTCTGGGACCAACACAGCTGTATCCTTTAAAAAGAGGTCTGACAAAATATTCATTTACACAACAATATTGTAGTAATATTTCAAACTTCTTTTGCATTTTCCATCTGAGGACCTGACCCTACTTGACTTTTGGGTGTGGGTGTGTGTTGGGGAGTGGGGGTATTTTTTTTTTGAGAGGGGTGTTGAGGGGAGCTGGGGGGATTTTTTTTATTTTTTTTTTAAACGAGTACCTAGTACCACAATCCCTGACACAATCATTAAAGGTAGGAATAATAATCCATTAAAAGGCTGGAATCCAGAAGTAAGGGATCTGGTTCTACTAATGATTATAAGCAATGAAGAGACCATGGGTCTACCCAGGGACCTAATAAAACCAGGAAGTGATAGGAAGGTTGTGGGTGTATTATAGGGTTGTAGATGGAACCTCAAATTTCAGTGAAAAAAATAGATCATTTTAGGTTTGCTTTTCAGATCTATCTGAAAGTTTTCTCCATAGTGAATGTGTTCCAAACTTTGGTCACACTTTAAACATACACAGTATAATTAATACCACAATGTTACATTCCAACTACTACATTTGACAATGAAGATTTTTAACAAATTAAAGTGTACACACATGCGTGCACACAGGCACTATTCATCTGAAACAAAACATACCTGTGTTCGAAGAATTTCACCCTTTGACAACTGCATATCACCAGTCAATTCTTTCACAGTGATGCCTAGTGGCTCCAGACGCTTGCTGAAGTAATTTGTCATTTCAGCTGCCAAAGCCTTCATAGGAGCAACATACACAATCTGCACCAAAAGGACACTAGTTTGATAAATGAGCAAACTGCACAATGTCATTTGTTTCATGGCAACCAATACAAATCACAATTTATTGTGAAATATGATTCTAGGCACTTACAGTGAAAAATCTTAATAGTGATATATGAAAAGTAGTTATCTTTGTTAGATAAGTGTGCCGCTGTTTAGAGGACAATGGATTTTGTTTATACAGCCTCATTACTTTGAGAATTGGTTCTGCATCAAAGCTAAATGTATTTTCATAGCTTTTCACATGGGTAATAAGATTTTCAGAACACAAATAGGAATTGGTTTAATAGTAATGAAGTAAATCACCAGCATTTTCTATGAGACCTGGAGAAGTATAATACGCTTGAAAACTTCTTGATTTCATATAATGTGTATAACTGTATAATGGGTTTTATCTTATGAGTTAAAAAAGCTGGTTTTGGTTCATTGAATTCCTACCTTAAACTCATCCTTTTTGATAACTCCTTGCTGAACATGCTGGCGAATTTCATGCAGGACAGTTAGCATGGCAATGTTAGTTTTCCCAGCTCCAGTGGGTGCACAGATCAGCATGTTCTCATTTGTACTGTAGGCAGTCTCAAAAACTATTGATTGGATTCGGTTTAGTTTTTTCATGCCTTTAAATACAAGTTGCCCAATCTGAAAGAAAACAAAAGTATTGCAATGAAAATACAAGGAGAGCAAAATTAGAGGGATAATTTTTGGATCCTCTTAGAAATTAGTCACAAGCCTTTAATCCCAAAAGGCTAAATCTACCATGCTGGAAACTTCTAATTTCTTTTCTTATGTATTCCAAGTAGGCTAACTTTTAAAACATTAACATAAGTTACTCTTAACTACACCACTGTTATGTTTTTCACTTTTACCAAAAACACACTGACCAAACTTCATTAATAGTTAATGAATATTAGCATAAAAACAGTATTAATAGATTATATGATTTATGTATTTTAAACATAATGACAATTATTAGTGAGAAAATGTACACCTTTATAGTGCTTTATAAATTAGGAAAGATGTACTAAGTTGACATTCTAAAGCCATCCTAAGGCATAAAGAGGAAACAATACCCTCCTCCTCTCTGATGGGGCGGGACACCTTTAGGGCATTGTCAGGCCACCACCTATGTATAGCATAGCTAAACAAAAAGTCCAAAATATAGACCAACATATTACATTAAAAAACAATATTAAGAGAACATTAAGGTTACAAAGTCAATCACACAAAAATTAGGAAATGCCATAATTAAAGTTGGCTTACTGCCTTATGTTGGACCCCTTTAGCGTATGCAATATGATTAGGGCCCTTCATTTTCGGTTTTTATTTTATTTAATTTTTCCCAGGAATTTATCGGTGTTTATTACTACAACAACAAAAGCAGGTGAAAATTGGTGGAAAAAACTATTAATTTTTCTGGATAAATAATCAGGGTTTATTTTGTTGGACAGAAAGACAAAGGAAAAAAGTATTCAGTAGATTAATGCTTTGATTAATGGGATTCTATGTGGTTTGCTGCAGAACTAAAAACAAAATGCCACTCTGAGTTTAAGAAAACAATCTCTCTCTAATCCCCAAATAAAACTTTTCATTTGAATAAAAACAGTTTACTGTTTAGACTTAGAACTATTAGCCTATAAATATTTACATTTAATCATTGGGCCACACCATTTGCAGCGCATATACTCAACTTCATCCTTTTCTCCTGTTTTGTTTTTTAAAAAACTTTCGAATACATCCTTGTGTTCTGAAAAGTATTCTGATAGCTTTTTGTTTTTTCCATTGTGTCAGATATTTAAACCATTCTCTGCTAACAGCTTGAAATATGTATGTGGTGGGAGTGAGATTCTTCAGTACATTAAGATGTGCATGAACTTCAGAGCTTGCGTGGGAGCCTGTTTATTGTGTGTATCTTCTAGACTAATACATAGCCTTACTTCAACAGACAGCTCTGTGTATACACCCAGACTAATGTATTATCACAGTACATATCTCATGAAATATCTCATACTTTCCTAATAAAACAAATTATTTTTATATATTTGAATGATACAAAAGTAGGGTGAAAATCAGAAAAAAATGAATAATGTTTTTTGTAAAACCTGGGTGTTTGGGTTTTGTTTTGTTTTTTCCTCCTTTGGTAAAAATCAGACAGTACTACTACTTTTCCCACAGGACCTTTGTGTTATTCAGTGCACAGCAGTCAGGGTTATGCAGTGGAGATTGTCGTCTGTGGGTATATATACACTGCACAATAAACCCAGGCTCTGACTCTGGTTTGAGCCCAAGACCCCTTTCTGCTGACATACAAATCAGTTTGACTTGGGTGAGCAAGCTCAGGTCCTAGGACTCTGCTGTGACTCTGGTCCAAGCCCTGTCATTTTGCAGCGTGGATGCAGCTCAAGCCGCAGATCTGAGTCAGAAAGTCTGTGTAGTGCACTATGGACATGTAAGCACGGCTATGAGACCCAGGTCCAGCAACTGCAAGCCCAGGTTTATGATGCACTGTGGAGTTTTAAAAACTGATTTGGAAATACCAAGTCCACAAACCCAGGTCCCTACAGACAGGGCCGGTGCAAGGATATTTTGCGCCCTAGGCGAAACTTCCAGCTTGCGTCCCCGTCCCCCCGTCCCCGCCCCCTCAACAGCCACCCCCGNCCCCACCCCACCAGCCCCTGCCCCAAGTCCACTCACTGGCTTTGCCAGGCTTGGGCCGCTGCAGCAGCTCGGCAGGGAGGAGCTGCCTTCTGGGGGCTCCTGGGGGCTTCTGAAGCAGATGCATGTGGGCAGAGGCCCCCGTGCGCCCACCCCCAGCTCCCCCCTCGCCACGCTCGGGCTCTGCGGTTCCCGGGAATATGAGCCGCTGCCGCCCCTCCAGGAGCCAGCTCAGGGCCCCGTGCCCCGGTGGCAGCTCACATGCCCGGGAGCCGCAGAGCACGGCGAGGGAGGAGCTGGGGGGCGCATGGGGGCCTCTGCCCTCATGCATCTGCTGCAGCCTGCAGGAGCCCCCCGGGGGGGGCGCCAGGCCACAGCCTGGGCAGGAGGGGTGCGGGGGGCGCAGCTGCTCCCCGCTAGCGGTGCCGCCGCCTTTGCAGGGCTCCTGCCCCCCTGTGCCACTCCGGCTCCTCCATGGCTGGGGCTCACCGCCCCCGCAAGCTGACGCTCTGGTGCCTCCGGAAGGCGGCTCGTCCCTGCCAAGCCAGGGCACCGCTTTTTGGCACCCCCAGGGCCGTCCTTAGGATTTATGGGGCCCTATGCAGTATTATTAAACTGGTGCCCCTATGCCCAATGGCAGCCTGAGCTTGCAGCCCGGCAGAAAGAACAACAAGACGCCCAGCCCGCCTCATGGTGGCGGAGAGTCACAGTTCCCCGCAGAGACCCCTGTACCCTCTCCCTCACGCAGAATGGACATCCAGAAGGTACCTAATTAAAACCACTAAACTTGGGAATAAAAAGTGTCAGTCACAGGCTTTTTGATATGCCCTGAAGTTTGTCAGACATTTATTTGCAAAAACTTTGTAGTAAGGGTGAGTAAGCGGTCTTGCTGAATACAACATTAAATATTATGGAATACATGATGCAGCTCTTCTGTTTTACATTTTCTTAATCAGTATTTCTAAGCTGATTTTATATTTTAAAGGTACTCTTAAGCCTTCATAAAGTAATCATTCCAGATTAGTACATATTTAACTCACTGAAACAGACATTATTTTAAATTAATCAGTCACAGAGGTTTAGTGTGTTCATAACAATGTTCATTGCTTTTAGAAAAAGGGAAGACTAATTTACTCTGTGTGATCTCCACAACAATACACATGTTTATGAAATTTCACCAACTTTAAAAAATATGTTTCCAAAGATTTTAGGCATAACAAAGGATTTTATATCTTACGAAGGTACTGATTTTGCTTAAAACTAGTTAATCAGATAGTCAGAAGTAAAGAAAGAGAAACTCTTTGTCCAGCTATCTGGAAGCAAAGGGCTGTTGCTTCCTTCAATGGGGAAGGGGGGAGAGGAGAGGGGGTGAAGGAAGAAATAGATGGACAAAAAGGACAGGAAGACTTTGGAAGTAAGTTTTTTTACTATAGTAATTAAAATGTGTATTTTAGATAAGGGCGGTCTTTTGAAGAATGTAATTAAAAAACCATATGTCTGAAGATCCAAGCATTTAAGGCTAAAGATGATTGTGCATCTACAAATCTATGCAAGGATTTTTTAGAGAGGTGATTTTATAATCTTCACCAACTCACTAATGAAATATTTTTAAAGCAAATTTTAAACTAAGGTCCTGTAGACTGACAAGTTCTGAGTAAATATTACAGTCATGCACAACTATTTTTTCAGTACATTCAGAAACTGACAGTAGATACCTGGGGGTTGGCAAATGCCTGTTAAAGAGCCATTCAAGGGGTAATGAAGACATTTAACAGTTTCAGTGTTGTGCTAATAGGTCTGGCAGGCTGGAGACTCTCTTAACTACTAGATCCCCTTCCCAGGAAGACTCAGAGCCTGCAGGAAGGGTCAGAACAGGGATAGGAAACCAGTAGGGTGGACACTAAGACCCAGTGGTGCCCTAAATTTTCAGGTGCCCTAGGCAGCTGCCTATGCCTGAGGACGGTCCTGGGCGCCCCCAGTCACTTGCCGCCCTAGGCGACTGCTTAGTTCGCCTAGCGGTTGCACCGGCCCTGCCTACAGATGCAGGTTTCAAGTGCAATATAGACATACTCTGTAGGACCCCTGCTTCGTATATGGTAGAAGTTGGAGGGTGCCTAGTCAATGAAGCAGAGGATTGCAGGAAGAGAAAGGATGATCTAAGAATGGCCATTCTGGGTCACACCAATGATCCAGCTAGCCCAGTAGCCTGGCTTCCAACAGTGGGTAATGCCAGGTGCTTAAGAGGGAATGAACAGAACAAGTAATCATCAACTGATCCATCCCCCGTCACTCATTCCCAGTTTCTGGCAAACAGAGGCTAGGGACACTTCAGAGCATGGTTTTGCATCCCTGTCCATCCTGGCTAATAGCCATTAATGGACTTATCCTCCATTCATTTATCTAGTTCTTTTTTGAACTGTTATATTCTTGGACTTCACAACATCCTCTGGCAAGAGTTCCCCAGGTTGACTGTGCGTTGTGTGAAGAAATACTTCCTTTTGTTTGTTTTAAACCTGCTGCCTATTAATTTCATTTGGTGACCCCTAGTTCTTGTGTTATGAGAAAGAGCAAATAAGAGCAAACTTCCTTGTTTACTTTCTCCACACCAGTAATGATTTTATAGACTTCTATCATATCCCCCTTTGCTTAAGAGCCTTTGGTGAGAGACTCTGTCAAAGGCTTTCTGAAAATATAAGTACAGTATATCCACTGGATCATCCTTGTCCACATGCTTGTTGACCCCCTCAAAGAATTCTAGATTTGTGAGGCATGATTTCCCTTTACAAAAGCCATGTTGACTCTTCCCCAACAAATCATGTTCATCTACGTGTCTGATAATTCTGTTCTTCATCATCTGGACCCATGGGAAGGAGGCTCTGGAAGAATTCCACCATGATTTCAACAGCTTCCACCCCACCATCAACCTCAGCCTGGACCAATCTACACGGGAGGTCCACTTCCTAGACACCACAGTACAAATAAGTGATGGTCGCGTTAACACCATCCTATACCGAAAACCCACCGACCGCTATGCCTACCTTCATGCCTCCAGCTTCCACCCCGGACACACCACACGATCCATCGTCTACAGTCAAGCGCTGAGGTACAACCGCATCTGCTCCAACCCCTCAGACAGAGACCAACACCTACAAGATCTTCACCAAGCATTCTCAAAACTACGATATCCACACAAGGAAATAAGGAAACAAATCAACAGAGCCAGACGTGTACCCAGAAGCCTCCTGCTACAAGACAAGCCCACGAAAGAAACCAACAGAACTCCACTGGCCATCACCGACAGTCCTCAGCTTAAACCTCTCCAATGCATCATCAGTGATCTACAACCCATCCTGGACAATGATCCCTCGCTTTCACAGACCATGGGAGGCAGGCCAGTCCTCGCCCACAGACAACCCGCCAACCTTAAGCATATTCTCACCAGCAACCACACACCACACCATAACAACTCTAACTCAGGAACCAATCCATGCAACAAACCTCGATGCCAACTCTGCCCCCATATCTACACCAGCGACACCATCACAGGACCTAACCAGATCAGCTACAACATCACCGCTTCATTCACCTGCACGTCCACCAATGTTATATATGCCATCATGTGCCAGCAATGCCCCTCTGCTATGTACATTGGCCAAACTGGACAGTCACTACGTAAAAGGATAAATGGACACAAGTCAGATATCAGGAATGACAATATACAAAAACCTGTAGGAGAACACTTCAATCTCCCTGTTCACACAATAGCAGATGTAAAGGTAGCCATCTTACAGCAAAAGAACTTCAGGACCAGGCTCCAAAGAGAAACTGCTGAGCTTCAGTTCATTTGCAAATTTGACACCATCAGATGAGGATTAAACAAAGACTGTGAATGGCTAGCCAACTACAAAAGCAGTTTCTCCTCCCTTGGTGTTCACACCTCAACTGCTAGCAGAGGACCTCACCCTCCCTGATTGAAGTAACCTCATTATCTCCAGAGTGATTCTTGCCTGCATATTTATACCTGCCTCTGGAAATTTCCATTACATGCGTCTGACGAAGTGGGTATTCATCCACCAACGCTTATGCTCCAATACATCTGTTAGTCTTAAAGGTGCCACAGGACTCTCTGTTGCTATTTATTTTCATGAGTGTTCCTCTGGCATCTCGATCATCCAGTGGCCCCACTGATTGTTTAACAAGCTTTCTGCTTCTGATATACTTTTAAAAAATTGCTATTACTTTTTGAGTCTTCAGCTAGTTGTTCTGCAAATTCTTTTTTGGCCTTCCTAATTATATTTTTACACTTCATTTGCCAGAATTTATGCTCCTTTCTATTTTCCTCACTAGGATTTAACTTCCACTTTTTAAAGGATGCCTTTTTGGCTCTCACTGCTTCTTTTACTTTGTTGTTTAGCCACAATGGCACTTTTTTGGTTCTGTTACGATGTTTTTTTAATTTGGGGTATACATTTAAGCCTCTATTACGGTGTCTTTAAAAAGTTTCCATGCAGCTTGCAGGGATTTCACTCTTGGCACTGTACCTTTTAATTTCTGTTTAACTAACTTCCTTATTTTTGTGTAGTCCCCCTTTCTGAAATTAAATGCTACTGTGGTGGGCTGCCGTGGTGTCTTCCCTCCCCATTCCAGGGATGTTAATTTAATTATATTGTGGTCACTATTACCAAGCGGTTCAGCTATATTCACCTGTAGGACCAGATCCTGTGCTCCACTTAGGACTAAATCAAGAATTGCCTCTCCTCTAGTGGGTTCCAGGACTAGCTGCTCCAAGAAGCAGTCTTTTAAGGTTTCAAGAAACTTTACTTCTGCATCCCATCCTGAGGTAAAATGTACCCAGTCAATATGGGGATATTTGAAATCCCCCATTATTACTGAGTTTTTTATTTTTGTAGCCTCTCTAATCTCCCTGAGCATTTCAGAATCAGTATCGTCATCCTGGTCAGGTGGTCGGTAATATATCCCTACTCCTATATTCTTATTATTCAAGCACGGAATTACTATCCATATAGATTCTGTGGTACAGTTTGGTTCATTTAAGATTTTTACTTCATTTGAGTCTACGCTTCCTTTCACATATAGTGCCACTCCCCCTGTTCTGTCCTTCCGATATATTTTCTACCCAGGTATTACTGTGTGTGACGGTACCTCCCATAAGGCTTTATGGGAATATGACATAACTGGAATATGTTTTGTGCTGCCTGTGCCAGGTAACATATCTCTATAAAGGTTATGGTTTACTATATCTATTCATCCTATTTGTACACATATATCATTTTGTACTTGAGGTTAAGAATATGGGTTGTATACTTGCTTGTTCTCTAAGTAAGCTTTGTGAGGCATTTGGTCAGCTGCTGTAGGAAGGAATGCGCAAGGTTAAGTACCGATCAGGAAGCATTTGGGGAACAATGCATCTTGGAATGCTCCAATCTACATAAGAAGACTTCCTGGAGACATGCAAGATGCCATGTGGACAATGGCTTCTGCCTGTAAAGACTGAGTCATGCATGGACATGTGACTTGCCCAGGTGACTCCAGAACTCCATCTTGGAGCTGGACTTTGCATAGGAGTGAGGAGGGGGGTCTCCACCCACAAGAGAAAGTCTATTTAAACCCGTGGGAGACCCCTCCATTTTGTCTTCAGCTGGCTAAAGAAGGAGCCTCTCCACCCCCGCAGGGTACTCGAAGGAAACTGGAACAAAGGACAGTAACTACAGGGGGTGAGAGTAACTGCTGGACCCAGGCTAAAAGAAGATTAGCCTGTAAAAGGGAACATTTTGGAACTGGTGAGGATCTTATCTGTATTTAGTGCAATTAGACATAGATTTGCGCATTTTATTTTATTTTGCTGGGTAACTTATTTTGTTCTGTCTGTTACTACTTGGAATCACTTAAATCCTACTTTCTGTATTTAATAACATCACTTTCTACTTATTAATTAACTCAGAGTATGTATTAATACCTGGGGGAGCAAACAACTGTGCATATCTCTATCAGTGTTATAGAGGGCGAACAATTTATGAGTTTGCCCTGTATAAGCTTTATACAGGGTAAAACGGATTTATCTGGGTTTAGACCCCATTGGGAGTTGGGCATCTGAGTGCTAAAGACAAGCACACTTCTGTGAGCTGTTTTCAGGTAAACCTGCAGCTTTGGGGCAGGTAATTCAGACCCTAGGTCTGTGTTGGAGCAGACGGATGTGTCTGGCTTCAGCAAGACAGGGTGCTGGAGTCTTGAGTTGGCAGGGAAAACAGGAATAGAAGTAGTCTTTGCACATCGGGCGGCAGCTCCCAAGGGGGTTTCTGTGATCCAACCTGTCACACTGTGTCCCACTGAATATCCTCAATCCACCAAATTTCTGTAATGCTTATTATATCAATATCCTCATTTAATACAAGGCACTCAAGTTCACCCATTATTTAGACTTCTAACATTTGTATATAAGCACTTTAAAAAATTGTCACTTTTTAGCTGTCTTCCATTACGTGATGTAATTGAATGGGACTCTTTTTCATTTGACTGTTTCTCATCAGATCCTACCTGTATTGTATCATCTTCCAGCCTCTTCTCCTTATTAGGACATAGAGAATCTCCATTAATAGAGCCTCTCCTAAGAGATGTCTCTGTCCAAATCATGTGCTCCTCCGCACCTGTCGGCTTTCCCCCAGCCCTTTTGTGAAAAAAGTGTTTGTCCATGAGAATGTGTCTTATTTTTTCTGTGAGAAGGTAGAGATTATCTGGTTTCACCTACATGGTTATTGCGGCATTTGATGAACTGGACAAGGTACACCAATGCCTCATGTGTAGGACCCAGGAATCTTGAAAGGTGTGTTGTGGGGGGTGTAGGTCATTGTAGTAGTGTAGATATAGCTGCAGGTTTTGCATCTGTTCTGGCAGGGTACAGTGCTACTTTGAGTTGGTGTGTCCTGGTCTGTGGGCAACTTGCTTCTGATGAGCAGCTTGGAGAGGTTGGGGGCAGGGGCAGGGTTTGAAAGTCATACAAGGGGGGTTGGGAAAGATTTCTTTCAGGATCTGAAATATAGGTTATAATTGTTTGATGATACCCCATTGGGTTTCTGTGTGGGGTGGTAGATGACACGTAGGGGTGTGAGGTCAGTGGTTCTCCCCCTCCTCCCCCCGTATTGAAGCTGGTTCTCTCACGGTATTTGGGTGGCCCATTCCATGATACAATCTACTTCTTTGGTGGAATGTCCTTGTTTGGTGAAGGCAGTTTAAATGTTTTAAGATGTATACCCCGGACTTTCTCCTCAGAATATATTCTGTGGTATCTGAATGCCTGATTAATCGAAGGGGCAATATGTGGCCTTTTCATCACAATAAGCCGTAAATATTTAAGCAATAATGCTATTGTAAATGAAAATCACATGGCACAAAATCTGCATATGAAATATGCTTTTATAACTGTACTGATTATGGAACAAGAACACAAATTAATTAGCAAAGAATTTGTGTATGAAAATCTTAGTTTTCCCTTGTGCACAATAGTAGCAGTGCTACTCAAACTCAGTCTGTACTTTTGTTTACAGCATTTGAATTCAAGCTTCTATACATATCCCAAATGTATCTGAATGTCTGTTATAGTTCACTGAATCTTGAGATTCAGAAAAATTTTTATTTCTGCCTTGATCTATTTTAAAGTATTTCCAGAACTTTTCAGGAGGTCTCCTTATATCTTTAAGTTGTTGTGTTTCAACACTGCAGCAATCTTCGCTAGTAATATACTTTTATAGGTTATTCTGTCTGCAAAACTGTAGATGGAAAGCCATTTGTTTCCCATCAACTGCCATATGTAGATTTACTTGGTGTCTCCATTTTCATCAATGGGGCTATAATAAAGTGTTAATGAGCTCCCTACAGAGGCAATGATTGCACAGCCATACAGGGTTCGATCAGTGTATTTTATAGTCTTTTTATTTATCTTGAGTTTCCAGTTTGTGCACTGTTTAATTTTAGGAATTCTTAAAACACCTTTGAAAATGGTTGCATTTTTTTCTTTGTTTCTTAAAGTTCCATTTAATTAGGTTTTTCATACTGTGCAAACTGTTTGCAGGTCATATTGAAGGAACTACTGGAGAACACCACACAAATAATAAAGCTGACTAAAATACTCAAGTAACTTACAGTATTTTACCAGAATGTCTTTTTTAAAAAGGCAGAAGTAATATAACAGTTCAGCTGGAGACAGGCTTTAGTATAGTGAAAAAAGGAATATGGCCTTGATTAAGAAAAGAAATTAAGCATGTATTTAAGTGCATTAGTACACCTATTATCATCAGTAGGACTATTCACATGCTTACGTTAAGTATGTGCTTACTATTTTGCTGAATCAGGGCTGTAAGACTCTATTAAGTCTGAGTCTGTTAACCATTCAGGACACAACGAAAGGTTCATCTTTTTTTCCCCTGGCATTCGGGGAGGGATTTTTATATCTTCTGTGGAAGATGTATTACTCAGTTGCCTTTACTTAACAGGGTAAGCAGGCCAGTTCTTTGTATTCATGTATTTTATTGTGAAATATATAAGGGTTCCCCGATGGCATGCAGTTGGTGCTTATTTATATGTTTATAAATCCAAACAAACAAAAATAATATATATTAATACACGATGTATGGTTCACTTAAATAGGCATATGACCATCGTCACTGCTGTAGGGAAATACTAAAACACCTTTAATAGGAATTTGCTAGCACACACAAGGGAAAGTAACTTTAGTTATATGAAAGTAACTTTAGTTATATGAAAAATGAGGTTTATATTTAGCAACCTTTAGAGGTAAATGGGAAAAAAATAGACTGGATTTAAATAGCTTGGACATGAGAATGTTTAGAAGGTAAACCATTGGCAAATGAGTAACAGAACACTAGTAATTTGGGCACATGTGTGACCCAGCATATCTATTAGGGGCTTTGGCCTTGTAAGACTGGCAGCTGTAGACCCAGGGCATATGACTGGAAGCAGGCATGTGACTGACAGGAAACAAGATGCAAAGCTTCCTGTCTCTGAGGCTGGGACCAGCAGAAACAGAGATCATGGACTAGGAGCGAGCTTTTGCACATCTCTCCACAGATAGCAGCAGCAGGAAGGCTGTCTGTGAAAGAACAGAAGCTAAGGGTCCAGAACGCGACCAGTGGAGCAAGTGCAGAGGGAGCTGGGGCACAAGCCCAGAAGATAGATTAGCAGGAGGCCTTGCTAAACAGAGCAGTCAAAGTCTTACATGAGGATGACTGGGGGAAGTTCAAAAAGGAGCCAGATATAGAGGCAAAAGGAGGCATACCTTTTATTTAATGATATTAATAAACCAGATACTAGACTTTATTTTGAAACACTATTTGTGTTGTGAGAGAGAACTGGAAGGGTACAGTAGGAAGGAGTGGAGGGGGAAACTAAGGGAATAGTGTAGCTGATGAAGGTCTGGGAAGGCAACCCACTTACAGTGTCCACTAAGGAATACTTAATCACAGAGTTATACTGAACACCCAGCATACAATAGTACTTTTTACTGTAGATCACAGAGTCTCCAAATTGACTAACTCTTTAAAAAATTATGCTTGAACAAAATGTAGGAGAATTGCACAGAAATAAGCTTGATTTTTTTTTTTTAGACTACAAGAATGGATAAAAGAGCATGAATATTCGGAAAAAGTTAATGTGGTTTGGCTCTAATGAGTGCCTAAAATAGTACTGTTGAGTTCCAAGCTTACTGTGTCAGTGATTTCTATATAAAATTGGCCCTGTTTATTAGGTTTTTATTGCCAGCCCTGCAAACCTAAACTCGTCTAAAAGTCAAACAGGGTTCTTCTCTTATGGCAAATCATCTGCAGCAAAACAGAATTTTTGGCTTGCAGAATTTTATCAGCTACACCTATGCAACCCATTTGTGTTCAATGGGATTGCAAAGACATATGCGGGCAAAATTTGGCTTTTGACTGAAGTGGCATGAGAAGAAACTGGGTCCAATTGTGTTGTCTCTGCAATTTTATATAGATACAGAGTGGTAAAAAAAGTATTGTTGCCACTGAATCCGACAAAATTTACTCTCAATGCACACAGGGAGCAGATCTTTGTTGTAAGAAGGGACCATTTTTACATACTCATTATCCATAATATAAAAGACCACTCTGCCTTCTAATTTCTCTCCACAGCCGAGAGACAGCCATCTTCAAGACGGGCTTGAAATCAGTTGTAGAGTGGGACTCTCTAGCTATCTCCCACTTCAATTTTGAATGCAGTGTGCCCCCAATGCTGTAGGACATTTAGGACTTTTATGTATCCAGTCAGTATATCTGACCGGACATGGTCAGGCGCATACTACTTTAGGCATAAAGCAGGAGCTCCTCATAACATGAGGTCTGAGGTTCTAGTATTCATAGAGTTTAAGGCCAGGTGGGTTCATTAGATCATCTAGTCTGACCTCCTGTATATCCCAGTTAACCCTGTATTCAGCCCAATAACTTGTGTTTAACTAAAGCACAACTTATGTTTGGCTAAAGCATATCCTTCAGAAAGGTAGCTGGTCTTGACTAGAAGATGCCAGGAAATGGGAAATCCATCACTTCCCTTGACAGTCTATCATCTTCACTGTTTAAAAAAAAAAAAAAAGGTTCCTAATTTCTAATTTGAGTTTGCCTGGCTTCCAATTCCAGCCATTGGTCTTTGTTATACCTTTTGCTTTGTTACATTACACAATATTCTCTCCCCACGAAGGTACTCATACACTGTAATAAAAATCTCCTCTCAATCTTCTTTCTGATAGACTTAAGGATCTCTGTCTGTTTAGTGTATCACTGTAAGGCATTTTCTCCAGACTTGAAATACATTTTATGGCTTTTTTCTGCATCCTCTTGAATTTTTCAATATGTTTTAAAATGTGGGCACCAGAACTTGATGAACTATTCCAAGATCATTCTCACCAATGCCATATAAAAAGGTAAAAACACCTTCCTATTTATACATCCAAGGAACACATTAGCCCTTTTTGCTACAATGTCATATTGAGAGTTTAAATTGAGTTGCTTGTCCACTATGACCCCTACATCCTTTTACGAATCACTGCTTTCCAGGTTACAGATTAGGTAAAGACAGTCAGGATAGTCAATTCACTACAAAAGATGTTCACTTTGTTGCTTTGATGCTAATTTATAAATGACAAACCAGAAATTGCTAAGTGTGAAAATCTTATTCAAGTCAATAATCTAAGGTGAAATTCATAGGGATGCACAACCATCTGAACAACTGGGCTGCATATGGGAAAAGTCTGCAGTGATTGAGAGAAATCCACCCTCCAGTGAGTGGTCAAGTTACAGGGAGGAAAAACATCTATACCAGTCAGTATTTATGCCTACCGATTGCAATAAAACCACAGCTCCTCAGCATCTGCCATGCAGGAGGTTTTACGCACTGGATCCATCAGCCTCCTGTGCCTCCCTTCTTGCAGGACTACTGGATCCACATAAGCATAGTTCCAATAGGCCCCCACAGCTTCTTTCATGCAGGCCTCTGAGGTCTGTGCATAGACTCCTTCCTGCCCAGAACAGAACACCACCGCTACAATCATTAGCAGCAGAGGGCCTTGTGTGCATTCTCCATGTTTGCTAAATTCCACAACTAGTGCATAAATACCATAGTTAACAGAAACCATTTGTCAGAGTCAACTCTTATATCACACAATTTCACTAGATGGCTCAGTATGCTTTTAAGTCTGCTTAAAGCTATTATGCTAGTACTTTACCAGCAGCTCACAGTTTTAATGCTTCCATGCACAGAGTTAAGATAGCATGTCTTCACACAGCCATCTGAAGCAACAATGGCAGATCAAATTTCTTCACTTTCACCCTTACTTTACTACTCTCCCAGAGCCAATGATTTGAGTACTAGTTTTCTGAAATGTGTGAGTACTTTGATTTATTCGTAGCACACATTCAGCATCTCAATTTCATTTCTCTGGACAGATTTCACCCAATACTAGACTCAGATTATTTCTTATTATTTTTAATGAAAAATTTAGTCGTGTCTTAATTGTACAGCACACAATAATCTAATTAAGATAAATGTCCTACCGTGCTAACATCTGTTATTTTAATATAACAAATTAAAAAGTTTATTACTCATTCATCATAATAGGGTTGTCAACTTGGTAATATTTAAAAACCGGACACTCCAGCAGGAGAGCCGGAACCTCCCCTGCCTTGCCTCTTCCCCCCAAAGCCCCAACCCTGCCCCACCTCTTCTCCCGAGGCCCACCTCCATCCACTCCTCTGCCCCTCTACCACCCTTTGCTCGCAGCTTCTCCCCTCGCGCCCAGGTCCAGAGGGACTGGCCTACGGAGCCGGGTCTGGGAGCTGCAGCTGCCCAATGAAGGTAGGACGCAGTGCTGGCTGAGTAGGGGCTGGCGCATGTGATGACCGGACATTGTCAGGTCCCCTTTTCGACCGGAATTTCCTGTCCAAAAAAAGGCGCCTAGCCACCCTACATCATAAATGTTATACATTTAGCTCAGATCACAAATTTAAACATGCAGCTTTTCCCCTGCTAATTGGTTGATTTGAATATATGCCATAATCAATGGACCTTTTACACGTTACAAGCCCCATCCTGTATTCACTTGTCTTACTGCACTTTGAGGTAGGAGATAATTAATCTTACCGATATAGCATGACTTACCTATGTAATCTTACAGCAAGTCTATGAACCTCAGCAAGATCTGGATATTTCTCAGCCATGTAATTAAGTAATCTCTATGCTATGTTGTTCTCCTCCCCCCTGTTGATTTATCCAAGAAAGTAAACTAGGTTAATAGGAATTTTCAGTCAGTGCTCTACCTGGACTCCACTTTTCCACATACAAAATTAGTACCTGAGACTCACACATGCTCTGCGCAAGTGCTCAAACTTGCTAAAAAAATCTAATACTTGAACAGTCACAGGGTTTAGATTACTTAAAGAGTGCAGACAAGCATTAACACAGACATGTTACACCTACAAAGGGCACAGGCATGTAAGGGCTCATGCACTATTCAGCATATGCAAGTAGAGATGAGTGTTGCGCTGCTCCCGGAAGCGGCCAGCATGTCCCTGCGCCCCCCTGGGGAGGGACAGGGGGGTCTCCGCGTGCTGCCCCTACCCCAGCTCCAATTCCGCAACTTCCATTGGCCGGGAACTGCAGCCAATGGGAGCTGCGGGGGCAGTGCCTCCGGGCGCAGGCAGCGTGCAGAACCCCCAACCCCCTCCCTCCAGGGGCCGCAGGGACATGCCGGCCACCCAAGGTAAGTGCCTCCCGGTCGGAGCCTGCACCCCTCACCCCCCCACACCTGCCCCAGCCCTGAGCCCCCTCCCGCACCCATACTCCTTTCCCGAGCCGGCACTCCACATCCCCTCCTGTCCCCCAACCCTCTGCCCCAGGCTCAGCCTGGAGCCCCCTCCAACATTCCGAACCCCTCGGCCCCAGCCCACACCCCCTCCCTCTGCCCCAGCAGGGTGAAAGTGAGTGAGAGTGGGGGAGAGCGAGCGACAGAAGTAGGGAGGATGGAGTGAACGGGGCAGGGCCTCAGAGAAGGGGGGTGAGAGAGAGAGAGAGAGAGTGTGTGTGAGTTATCCCAGATCAGAATGATTGCCGGGGGGAATTACCCACACCATTTCGGAATTGGGATTTTTTTAAGCCACTTGTGTCAGTTCCTAGTCCAAGCAGCAATTATACACTAATTAGTTCTGAACACTTAAGCATTAGGTTATGCAATATATGCTGTACACAGTTTATTTTTGTTATTTGATTTTTTACCATTGTGAAGCGTTAGCAACATTAGCATACTGGCAAGAGTTCAAATAAAAAGTGTTTAAGAAAAAAGCCATACTGCACAGAAGATTCACTAAAGTCAATCATTTCTCAATAAATACTGCCAATCAAATCAGCTTGCTGGTTATTCCTGCCTCTTCATCTTCTTATCTGATGTCCTAGCCATCTCCAAAGTTTATCAGCCTGCTAGAGTCTTGGCTGAAGCAAGCTCTGGATCAGCTCTGTATGTACTCCTCTCAGGATAACTTGACCTGGAATAGCCCTATTTTGGAACAGTTAGTTATTAAGTTTGCACTTGTGCACCCTGTGACGGGTTGGATCACAGAACCCCCATTGGGAGCTGCCACCTGATGTGCCAAGACTATCTCTGCCCCTGCTTTCCCTGCCAGCTCGGGACCCCAGCACCCTGTCTTCCTGAGCCAGACACTCCTGTTTGCTCCAACAAAGATCCAGGGTCTGAATTGCTTGCCCCAAAGCTGCAGGTTTACCTGAAAGCAGCTAACAGAAGTGTTCCTGTCTTTAACACTCAGATGTCCAACTCCCAATGGGGTCTAAACCCAAATAAATCTGTTTTACCCCGTATAAAGCTTATAAAAGGTAAACTCATAAATTGTTCACCCTCTAACACACTGATAGAGAGATATGCACAGTTGTTTGCTCCCCCAGGTATTAATACATACTCTGAGTTAATTAATAAGTAAAAAGTGATTTTATTAAATACAGAAAGTAGGATTTAAGTGGTTTCAAGTAGTAACAGACAGAACAAAGTAAGTCACCAAGCAAAATAAAATAAAACACGCAAATCTATGTCTAATCAAACTGAATACAGATAATCTCACCCTCAGAGATGCTTCAGTAAGTTTTTTCCTCAGACTGGACAGCTTCCAGGCCTGGGCACAATTATTTCCCCTGCTACAACTCTTGTTCCAGCTCAGGTGGTAGCTAGGGGATTCTTCATGATGGCTCCTCCTGCTTTGTTCTGTTCCATCCCTTTATATCTCTTTTGCATAAGGCAGAAATCCTTTGTCCCTCTCTGGGTTTCCACCCCCTCCTTCTCAATGGAAAGACACCAGGTTAAAGATGGATTCCAGTTCAGGTGACATGATCACATGTCACTGCAAGACTTCATTGTCCACTTGCCAGCACACACGTATACAGGAAGACTTACAGGTAAAACACAGCCATGTGCAGACAATTGTCCTGGTTAATGGGAGTCATCAAGATTCCAAACCACCATTAATGGCCCACACTTTACATAATTACAGAGTTATATTTCATATTTTTAGTTTCAGATACAAGAGTGGTACATTTATACAAATAGGATGATCACACTCAGTAGATTATAAGCTTTGTAATGATATCTTACAAGAGACCTTTTGCATGAAGCATATTCCAGTTACATTTTATTCACTCATTAGCATATTTTAAAAAACCATATAGACTGCAACGTCACACCCTCAAAAAACCCCTCCAATTCTCACAATTTTAAGTGGTCCACAGGCAAGTCTGTAAACTTCTTAAATAAATCGCTGAGCACTGTGGAGTGGCACTGCACAGCCTTTAGCAATAACAAAAAATGCCACTATATACTGATATATTCAGTCACTAAGGACAGCTTACCCTTAGACATTTACTGAAATAACTGTTCCAGAATATTTTTTCCTGGAATATTTATTTTTCTATAGACCCCCATGTGTACACTCTTATTCCAGAAAAATAGTGTTTATATGGAGTTTCACTGAAATAACCACTGAAAAATAATTATTCCAGAATAGCTATTTCTGTAAATTTCCAAGTGTAGCTAAGCCTTAAAACATTTTGGCTGAAATGTCTCATGCTTGGTCTCAGTCCAGAATTATTTTTTTAAATAAAAGTTAAACAATATTCAGGTATTCTTTAGTTATTTGAAGCCAAACAAAGTGTGTTTATAAATCATTAAGAATCTTTCCCAGTGCCTTTCTGGACTCCTTTGTTCCTATGGTGTTAACGCAAAAGTAGACTTGATTTATAATTTCATACATGGCAGGTACAGTACTTGGTGTGCTGAATAAAGAATATTTGCTTTCTCTTTGAAAAAAATTCAGATGTGATTCTATTATGGAATTTAAAAAACAGCATCCATGGCATTCACATTATATTGTCATGAACCTTTGAAAGATCACACTTGCATATATTTAGGGTCCTACCAAATTCACAGTCCATTTTCGCCAATTTCATGGTCATAGGATTTTTAAAATAATAAATATTATGATTTCAGATATTTAAATCTGAAATTTCAGGGTGTTGTAGGAGTCCTGACCCAAAAAGGAGTTGTGGGGGAGGGAGGGGGCGGCACAAGGTTATTGTAGGGAGGGGTGCGGTACTGCTACCGGCGGCAGCGCTGCCTTCAGAGCTGGGCAGCTGGAGAGTGGTGGCGGCTACAGGCCGCGAGCCCAGCTCTGAAGTTGCCTCACCACCAGCAGCAGCGCAGATGTAAGAATGGCATGGTATGGGATTGTCACCCTTACTTTTGCACTGCTGCCTGCAGAGTTGGGCCCTCAGTCAGCAGCCACCACTATCTGGTGGCCCAGCTCTTAAGACAGCAGTGCAGAAATAAGACTGGCATGGTAAAGTATTGCCTCCCTTACTTCTGTGCTGCTGCTGCTGGCAGGCGCCGCCTTCAAAGCTGGGCGCCCAGCCAACGGCCACCGCTCTCCAGCTGCCCAGCTCTGAAGGCAGCTCAGAAGTAAGGGTGGCAATACCGTGACCCCCCTAAAATAACCTTATGACCCCCCTGCAACTCTCTTTTGGTTTGAGAAACGCTGGTCTCCCCCGTTGAAAAAGTCTGCCAGAAGTTTGCAGAGGAAAGGACTGGAACTCAAAGACCTATGAGCTGGAAGGAGTGACAAAGAATCGTGGCCACCTCCAACCCAGTGTAAACAGGAAAAGGAGTTGAGAAGTAAAGTGAAATCATTAGAAAGGAGGTGTGTGTGTGTATATGAGAGAGAGCGCCAGCACCATCTGTCAGAACTTGCAATAGAAGTTTTGAGAGATAGAAGTTTTGCAACTGCAATGAGGTCTTAAAAAAATTCTGTTCATTATTAAATATTATTTCCATAACAAAGCTGGCATTAAAATTTCAATTTTCAAAGAAGCAGGGGATCCTGATGCAAACAGTCCCCTGTACCATTTAAAAAAGTTTCTTCATATTAGCCAAGCTAAATATATCCTTTCTAATCTTTAGCCATACTGAAGTCCAGAGTTACTATCTCCCTCATTACTCCATCTTATATTTTTCTATAATCACGCAAATCTAATTCCTTCAGAGTCCCCCAACAGATCATCCTTTCAAGAATTGTATCATTTCAATTGATCCTCTGAGTAACCCAACATGAATCCTAAAATTACAACCAAAATATGGAAAAGAATAAAGCACTTAAATGAGAATTACTTACCTAATAGTACTGTCTTAAGGAAAACCACCAGCATAGTGGGGACAAAAATTACAGCTGTACAAATATATTGTGAAGTAATTTTACTTTATCTTGTTTTGGTTGAGTGAGTATAGTATTTGAATTGCATTTGCTATCGATGTATATGCCGCAAACGTCACCTTAAAAAAATCTATTTTAAAACTTTTATAGGCATTTTAAGCAATAGATAGTTCCTTTAAGCAAAGGAACTGAACTGAAGGATGGCGGGATCCGTTACTTCTGGTATTACAATCCCATCACTGAGTTTCTGATAGGCTTTAAGGGACTAGGTTTGTGAGGACTGTCAGGATACATACCGATATAGAAATTATAACAATGGATGCTAATGAAGGACTTTATCAGAAAAAAGTGCTAATTCCAAAGCACATGGCCATGTGTGTAAGGACCAGAGGTCAAAGACTCAAAGTGCTTCCTCACTCATAGTCATCAAAGGAAAAGCCCACGTTGGTAGAGACTGTCAGCTTGTTTTCTGTGAGAAGAAGCTATAAGAAAGGATTCAAAGAAAGATCCTTCATATCTGGACACTTGGAGAAGTGTACCAGATGAAAAACACAGATCCCCACAGACAGACAATTTGGGCACCCTGAAAATACTTTTGGGAAACTGGCAGTTTACTACATCACTGCCACCATTTGGAGTTACAAACTGTGATTCACCTGTACATATTTTTTTACCTGCTTTAACCTCTCAATAACTCTCATCTCCTTTTCTTAGTTAATAAACCTTTAGTTAGTTTACTATAGAACTGGCTGCTAACGTTGTCTTTGGTATAAGATCTGGAGCAAGTGACCGGTCTTTTGGGACTGGGAGTAACCTGATGTTATGTGATTTTTGGTTTAAATTACTATTATCACAAAATCCAGTATGTTTGGGTGGCAAGATAGACTGGAGAGTCTGAGGGGACTCTCTGTGACTCTATGGTAAGACTGGCATAGTGACTCAGGAGTTCCCATTTGTTATTGGCTTGGTGAAATCTAATTATAGAACACATCAACAGTTTGTGGTGTCTGCCCTGTTTTCTGACAGTCTGCCTGAGGTAAGCACTCACAGTTGTGAGCCACTCCAGTCAGCATGACAACTGTTTTGTGAGGACTGGCAGGATACATACAGATATAGAAAGGATGGATATTAATTAAAATTTAAGAGTCAGCATTGCATTTGCTCCACAAATTATGTCCCATTGCAGTTGCTCCGCGATCTGCCGAACCTGCGGACCCGGCAGGTAAACAAACCGGCCCGGCCCGCCAGGGGCTTTCCCTACACAAGTGGTGGCCCCAGTTTGAGAACCACTGATTTAGAGTTTGATGGGATAGTTACAAGAAAAAAAAAATCTACAAAGAGCATTTTAAAAGAAATTGCTGCCTTTACAGATGAAAAGATGAATGTCCTGACAGTAGATCGGCATATTGAAGGATAGTCTATGCTCGCATCAGAAAACAAAAAAAAGTTATCAGAAATCACTATAATCAACCTGCCCCTCAAGAAAGAGCCAAGGTTTTATTTCATTTTGGACCACTGCTTTTACATACTGATTAACAATGTCCTCACCAGCTTATCAGTACTCATGATTGCCAAAATTCTAAAGTACTCAGTTTGCTAAGCAATTAAGCAGTTCTCAGAGCAGTGAAAAATCCTGAGTGGCTCATATAATGTGTGTTTTTCCACAAAGAGGAACATTATACTACAATAGAGCCATTCTCCACTCAGAGGGAATGCAAAGAAGTCTAATTAAAGAATAAATTACAATGAAATGTACTTGTATATTGCACCTCTTTTCCCTACCCTTTGTCTGGTTTTTTTCCAACACAACAAGCTTTTCCAGACAGGGACCATGCCTTCTTTTGGGTTTGTATAGAGTATAGCGCTTTGTTTCTAATAGCCCCCACAAACAGAGGAAGAGGATCAAAAGTAATAAATCAATATAAGAGAAAAAAGAATGTTAGGACTGATGCTTTCTCCCCAAAAAGGGGTAGGAAGGAAGTTAATCGGGCAGCAAGGGCTTTTAGCAAGTATTCAGGAGAGTTCTGTAATCCAATGAGATGCATATTGGCACATCATCTACAAATGATATTGGACAAAAACTTGGCCCTATTGAAGTCAGTGAAAGTTTTAATATTGACTTCAGTGAGGCCAAGATTTCATCCTTCATATTTAAATATGCTTGTTTAAAGCTAAATATATTTATGTATATATTTCAGTTTCTTGCTTTTATGATTTAGACATTCTAACATAACAACACATCTACTACTGTTAACTTCTATAATTTTCTTTCTGAACTGTTCTACCTTTTATCTGCTTTTTATAATATTAAAGTATTATTAAACAATATTCTCTATTTTAATCTATAATATCCAAAAAGTGATGCATGGCCATAAGTTTGATGAGAAATATGTCCTAGGAGCTTAGAGAGTCTCATCCCCTGAATGAATAAAAGGGCATATTGTTAAACCAAGGACAGTGGGCTCAGCACTCCTGATACTAGCTACACTGAGGCAGCAGATTTCAGACAGAGTGAAATGGTGGGTTTGTCACTGTCTCCCAGTAATTTGAATTGTAGCAATAGGATAACAAAGCATTTCAAAGAGAGTATTTTAAAATAAATTAATTGTTTGTACAATGTGCCACTGCATCACATAGGCTTTGGCATATAATTTGACATACTAGGCAAGGTTCTGATCTCAGTGGCATCAATGTGGATCTAGAATAACACCATTGATCTCAGTGGAATTACTTCAGATGCACATCAGTGCAATTGAGATCAGCATATTGCCTGTTATTATGGCTCCTTGTACTCTGTGGCATAGCCCCCTAATTTATGCAAGAAAATTACACTGAATTACACAGCTAACAAGTTTGTGAGGAGCAAAAGCGTGGCAGTTGAAGCAGCTCCTAACAGTTAACTTCAAAAGTTAGAATGTAATCAAGATGCATAGGGCTTAACTAAAGAAGTTCACATTTCATTCAAGTCACACCACTGGGAGAGGAGAAAGTACAGAATTTGTGAATTCCTATTTGGAAACAATTTTATGTCATTCAAGGCTAGGAGATTGGCGGAGAGAGGTGACTGCTTCTGGGAAGGTGAAATGGAAAAATAAAGCAGAAGGTTGAGATATGGGTTTCGCACTTCCCAGACAAGGCAGCAACAACAAAAGACTAGGGAGAGGAAGGGAAAATGCTGGCTCTTATGCAATTACTTGTTTGCTAAGAAGTGGAGAAATACCACACTACTTGATCCACTGAAAAACAAGGGAAGAGGAAATAGACAAAAATCTGTGGTGGTGGAATTTGAAAATGTAATTTGAAAGATACTGTATAGAAATGTCAAGTACTTTATTGTATTTATCTATTTTAATAGATAGCACAGAACGTAGACTATAAATAAGTTGCTTTATTTTTTGTTTTCATGGGTTGGGGGAAGGTTTATAGATTTCCCATTCTAGTTTAATTCCAAATTGGATGAAAGGGTAGGTAAATCCTGTAATATTCATGAAACTCACTGATTAATCATTTTAATCATCAGATGAATATAGACAGTTCATTTTTGATTATTAGTTTAACAAGGTTTCAAAATATAGAAGAAAGCAAAATTACTGATGATAAAACATGCCATTCTCTTTCAGCCTAGGTACTACATGCTTCTCTGTGATTTGGTGAAATCTATAACTATTCGTCTTCTAGAATTTAGACCTTCTACTGTTCGCAGTTACCATGTGATTTGGGGGTTAATGAAGACCATAAATCTCATGTGGATAGCAATTCCTTTTAGCCAGTCACATCTCTTTAGTTTCTTTATCTCAAATAATTTTTACAAAATTTTAAACTGCCTGATGATTTCTAAATTAATCCCTTGGCTCTGGCAATCAAAACAAGTCCCATTTCTATCACTGGAATGAACAAGAAATCTCAGCATCACAAAAGGAAAGCTCAGTGTCCAAAATAATGCACTTAAACTGTATTAGTTAAAGACAATCCCTTAAATTAAGGCACTACATGATTAATGTTAAATAAGATTTGCTAATAAGATTGAGGCTTTTAAAGGCAGTAGTGTGCAAGCCTTAGTGCAGGGGTAGGCAACCTATGGCACGTGTGCCGAAGGCGGCACGCGAGCTGATTTTCAGTGGCACTCAAACTGCCCGGGTCCTGGCCACCGGTCCAGGGGGCTCTGCATTTAAATTTAATTTTAAATTAAGCTTCTTAAACATTTTAGAAACCTTATTTACTTTACATACAACACTAGTTTAGTTATATATTATAGACCAGGGGTCAGCAGCCTTTCAGAAGTAGTGTGCCGAGTCTTCATTTATTCACTCTAATGTAAGGTTTTGTGTGCCAGTCATACATTTTAATGTTTTTAGAAGGTCTCTTTCTATAAATCTATAATATCTAACTAAACTATTGTTGTATGTAAAGTAAACAGTGAACAGAACCCCAGACCAGCAGCGGGCTGAGCGGGCCGGCGACGTAAGATCAACATTTTAATTTAATTTTAAATGAAGCTTCTTAAAACATTTTGAAAACCTTGTTTATTTTACAATACAACAATAGTTTAGTTATATAATATATAGACTTATAGAGAGAGACCTTCTAAAAAACATTAAAATGTATTACCGGCACGTGAAACCTTAAATTAAAGTGAATAAATGAAGACTCGGCACACCGCATCTGAAAGGTTGCCAACCCTTGCCTTAGTGTATGCTCTGCTCTCATCTAAAATCTCTCACCTGCATGGAAATTAAACTTAAAAAAAAATTGTATTTGGCCAAACTATTTTATATCCTTGAGTAGAATTTTAATTAGAATTTAAAATTACATCAATCTACATTTCTACTTAAATTGAAGATTGAACACTCCGATTGATGAAATTCTCCTTCCAAATGATTGCGCAGGGTTATCATTAAAGTAAACCTGGCATGCCCTGCAGAATTTGGCTGTTTTCTTCATTCCGCAATTGGTACTAGCAGCTACGGAACCTCACATTTTCACTGTGAAACCTTGACTGGTGACTGGTTGCACTTCTGGATCATGACAGGATGCAACAAAAGCGAATTAGCAACTCTCCAGCTATTCAGTTGCCCAAAGCTAAGATGTCAGTTTCTGTTATTCTGGCTGACAGCAGCTAAGATTTGTGTTACAAATCAATCCTGGTCTCTAATACCACTAGTCTTACTTCATTCATTTTTAGGAATCAGGGTGTGTGGAGAGCACAGGTTCTCTTCACACTATTCATATCATTGCCATATTAATGATTAAAACAACAGGGACACTGTTTTAAGTTTTACAATGATGTCCTGATTAAAGCATCATGGAGCTTACTAGTTTCCAGGATGCCTAAAATTATCATAGCTGTTTTTCCCCACACACACAGGACATTACAGATCCTGATGTGTGGCATATGCTAGAAGAGCAACTCTGCATTTAGGTAACATGAAACAAACTTTTTCTAAAAGCATACAAAATAAGGATTTCAGGTGAGCATCTCATCTTCAAAAATATTTTACTTACAATTCTCCTTTTATCAATACCAATAAACAACAGCTTCAAACAAAGTCACCTAGTTATTGCTAGATTCATTTATGGCACCTGTTAAAATATTAGAATGAATAAGGCTGTGTAAAAAACCACAGGGTGCTGTAAACGGGAGGCTGGCACCCTCTAGGCCAAAAATGTATACACTTCAATGGTAGAATACGTATATCTGAAGCTCTTTGGGATCTTTCTTGGTGAAAGGTTGTGTTATACTGTTATGTGAAATATAATTAACTGTTACTATCAAGCCAACATAGTTTTCCCCCTGATTAGTTCATATATCGACAATAGCAGCAGTGCTCTTTTTCTAAATTTACATTGAATTACTACGGTGACTCTCAGTACTGGGGGCCTGAAACATCTTCATTTTTTTTCTTTAAAAGAGAATTTTGAATTAAGCTGGTGCCCTCTTTTTTTAAGTTGCAATAGGGCTAAACTTTAGGTTAATTCTGTAAGTTGTTTTAATACTATATCTAAATACCCACAACCTTTTAACTTGTATTTGTTTTGAAAAACTTAGTTAATCCAACCCGGTCTTATGGACACCAGCTAATGCCAGGAATTCTAACTGCTCATGTATGAGTCATGGTTAAAGCTATCATCAACAATCTTATCTCTTTGAAAATCTCTCAATCTCTAAAGAATAATAATTTTCAAAGTTCATATTTAACATGCATTTTATCCCATGATATGATATAAACCACCTCTTCAAGCTTGGTGTTACAATATCTATTTAACAAAAAGGGGGAAGAACTAACAGACTACTTTAAAGTTAATTATAGCTGACAGTAGTAATAACGTTAACCCATCAAGTAAAAATGAGATCTGCAAATGGAAAGAACGTTCCTAAAGGAATAAACACTGATGTCGTGATCTTCTGAATTGTTTTGACTCAATTTACTGTCTTCTCTTTTATTTCATTTCACGTTGCTGCTAATCAGAATGAAAGTGATTTTTGAGGGTAGATGTAAAATGTATTTAACCATATTTTACTAAAGAAGACAGCAAGCATGATCAATGCATTTTTCTAAGAGAAAATGCATAATTTTATGTTCACCTAGATGTTCACCTAAATCCCCAACCACATGCTATTACACAACTACATTGCTGCTTCTTTGAATCAGCCTTACAGTATGGACACTAATCAAGACTTCTAAAATATCTTCTACTGTTCACATGAGTATTTTTCCTCAAGACTTTAAATAGTATTCTTTCCCTCCTAAGCATATTCCTTAGTTACATACATTTATACATGAGGCATGGAATGCTTTCAAGGCCAAGTGTGCAATGATGTTGGAACTGTTACATACTGGTAAATGAAGCTTTTGACTGGCTGTCTCCAGCTTACCAGTACAAAATATAGACCACAAAAAAAACATTTTTAAAAAAAGCAGCAAGACACTGCTAAATCTTATCTATGCCTGTGGAAGTGTGGAAAGAGCAAAATGGGGTGTTAACAGCTACAAGACTGCTGTAGAAGCAGTGTAAGCTTTAGGATTTTGCCCACAAAATACCTGTCATAGTGCACAGTAAGACATTAAAACTAGCAGATTACTCCTGGGGGAATTCTGTGCCACTGTGCACACGCAGAATTCATGTGTCCCAAAGGTTTTTTTTTCTCCACAGAAAATATTCTGCTGGAGAGGCTCTGCAGTTATGCCTTTTGCTCACTAGGACATAAGAGGCAACCGGTGCACCAGCCATAGCAGTCAGCAGACAACAGGGAGACAGCAGAGGCTGCATTCTTTGCAGCACCCTGCCTGTGGGGCCAGGTGAGGAGGCACAGGATGGGGGGGCAGACAGAGTGGGGCACATGGGACTGCTGGGGGAGTCAAAGACTGGAATTCAGAAGGGCTAGTGGGGGGTAGACTGGAGCGGGGGCACAGAGACACATGGGGACAGAGGTGACTGAGTGGGGATACAGGGACACATGGGGACAGGAAGTTGCAGAGACACATGGGGACCAGGCAGGGAGTGGCTGAGTGGGGGTGCAGGGACACATGGGGATAGGAGACGGGGCTGAGTGGGAGTGCAGGGACACATGGGGATAGGGGGCGGGACGCTGTGTGGGGGTGCAAAGACACATGGGGACAGGGGCAGGAAGTGGCTGACTGGGGATGCAGGGACATGAGGTCAGGGGCAGATGTGCCTGACTAAATTGGAGAGGCTAGGGGTCAGCCTGGGTCTGCATGGGGGAGGCTCCTCAACTCCCTAACAAACCCGCCCCTCAAAAAAAAAGTTCCATACTTCTACAACCAACAACCCTACAGGTTCACTCCCAAGCTCCTTTACAGCAAATACTTCCCTCTCTTTCAGCTCCTCCATTACCCCCGACTTCCCCAAGCCTTTGCATTGCTTTTGAGGGGTACAAGAAATGTTTCTGTATGGTAGTTTAAAATAAATTACTCAAATTTCTGTATTAATATGCCTAGTAAGGGATCTATTTGTCAAAAAACACTTCCTGAATCTTTTTGGTCATCTCTATTGTTACAGACATACTTGTTGACAGGTATTTGAAATAAATTACCAAAATAATTGAAACTGGCATTATTATACTGTGTTATTTTGACAAATAAAATATGCAGAATATTGCATAATTCTAAAATATGGTGAGCCGAATTTTTAAATTTTTGGCACAAGATTCCCCCAGGAGTAGCAGATACACCCAGCTACAGGTAATATTCATTCACTAGGACCAGGTAGGTGTGGTTTGAGGAAGAGGGCATGGTTTGCACAAAAATCCAGCAAACGTGTATTACCTCCCACTCCTTCTGTTGGAGGAAAAGAGAGGAACAAATCCCTGGTCCATAGGGGAAGTGAGTGAGTTTATTGTGGGTGTTGTGTGGAGATTTTTTTCCCCCTCGTTTAATAATAATATATATATGGAGATATACCTATCTTATAGAGCTGGAAGGGACCCCAAAAGGTCGAGTCCAGCCCCCTGCCTTCACTAGCAGGACCAATTTTGCCCCAGATCCCTAAGTGGCCCCCTCAAGGATTGAACTCACAACCCTGGGTTTAGCAGGCCAATGCTCAAACCACTGAGCTATCCCTCGTTCAGTTTGTAGAGGCTAGTAGGGGGCAGTGTGCTGTGAGAGAAGCAAAGCCCTGATTAGGAGGCGGGGCTTCCTGATTAGGGGGCCTATAAAGGCTGCCAGAAAGAACAGGAGGATGGCCAGAGAATCACACCATCACCAAAATAATGCAAGTCTGTGTGATTGGGAATTCCCTATTAAAAATGGCAGACAGGCATGTCACCAGAGCTGATCGAGAAAACAGAAGCTTGTGCTGAATGCTGGGAGTTGAGATACACGATGCGAACCTGAGGCTGAAGAGGATTCTAATGGGAGCAGGAAAGAATCCACTGATTGTCCTTCATGTGGGAACAAATGACAGCTAGATTCTTGTGGAAAATATCCAGGGAGACTATGCCAGGCTGGGGAAGATGCTTAAGGAAATGGAGGCTCAGGTGATCTTCAGTGGGATTCTGCTTGTCCCTAGAGGAGGAGAGTGAAGACAAGACAACATTATCATCATCAACAGATGGCTCAGGCAGTGGTGCTATAAGGAGGGTTTGGGGATGGTTGACTACTGGGAGGTATGCATGGACAGATGACAGTTCTCATGGCATGGACTCCACCTGTATATGGAGGGAAATAGACTTCTGGGATGGTGGTTTCACACAACTCATTAAAAGAGCTTTAAGCTAGCAACTCAGCAGAGACTGTTGGGAGATGCTCAAGTAATCTCCATGCCTGATTTTAACATTGAGAGGGAGGAAAATCAAGTAAGAAAGGATACATCTATGGAGAAACGAACAACAGTGGGTGGGAAAATGGACATTAAGAGGAAGGCTAGCACTGATACCAGGTAGACAGGTGACACTGGCAGTAGAATGACTGTATCCAATCGGGTAAGGAATGTGAGCAAAGCCAAGCAGTAACAGTTAAGATGTTTGTGCACCAATGCAAGGAGCCTGGGTAACAAAATGGAGGAACTAGAACTACTGGTGCAGGAATTAAAACCAGATATCACAGGGATAACAGAAACATGGTGGAATAGTAGTCATGACTGGAGTACAGGTATTAAAGGGAATGTGCTGTTCAGGAAAGACAAAGAAATAAAGGCAAAGGTGGTGGAGTAGCATTGTATATTAATGATGAGGTAGACTGTAAAGAAATTAGAAGTGATGGAATGAATAGACAATCTGTTCGGGCACAAAATCACTTTGGGGAAGAAATCTACAAGAGGTTCCCCTGATATAGTACTTGGGATGCGTTACAGGATCTGATTTGAATATGGAGAGAGACCTCCTTAATGTTTTTAATGAAATAAATAATACTGGGAATTTTGTGATTATGAGAGACTTTAACTTCCCAGATATAGACTGGAGGACAAGTGCTACTATTAATAGTAGGGCCCAGATTTTCCTGGAGGTGATAGCTGACTAGGGTGACCAGATGAGGGGAAGAAAATATCGGGACACATGGAGGGGAGGGTCGCCGGCGGAGCAAAAAAAAAAAAGAAAGAAAGAAAACCGGAGTGCCACCAGCGGAGTGCAAAACATCGGTCGGGATGCAGGGCAAACGCCTAAATATCGGAACGTCTGGTCACCCTATAGCTGACAGAGGTGATGCCATTTTAGAATTGGACTTGACGACTAGTGAGCACATCAAAGAAAAACTGGTAGTAGAGAACAACCTTGGTTCAAGAAATCATAAGTAAGGCCGCATGTCTATCACGGAAGGCATGGATTCTGTGACTTTCCATGAGCTCCGTGACTTCTGCAGTGGCTGGCTCAGGGGGGCAGGGGGTTGGAGTGGGGTCCGGCGCTTACCTCGGGGGGAGGCGGGCTCCCCGGCTCCTATCACCGGCATGTCCCTGCAGCTCCTAGGCGGAGGTGCCAGGGGCCTCCACGCACTGCCTGGGCCCGAAGGCACCACCCCCGCAGTTCCCATTGGCTGCGGTTGTGGCAGGAGCAGTGCGTGGAGCCCCCCTGGCTGCCCCTCCCCCTAGGAGCTGCAGGGACATGCTGGTCAGAGCCGGGAGGGAGCCTGCCAGCACCGCCGACACTCCCCACCCCCACCCCAGCACCAACAGGGGTCCCGGGTCACGCGCTGCTGCCACCACCCCCACCGGCCCCCTCCAACCCCCAGTACAGGTCCCGGGCTGCATGCCGCCCGCCTTCCCCCCTGCACCAGCGAGGGGCCCGGGCTGCCCGCTGCCGCCCGCCTCCCCCCAACACCAGTGGGGGGGCTGAGACCACCAACCCCCAGCACCCTGGGGCCCCCGGACTGCCCCGCCAGAGAACCCGCAGACCCCCGGCCCAAATTTTAGTTAGGGGTATATAGTAAAAGTCATAGACAGGTCACGGGTCGTGAATTTTTGTTTACTGCCCGTGACCTGTCCATGGACTTTTACTAAAAATACCTGTAACTAAAATGTAGCCTTAATCATGAGTTAATTCAGTTTTAACTAAATGGAAGGATAAACAAATAGATCTGCAATAATGGTTCTGTATTTTCAAAGAGCTAACTTTAATAAATTAAGGGAATTAGGGCTTGTCTACATTGCTGCCTGTCGATCCAGTGGGGGACGATTTAAATCAACCGCCGAGCACTCTCCCGTCGACTCCACCAGGGCGAGAGGCACAGGCGGAGTCGATGGGAGCGCGTCAGCCATTGACTTACCGCAGTGAAGACACCGCGGTAAGAAGATCTAAGTACGTCGACTTCAGCTACGTTATTCACGTAGCTGAAGTTGCGTAACTTAAATCGATTCCCTCCCACCCCGCCTAGTGTAGACCAGGCCTTAGTTAGAGAAGTGGACTGGACTGAAGAGCTCAAGGATCTGAATGTGGAGGAGACTTGGAATTAGCTTCTGCAACTTTGACTTAAAGTATCTAAAGCCTGCATCCCAAGCAAGGGGAAAAAATTCATAGGGAAGGGTTGCAGACTAAGCTGGATGAGCAAGCATCTCAAACAGGTGATTAAGAGAAAACAAAGCCCATGAATTCAAGATGGTAGGGATCAGCAAGGAAAGCTACCTCTTGGAGGTCAGAAAGTGTAGGGATAAAGTGAGACCTGCCAAAAGCCAAGCAGAGTTGGACCTTCCAAAGGGAATTAAAACCAGGAGTAAAAGGTTCTATGGCCATATAAATAAGAAGGAAAGAAGTGGGACCATTAAGCACTGAGGATGGAGATTAAAGATTTCTAAAGCATGGCCCAACACCTAAACAAATACTTTGCCTCAGTTATTATTGAGTCTAATAAAGAGCTTAGGGATAGTGGAAAGGTGGCTAATGGCAATGAGGATATGGAGGTAGAAATTACTACATCCAAGGTGGAAGTCAAACTCAAACAATGAGACTAAATCAGGGGGCCCGGATAATCTCCATCCAAGAATATTAAAGAAACTGGCATATGAAATTGCAAGCCAAGAAGCAACGATTTTTAATGAATCTGTAAACTCAGGGGCCGTACCCTATGACAGGAGAATTGCTAATATAGTTCCTATTTCTAAGAAATAGAAAAAAGGTGATCCAGGAAACTCTAACTTGAAGTCTTTAAACCATAATTTGAGGAATTCAGTAACTCAGCCAGAGGTTAGGGGTCTATTTCAGGAGTGGATGAAGTTATGTGGCCTTCAATGTGCAGAAGGTCAGACTACACTATCATGATGGTCCTTTCTGACCTTGAAGTCTAGGAGCAAGTGGAAACCAGCTCCACTAGCAATGAGCACATTACTCCTGCAGAAAGAAACAGTAAGAAACATTTCTCAATGAACAGAACCAACCAGTTATGTGGTATCCTGCCATTAGAACAGCAGGATCTATTGCATATTGTCTGTGTCTTGCAGTTTCTCGGTATAGGTCACTACCCATAATGCACTTGAGGCTTTTGAGTGCCCTCTCTAGATTTTCTCTGTAACTTCAAGTTACAGAGAATTCACCATTTACACTAGTTTAAACCTGCAAGTGACCCCATGCTGCAGAGGAAGGCGAAAAAACCCTAGGGTCTTTGCCAGTTTGACCCCGGGGGAAAACTCCTTCCAGACTACAGATCCTTTTTATTATAGGATTAATATTCAGTTTGTTGTGGTCACCAAAGCTTTTGCCATCACAACTTCTTAAGGCTTATAAAAATACTCCAAAGGTATGCTGAGCTATTTTGAATCTTATCACGTGAATATATTGCCATTTTGCACAAAATATATATTTTTTCTTCAGTATTTAATATCCCTTATTCTGTTTTACAAGCATGTGAGCCATCAAGGAACCAAAATCCTTTTGGCAGGTAAAAATGGGTACTTGGTTAAATTATTTCTAGCTGCAGGCAGATGCATCTCCTCCCACAGTGGCTCAGCAGGTGTGTTTCAGCAGCTGGTGCCCTTTGTTGGTTTGCTGTTTGTAAGTGTTCCCATCAGACTGTCAACCATTTCACAAGCAAAGCACAACATAGCAGACAGACACACTTAGTAGCTGTTCAGAAAGAGAAGCACAGCTAATATTTTCCATCGTGTGAGATGTATGTAATTTCACCTAGCTTTAACATTAAAAGTTTTGTTCTTTCATTTTCATATTTAAATTTTGCATTACAAGGCCAGTAGTTACCAACAAGCTCCCAAACAAACTTTAAAAACACGTGAATCTCATATTGCGACTCGCACTGAAAAAGGTTTTCTAGAAATCTGTGAAATGTGAAATTCTCAGCCACACAATACACATGCTTTCAATGAGTAAAAATATATATAGAATGCAAGATACAGTAACAAATATGGTTTTACATGAATTATTCACTGGTCATCTCTTTAGAGCATATAGTTTTCTAATGGCATGATGAAATGTTGGCAACGTATTAAAATATTTCCCCGGTACTACAATAATTACTCTTGTCTCTACATGTTCACTATCTGTGCCATAAGTAAGGGATAAAAACAGTCCCACAAACCTGAATTAATAATAGTGTTCAGTAACTTTCAATTAATAGCAAAGCTGTAGCAAATATATTGTTAAAGAACGTTTAAGTATAATACATCCTCTCTTTAAATTTGGGGTTTTTTCTATTACTGTAACTACATTGCTCAGCACTACACATCATCAAATGTTTTGATTAATATGAACACTTGTTTTAATATACTTGAGGAAACATACAGTGCTAATACAACAAAGAACATAGCTATTAATTTTGCAGAGACACTCCACCTCCCAAGATCTCCAGGGTCTTAAATCCAGCTCATTCACACATTATATCCTTCAGACAGCTGTATAGGGAGGCAGGTTTAACTCACAGCGCTGTACATCTGCCAGTGTAGCCAAGCCCTCAGTGAGTACGCAAACACATTAGCCTATGCTGGAAACCCAGATGGTTACCCTATACAACCAAACATGCTTTTCTCAGAATGTTCAAAGGCTGGTGCCTGTAAAAAAGACAAAGGTCTTGGATGTGTTCATGGGTCCATTGAATTCTTGTTAGCATTTTAATTAACTCATTTATGGAGCACTTCAGTGCCATACAATACAGAACACTTTGAAACTCAAAAGCACAGCCAAGGAGAACCACAGAAAACCCAAGGAACCACAAAGCAAAACGTCTCAGAAACAAACAGGTTCAAATTCTACACTTATGAAAACAGGTAAGATTTGAGCAGGAGTAGGAGTTGGGTTTAAAAGAAGGAAAAGTGATTTCAAACCATCAAACGAAACATGAAAATTTCTAGTATTCCATAAAGAGAGCTAGCAAAGAACTGTGGCACAATTCTCTCGGAATATCCACAACAAATGGATCTTTACCAAAAGAATGTACCCTCCAGCTGGTTCTAAGAGAACCTAATGAAACAGAGCAATTTCCTCTATGTCTAATTTCAAAGTAAGCTTACAATCCTGTTGCTAAACCCCTTAAAAGATGAATCTATGATGGTAGTTCTGACAGAATCCTAAATAGCAAGGGGAATAAGAATCAGTGATTATTAAAGCCATTTAGAAAGTCCTTTGACAGGGATTATGTCATGTTCATTTGTGACTTTAGAATATGGATACTACTGGACTGCTTGCATGCTTCATCAGTATTCCCTGTAAACCTAAGTTAACTCCAAAATGGCAATTTTGTGTTATATCCTACCCTTCACCCAAAAAAGGATATGTTCTTCAGCCAGCCTTCTCAAGTAGGAGTTTGATATTTACCAGTATTTGGCTTCCTGTAGCAGCAGTTTGTTTTCAAGCAAGTCAGTATCGTAACTCAGTCTTCAAAATCATTCTGACAATAAAGGCTGTATCTTTGCAGTATGGCGGGCGGGGGGTGGGGGGGGGTGGAAGAGGAAAGGTTTGATCAAACATCTGGCAACATCTGATCTGTTAAAATCTTTGGAATCAGGAATGAAGCTGCCAGGATACAACAATTTGTATATATCTTTTAAGGAATGGAGTGAGTAGTACAAATTCCGCAACCTGTTTATAACTTTCACTAAACCTGTTCCAGATCCATATCTACCACTGATTGTTCTACTCGTGCAGTTGGACTCACCTTGCTGCTTGAACAGCCAACTGGTGAAAACTTTACTATTAGGGGCATTTAACAATCCTTGTCATCCATTTCCACTTTAACTACAAAAATTTCTCCAACAGAAATGAATTGACTTTAATAATGGTTTGAAACAATTCTCCGTCACCATTGCTAGGAACCATACTCTGAGTGATATGGCTTAGTTTACTACTTTAGTTGTAAGTTTCATCTGTGTGTCTAGTAAGAACCAAATTTCTGCTGTTTGGGTAGATCTTTCATACAGCAACACTGGAGAAAAAACCTATTTCAGAAGTTGGGAAATGCAACTGTAAAATCTAATGCTGTGAAGGTCATAACTTTACCATGATCAGAGCACTGAAGGAGTCTTTTTTGCATATATCACGACAGACCCAGGATTTTAATAATTACTTTAGCAGCTGGCACAAAAGTTATAGTTTTCATGAAAACTATTAGTTCATGAAAATAGTAAGTAAAATAGGCCGAAGGTAGTAAGATTATCAAAATTGTCCTCAGACAATTAAAAAACAAAAAAACAAATTGACAGGAAAACCCAGAAATCTCTAGCATACTTCCAGTCTCTACGAGAGAAAATTCTTTCTGCCCTCTAAAAATTGAAGAACAATAAGGCTACTCCAATTATGAATTGGCAGCTGGTGCCTTCTGTTATATTGCTGACTGTATGAATTCAGCAATCATGATCCAGTAATACACATTCCCATCTCTCCCTACTTTGAAGTATAGATAGTTTAATGACCTGCATTCTTCATTCACAGGTTGTATAGAACAGCAACAGATCTATTTGGTATGATATTTGTAGAGGCATTTTCATGAACATTTTGTAGCTAACGCAGAAAACACTAATAATTTTACACTAAAAGTCCTGTTTTGAGATCAAATATATCACTTTATATCTACAGTATGTGCTTGCATGCAAATCCTCATCAGTACAGACTCTTATCCTGTATGCAAAAATCCAAATGCACAAAATTGAACTAGATATTTGCATAGGATTTGATCTTTCAGAAAAAAGTTTTAAATATTGCATTAGTATTAAATGAAGAATAAAAACAAAATACCCTTCCAATCACATATATTACAAAGAAATTGAAGTAAACAGAAATAGCCTAGTTATATGAAAGTAGTAGCTGATAATACAAACAAGCAAATACTCAACCCTAAATTTAATGGTAACTAACAACTAATGAAATGACCACAGAGGTTGGATTAGCAGATATGCCTACTAAAACGAACATGATTGCAAAGGTACATAAAAAAATGTAATGTTTCAGCTACATGGCCTAAGTGTGTCTATTCACACAACTATATTGCTGTTTTAAAACAAAGACAAATTATAATATTGCATCAGGATACATCAGTGAAAAGGAAGTCTATTAAATCTATATTTAATAAAACATAGGTACAAAAAACATTCTATATAAATCCCAATTTTAATATTCCCAATAGTGGACATCAATAAACATAAAAATACATATGCATAAATGCATTCTATTTTCAGAAAGAAAAAATATTAGAATGTTGTTGCTATCACACATTTTTCAAAGTCCAGAAATTAGAAGGATGCATTGTAGGTCAAAAACACAAATGCTAGAAAACACAGAGTTAGGGTTCTCACTCCATTTTAAATTTTGCTGTCTCACCCTGATTGTCCTCCAGTTATTGGTAGAATGCCACTACCAGCCACTTCAAAGGAATTTTAATATTGCTTATTGAGTTGCAGTAGAATGTATTGTTATGTAGAGTCTAAACTCGTCAGGTAACAGCCATGTGCTTTTGTGTTTGTACAATTACTAGTACATGGTAGGTGCTACCAGAAACATGAAATAAATAATATGTATTAACTATAATGTACTCAGTATGGTATTATACTGTATGATAATATAACCTATGTGAAGTACAGGAAGAAACCACATTCCATATTGCAAAATGGGGGATATCTGTGACCAACATGGTCAGGATCTACGCAGGAAAAGTTCATAACTAACTTGCATATGGAGTCTCCAAAAAGTATCAGGAGGGGAAATGGATAGCAAGATAGATCTGAATATCCAGCCCATAGTGATGTGGTAAGGGATAGTGTGTGTTTGTATGCAAAAAAAGGAGGAGCAATATGGTATGAACAACAAACCTCTCTCACTGGAACAGTGGAGGGTTTGAACACCAGCCTCTAATTAGTGGGTAGCTCTATAGTTTGCATGCCACCGTGTAGGTATGTGCCCGGAATAGCAGAGGTTCTGTTACTTATGAAATTTAGGCTATGATCCTGCAAACTTGTAAGTACATGTGTAGGATTACACAAGTAGTTACTGAAGTTATGCATGTGTGTATTTAGCTGGAAGTAATTGTAGGGAGTAGAATGTACTTTTGAGTTGGAAACCAGAGTATTTCCACATTTTTTGACGTTTTGGTTTTTTTAGCTTCAATTTTCAAGTTTCCTAACTTTCAAAGTTATTTCCATTATGAATTTCTTGACTTTCAAATTGTTTGTGTTACAACTACAATATTCCAGTAATGCTCTTTTAACTTTGATACCCATTTATCAGCTTAACTCTGTTAACTTTTGTTTGTTTTGTAATTTGGCATTGCACTGGTGTAATAGAGCAGTGGTCCATCTAGCCCAGTATCCTATCTTCCAACAGGCTGGTATCAGATGCTTCCGAGGGAGTGAACAGAACAGGGAAATTATCGAGTGATAAATCACCTGTCCTCCAGTCCCAGTTTCTGGCAGTCAGAAACATGTTTAAGGACAGCCGAAGCATGGGGTTGTGTTCCTCACCATCCTAGCTAATAGCCATTGATGGACCTATCCTTCATGGTTGGCACATAAAATGTAAGAGTGAATTGCAATTACTGGTACAAGAGTCTAAGCTGCTGGTAATGCATCTCAAGTCCAAAATATTTTTCCAATTTTAAACTATTAATTTTGTACTTGGTAAACTTTTTAAAGAAGTTTGTACTATATTTTTTACTGAATAGATGATGGTAAGACTGCCACAAAATAAAAATAATTCAAAAACTAATCAATGCAGCCCAACTGTCAAATATTAGTTGAAAAGCACAAATGAAATATACCACCATATCAACAGTGGAATAAATAGCTAAACATTCTTAAGGATAATGTGAGAAGTATAATTTATACATTAATGCCTCTACCTTCACCCACCCTTGCTTACTTGGTAAAATTATAAAAGCAATAGAGCATTACAGCAAGAAAAGGGGAGTATTGATTTTGTAATAATTCCTAAGCATTATGCAACAAAAAAAAATCTATTTTGTATTTGGACCAGTAAGTACTGTAAGTAAAAGGAAATGGCAATAGCTTGAAACAAAGAAATAAATCCTATCCTGAGCATCCACTTTAGGTGAAATGCTAGGGCCATTTATCAGCAATAGTGATTTGTTAGATAGAACCACTTTTTCTCCATCTTGATGGAGACCTTTTTCTTACATAATTTTCATTACCTTAAAGATACATTTGTTGAAGAGTTGCCAAAAAGGGGGGAGGAGGAAGCAACACTTTTACTAGAAGTACACAACTATATTTAAGTAATGTTCAGGCTGTATATCAAGCAAACAAAAGCAATCAAATCCAAACTCATGACTCATTGTAACCTGTCCTGTTAGAACAGTGTTCCACAGTTAGCTAATGTGCCATATATGGTAAGTTTGCAGTGTTGCTGTAGTTGTATTGGTCCCAGGATATTAGAGAGACAAGGGCGGTGATGCAATACCTTTTACTGAAGCAAATTCAGTTAGTGAAAGAGAAAAAAAAAATCTTCTCTTTCACCAACAGAAGTTGGTTTTAAAAGATACTACCTGACCTACCTTGTCTTTGATATATGGAAAGTAACATTATGGTCTAACCTCAGACTAATGAATGCATTTTACAATGAGACAAATTAGGGAGGCTATTGGCAGCCAGTAAAGGACGGAGTTTGTGCTTCTTGGGCTTTCTCGGTTAGTATCGCCCCAACCAGGCCACAGGTTACGCGACACTGTGGAAAATCTCCCTAAGGCACATGAGGCTAAACATGGGGTTATACTTCCCAGGGAAAGACTGGCTGAATATGAAAAGGTTAGACCAAAAGGGGGAAGGGAAAAAAAGGGGGGATTTTCCATGGTCGGTATTAGACCTACTTAAAGCACCATAAAACAAAATGGTGCCAATACTAGCTGGATCCTACTTCCAAAAGGAAAAGAAAACAGAGGGAGCAGGGAGAGTAATGTAAGCAATGTGCCTGTGTAAAGAGAGGAGGGTCTGTCCTCAACCCAAACAGGCTGCACACTGCCAATACAAAACTGGGAGAAGAAAGAGGTATGGGTCTAAGAATGTCTGTGGGACCAAAGAAAAGCCACAGTTCAGTGACAAGCAGGCAGGATGGAGAAAAGTAAACTCCATTAAGAGACAGCTGAAGAACTGGGCTCAAAGCCAAGACCAGAGCAGATGCACCAATGAAGCTGAGATTCCAGGGCAACAGAAAGGGAAGAAAGGGCCAACACAACCGGAGCCGTGAGATGAAAAAAGTACAAGCTGCCTTAAGTGTACAGACACAACAGGAATAAAAATGATTTTAGGAACAAGTAAATTTTTCAATAAAAATTGACTTAATATTTCCTGTGTTCCCTGCTAGAAGCTCTCTCTTTTCATAAATCAGCAGAGCCAAAATGGATNGGGGGGGGGGGGGGGGGGGGGGGGGGGGGGGAGAGAGAACAGACCCTAGTGTCCAGGCATAATGTTGACAGGACCCTTGGCTCCAGTGCCTACTTCTGGAGTATCATGAGCCAGTCCAAATGAATCTGCATAATTCTCCTCTCCTTGGGCTCCTGAAGTCTTCTCTTCATAAAACCTTGTCTCAGGGCTTCCTTGGCAGGAGCCTGTGCTGCCATTATATCTGTCTGTTACTTTAATTCTGGGCTTCTCTCAGCCAGAGAGAGACCTGTCTCCTCTGCAGTCTCTCCCACAAAGGACAGTTACCTGTTCCGTAACTGGCGTTCTTCGAGATGTGTTCCTCGGGTGTACTCCACAGTAGGTGTGCGTGCTCGCCACGTGCACCGGTGCCAGAAGTTTTTCCCTTAGCAGTACCCGTAGTGGGGGCGCCCTGCTGCGACCCCTGGAGTGGCGCCTCTATATCGTGCTATAAAGGGGGCTGCGCGCTCCCCCCACCCTCGGTTCCTTCTTGCTAGACAACTCCGACAGAGGGGAAGGAGGGCGGGATGTGGAATACACCTGAGCAACAGACCTCGAAGAACGCCAGTTACGGAACAGGTAACTGTCCTTGCTTCTTCGAGTGATTGCTCATGTGTATTCCACAGTAGGTGACTCCAAGCTACATCTAATGAAGGCGGGTAGGAGTTTACAGGTTATCGGGGCGGAGCACCGCCCTACCAAACTTGGCATCATCCCGTGTTTGGGAGATGATCGCATAGTGCGATGAAAAGGTGTGGACAGAGGACCAGGTAGCAGCCCTGTACATGTCCTGAATAGGTACATGAGCCACATAGGCCACCGACGAGGCATGAGCTCACGTCGAATAAGCCTTCACTATAGCAGGCGGGGGGACCCTTGCTAGGTCGTAACACGTGCGTATACACGAGGCGATCCAGCGGGAGATTCGCTGGGTGGAAACCGGTTGCCCCCTCACATGCTCAGCCGATGCAACGAACAGCTGAGGTGATTTCCTGAAAGGCCTGGTCCGTTCTAGGTAAAAGGCCAGCGCTCCACGCACATCTAGCATGTGCAGGCGTCATTCCTCATTAGAGGAATGGGGCTTAGGACAAAGGACAGGGAGGAAAATGTCCTGATCCATGTGGAACGCCGAGACTACCTTCGCCAGAAAAGCCAGGTGCAGGACCTTGTCCCTAAGGAAGACTGTATACGGGGGTTCAGAGGTCATAGAATCATAGAATATCAGGGTTGGAAGGGACCTCAGGAGGTCATCTAGTCCAACCCCCTGCTCAAAGCAGGACCTAATCCCAACTAAATCATCACACCCAGGGCTTTGTCAAGCCTGACCTTAAAAACCTCTAAGGAAGGAGATTCCACCACCTCCCTAGGTAACCCATTCCAGTGCTTCACCGCCCTCCTAGTGAAAAAGTTTTTCCTAATATCCAATCTAAACCTCCCCCACTGCAACTTGAGACCATTACTCCTTGTTCTGTCATCTGGTACCACTGTGAACAGTCTAGATCCATCCTCTTTGGAACCCCCTTTCAGGTAGTTGAAAGCAGCTATCAAATCCCCCCTCATTCTTCTCTTCTGCAGACTAAACAATCCCAGTTCCCTCAGCCTCTCCTCATAACTCATGTGCTCCAGCCCCCTAATCATTTTTGTTGCCCTCCGCTGGACTCTTTCCAATTTTTCCACATCCTTCTTGTAGTGTGGGGCCCAAAACTGGACACAGTACTCCAGGTGAGGCCTCACCAATGTCGAATAGAGGGGAACGATCACGTCCCTCGATCTGCTGGCAATGCCCCTACTTATACAGCCCAAAATGCCGTTAGCCTTCTTGGCAACAAGGGCACACTGTTGACTCATATCCAGCTTCTCGTCCACCGTAACCCCTAGGTCCTTTTCTGCAGAACTGCTGCCTAGCCACTCGGTCCCTAGTCTGTAACAGTGCATGGGATTCTTCCGTCCTAAGTGCAGGACTCTGCACTTGTCCTTGTTGAACCTCATCAGGTTTCTTTTGGCCCAATCCTCTAATTTGTCTAGGTCCCTCTGTATCCTATCCCTACCCTCCAGCGTATCTACCACTCCTCCCAGTTTAGTGTCATCTGCAAATTTGCTGAGAGTGCAGTCCACGCCATCCTCCAGATCATTAATGAAGATATTGAACAAAACCGGCCCCAGGACCGACCCTTGGGGCACTCCACTTGAAACCGGCTGCCAACTAGACATGGAGCCGTTGATCACTACCCGTTGAGCCCGACGATCTAGCCAGCTTTCTATCCACCTTATAGTCCATTCATCCAGCCCATACTTCTTTAACTTGCCGGCAAGAATACTGTGGGAGACCGTATCAAAAGCTTTGCTAAAGTCAAGGAATAACACATCCACTGCTTTCCCCTCATCCACAGACCCAGTTATCTCCTCATAGAAGGCAATTAGGTTAGTCAGGCATGACTTGCCCTTGGTGAATCCATGCTGACTGTTCCTGATCACTTTCCTCTCCTCTAAGTGCTTCAGAATTGATTCCTTGAGGACCTGCTCCATGATTTTTCCAGGGACTGAGGTGAGGCTGACTGGCCTGTAGTTCCCCGGATCCTCCTTCTTCCCTTTTTTAAAGATGGGCACTACATTAGCCTTTTTCCAGTCATCCGGGACCTCCCCCGATCGCCATGAGTTTTCAAAGATAATGGCCAATGGCTCTGCAATCACATCCGCCAACTCCTTTAGCACCCTCGGATGCAGCGCATCCGGCCCCATGGACTTGTGCTCGTCCAGTTTTTCTAAATAGTCCCGAACCACTTCTTTCTCCACAGAGGGCTGGTCACCTTCTCCCCATACTGTGCTGCCCAGTGCAGCAGTCTGGGAGCTGACCTTGTTCGTGAAGACAGAGGCAAAAAAAGCATTGAGTACATTAGCTTTTTCCACACCCTCGGTCACTAGGTTACCTCTCTCATTCAGTAAGGGGCCCACACTTTCCTTGACTTTCTTCTTGTTGATAACATACCTGAAGAAACCCTTCTTGTTACTCTTAACATCTCTTGCTAGCTGCAACTCCAAGTGTGAAACAAATCATAGAATATTAGGGCTGGAAGGGACCTCAGGAGGTCATCTAGTCCAACCCCCTGCTCAAAGCAGGACCAATCCCCAGACAGATTTTTGCCCCAGATCCTTAAATGGCCCCCTCAAGGATTGAACTCACAACCCTGGGTTTAGCAGGCCAATGCTCAAACCACTGAGCTATCCCCCCCCCCCCCACACCAGGTCCAGGGCTGCGAACCAATCTCCCGGGTCCAGGGACACCATGCGGAATTTGCAGCGGACCAAAAATTGGTTGAGATTCCCCAGGTCGAGGATGGGCCTGAGCCCGCCTTTCGCCTTCAGGATCAGGAAGTACCAAGAGTAAAACCCTTTGCCCCGGAATTCCTGAGGTACCCTCTCCACCGCGCCCAGGGTGAGGAGGCGCGTCACCTCCTGACTTAGAAGGAGGGCATGCTCCGGGTCTCCGGAGACATCTCAGGGCAGAGCATGATGGGGTGGGGTTGAATCGAACTGCAGCATGTACCCCTTGGACATGGTACTGAGGACCCAACGGTCCGACATTATACGGGACCATTGGACTCTGAAGGCAGATAAATGGTTGCCAAAAAACAAATTTATTAACTGGGGGGCTTCCCTGGCAACAGGCCCGGTGGCCCCCCGCAAAGAGTCAAAAATGCCTCTTCCCCTGCCTCTTGCCCTTCGAGGGGCTGGGGCGTGGGGCCGAACGGGACTGGCGCTGTGACCCGCGCCTCTGGTCCCTAGGCCTCTTAGGCGGGGGCTCGTATCTGCCCATTACGGGGGGAGCCGAGAGCTGCGGCCTGGGTTTGTCCTTGGGTGGCAGGACATACAGGCCGAGGGTCTGCAGGGTGGTGCGGGAGTCTTTCATCCCGTGCAGACGAGTGTCCGTTTGGTCCGCAAACAGGGCCTTGCCATCGAAAGGGAGGTCCTGCATGAGGGACTGGGATTACTCGGACAGCCCCGACAGCGAGAGCCACGACGCCCGTCGCATGGAGATAGCAGAGGCCATCGACCGGGCCGCTGTGCCGGCCGAATCCGACGCCGCCTGGAGCGTCGCTTTCGCCGCTGCCGCACCCTCGTCGACTAGAGCCCTGAATTCCTTCCTGTCCTTTTCCTGGAGGGAAAGCTCGAATTTCGGCAGAGACCGCCACAAGTTAAAATCATACCTGCTCAGGAGTGCTTGATGGTTTGCCACCCTCAGCTGGAAACTCGCAGAAGAATAATTTTTTTTCCCAAAAGTGTCCAGTCTCCTGGCGTCTTTATCTTTGGGGGTGGGTGCGGGCTGGCCGTGCCTTTCGCGGTGGTTGACGGACTCCACGACCAGTGAGTTCGGGGCAGGATGAGTGTACAAGTACTCATGCCCCTTTGTTGGCACGAAGTACTTCCGCTCAGCCTTCTTAGAAATGGGCAGCAGAGAGGCAGGGGTTTGCCAGAGCCCAATAGAAATATTGGCTACCCCTTGGTGAAGCAGCAGGGCCACGCGGCCCGGTGCCGAGGAGGACAGGACATTAAACAAAGTGTCCGACGTTTCCTCCATCTCCTCAGCCTGGAGCTGGAGACTAGAGGCTACACGTCGGAGAAGCTCATGATCAGCCTTAAAGTCCTCCTGAGAAGGAGGGGGCGCCGCCGCTATGGACTCATCCGGTGCCGACAAGACGACTGGTACCGCTTCCAGGGCATCGGCTGGTACCGTCAGGTAGAACTCCGCGTCTGGTTCCGGGCGCGGCGCCGGTGGTTCGGTACCCGAGGATTGCTCTTGGTGCCGAGACGGGGATGCTGAGTGGACCTGGGATGCCCCAGCCATGGAACGGGGTCTCTCCGGTGCGGGCGCTTGGGGCCACGGTGCCCACTGGCACGGTCCTTGCCAGGGCACCCCTTGCCACTGAGCAGGCTGAGGTCCAAGCAGAGCTGCTTGCTCTTGAGGGACGATGCGGCCCAGGGAGGGACGGCTGGGAGCCGAGGCCGAAGTTACCGAGGAGCGCACGGTACCGTATGAGTGGCTGGACCGGTGCCTGCCATGTCGGCTCCAACCCCAGGATTTGGACCTCGACGACGATGAGATGTAAACGTTGGAGGTGCTATCTCTGGAATCCCTTCGGCGACCGTGGCTACGATGCCTCGGTGCCGGCGACGGTCGGGATTCACTCCGAGCAAGGCACGCGCCATGGTATGAGTGGCGGTGCCGATGGCGTCGAGATCTGCTACCACTCCGGCTGGAAGAGAAGCGTCGACGCTTCCTGTCCCGGTGCCTGCGACCCCTCAGGGTAGAGGAAGACTCCGGAGACTCGCTCTCAGGCGACCCCGTCAGCGGAGTGGAGATCTGACGCGGGCTATGGGCAGGCCCCGCGGATCGAGCAAGCACCTCCACCTCCAACCTGGTAGGGGAGGGCTGGTAGGGGAGGGCCAGCTTCCCTCGGGACTGGGGGCCCGACTCAGGCGGCACGCCCGGCACCGGCAGGACGAGGATGTCACACGCTGCCTGAGCTGCCTCCGGCGTCGACGGTATCCTCACCGCAGGAGAGGCATGTGCGGACGGGACCGGACTACTCCGCTCGACGCGAGTCGGAGGTCTGGGTCCCGAGGGGGATCGTGGGCTGCCCAACTCGGGTCCGGCCTCACTCCTGTCCTTATCTCGGCGCCACTGGGTCTTGGCTTGCTTCTTAGCGGGGGAGCAGTGCCACCTGGTCGATGGGGCCTCGCTCTGCACTGAGGATGAGGTGCCCGGCGCCGGGTCCGGTCAGCGCGCCGGTGCCGGGGCCAATGCCAACTCCATAAGCAGGGCCCGGAGTTGGATATCTCGTTCGCGTTTAGTCCAGGGCTTGAAGGGCTTACAGATTTTGCAACGCTCACTTATGTGAGTCTCGCCCAGACAGCGAAGACACTGAGTGTGTGGATCGCTTCTGGGCATAGAATTGCGACAAGAGTAGCACGACTTGAAGCCTGGGGTCCGGGGCATGCCCCGAGCCAGGCTACTAACTAGAGAAAACTAACTACGGTCAAAGATCGTACTACTAAGGATAGATGCTACAGCAATGCTGGAGCACAAGTTCCGACTACCTTCACTGGCAGCAAGAAGGAACTGAGGGTGGGGGGAGCGCGCAGCCCCCGTTATGGCACGATATAGAGGCGCCACTCCAGGGGTCGCAGCGGGGCTCCCCAACTACGGGTACTGCTAAGGGAAAAACTTTCGGCACCGGTGCACGTAGCGATCACGCACACCTACTGTGGAATACACATGAGCAATCACTCGAAGAAGAACTTAGCACCTCCAGTCTACACATTATGGCTTAGATCTGCCCCTCTGGCCAGGAGCCAATTAGCTACTCACCTCCCAGATGCAGAGCATTCACTAGCCTTGCAGATGATGGGGTTAAACCTGTTTACAAAGTTGCATCAGAATGAGTATCACAAAAGTGTGTGTGTACCATGGGAGATGGCCTTCCTGTGTGACCTTAGTCACCCATGTCTTTGTGCCTCAATTCCCTACCTGTAAAATGGGAATGATAGCACTTCCCTACCTCACAGAGGTGTTGTGAAGATAAATACATTGAAGATTGTAAGGTGTTCAGATAACAGAATAATGGGGGGCCTAGCAGACAGATGAGGCAAGTGACATATTGATGACATCTGGTTACATTTCATATCAAAAGAATACATATGAAACAGTGACGGAACTACACTGCAGAACCCGAGCAACCCCCAAAAAATATGAAAGGGAGCAGTGCAAATTTCAATGCAATAAAGCTGAACCTCCTGCTATGTGGCCTTGAATCAGAGAGAAGCCAGCCAGAAAATTCAATCTGTAGGGCAGAAGCAGCCAGAGCAAGGACCTTCAATCATTCAGAGAACTTTCTACAGTTTTGACTGGACTTCCTCTGCTGTGTGCTGATTGGCCGTTTTCTCCAACCCTCTCTCTCAGTCTCCTCATCCCAGTGTCACTCCACCCCTTCCCCTTTTTCCTTTTGTTTGTTCATTTAGGCTAGAGGATAAACTAATAAAATAAAACGGTGGAACTAACCTAATGTTTGCTGCCAGCACAGTGTTCATTCTGCTGTGTCTGTCTTATCTATTTAGATTGTAAGCTCTTTGGGGCCCTATCCACAAATCCTATCAAACAGATTTCTTCTGTAGCATGCCGCCCAGGTTACCAAATTCAGGCAATTCCAGACTAAGGCTTCAGAAAGCACACTCCAGAGTCCCAGAGAACACTCTGCCTGCCTGCCAGCCACCCATTATTTTACAACAAGGAGATCCAGCTGTAGTAGTGCAGCTTAGGGAGTGTGGCGATGCCACTGGCGGGCCAGTCCCAGCCCATTTAGACTTTATAGGTTATCCCCAACATCTTAAACTCCAGCCAGCAATCCACCATGTCTGGCTGCAGCAGTGCTGATCATCAAGTTCCAACTCCTCTGTCGCAGAAGATTATAACGGAAGCTAAGTAGTATATTCAACTGCAAATTTCCCACATCAGCACATAAATTTCAGTCCTTTCACACCAGGCAAGCACACCAAATCAATGACTCAAAGCCTCAGAGATCATGGAACATGGGACAAATGAAAGTTTGCTCATTGACTGGATTGGAATTGGCGTCTCCCAGCCAAGATATAGATAACATTCTGGGTTTAAAAACATCCAGCCCAAAGCTGGTAGATTGCCAGTAATTAAGTCAGGAAAAATTTATTTCCACAGACCTAGGGCCCTAGCTAGTATATTTAAAAAGTAGTTAGAGACAGACACATGGTCCCAGAGGGAATCATCCCAGAAATGTAGGCAAAAGCTGTAACTTCCCCTCCCTTATCCAAAAACAGATTTTGTCAGGACCTTTGCTGCCTGGCCATGCAATTGCAAAAGCTCAATTCTCTTACATGCTGGATTTCATGGAAAATTGAGAAATATAAAGGCTGTAAAAACCATACTTAACCGAATGATCTCTTTGGGATTTGGGCAATACCGTTTCTAGTATTTACAGTATGATAGACTGTCCATGTCTCTGTATTTTTCTAGCCAACTTCTTCCTTTCTTGTCCCTTTAACCAGAGATAATCTCCCCTTAAAACTATTATTTTTTAACCTTTGAATTAGCTATAAAGTAAATTTGAATATTCTGAATGGTTGCTAGGAGAATATGGAACAGTGAAAACATTTTTTCCTACAGAAAGCTGTTTGAGTTTGGTTTTGTTATTTAAAATTTGATTTTTATTTATTTAAGGAAAAACTGATTTCCAACATAAAAATCTCTATTAAGATCACTACCATTTGTCACAGTATTGATATGCGAAATCCAGGACTTTCTATTTTCAAGCACATATGCATGAACACCACTCTATTTATTTATTTATTGTATATATATATATATATATGCACGCGCGCACACACACACACACAGAGAGAGAGACTGATCCTGCACCACTGAGATAAATGGAGTTTTGCTATTCGCTTCAATAGGAGCAGGAATGTCACCATAATGACTGAAAAGCACACGTACACTTAAAGATAGCAAGTCTTGGATTTTTTTTGGGGGGGGGGGGGGGGTTCCTCCAATGTACACCATGGAAAGATTGTATATTTATTTTCTAAGGGGTAATAGGAGAACAGTATTAATCTAGTGCTCTTACTCTGGACATTTCAGGAACATCTTAAGAAAAATCACACACACACACACACACAAGAACATAACATAAGAACGGCCGTACCGGGTCAGACCAAAGGTCCATCTAGCCCCGTATCCTGTCTACCGACAGTGGCCAATGCCAGGTGCCGCAGAGGGAGTGAACCTAACAGGCAATGATCAAGTGATCTCTCTCCTCCCATCCATCTCCACCCTCTGACAAACAGAGGCTAGGGACACCTATCCTTACCAATCCTGGCTAATAGCCATTAATGGACTTAACCATCATGAATTTATCCAGTTCTCTTTTAAACGCTGTTATAGTCCTAGCCTTCACAACCTCCTCAGGTACGGAGTTCCACAAGTTGACTGTGCGCTGCGTGAAGAACTTCCTTTTATTTGTTTTGAACCTGCTGCCTATTAATTTCATTTGGTGACCCCTAGTTCTTGTATTATGGGAATAAGTAAATAACTTTTCCTTATCCACTTTTTCCACATCACTCATGATTTTATATACCTCTATCATATCCCCCCTTAGTCTCCTCTTTTCGAAGCTGAAGTGTCCTAGCCTCTTTAATCTCTCCTCATATGGGACCCGTTCCAAACCCCTAATCATTTTAGTTGCCCTTTTCTGAAACTTTTCTAGTGCCAGTATATCTTTTTTGAGCTGAGGAGACCACATCTGTACATAGTATTCGAGATGTGGGCGTACCATGGATTTATATAAGGGCAATAATATATTCTCAGTCTTATTCTCTATCCCCTTTTTAAATTATTTCCAACATCCTGTTTGCTTTTTTGACCGCCTCTGCACACTGCGTGGACATCTTCAGAGAACTATTCACGATGACTCCAAGATCTTTTTCCTGATTTGTTGTAGCTAAATTAGCCCCCATCATATTGTATGTATAGTTGGTGTTATTTTTTCCCAATGTGCATTACTTTACATTTATTCACATTAAATGTCATTTCCCATTTTGTTGCCCAATCACTTAGTTTTGTGAGATCTTTTTGAAGTTCTTCACAGTCTGCTTTAAAGAGAAGTCAGCTAAAATTAAAATCTAACCATATTCTTTTGTAATCTTGGCTGATAATACCTATTGCTATATTTATCAAGTATCTGACAGCATAAATGGAGAGAAAAACTGAGCTACTGCAGCCATAAAATGTGACATTTTTAATATCAGTATTCAGCATCAAACTTTTTCCAGTGAAAAATCTTATCCAAAGCACAAAGCTAAACCCTTTCTGCAAATCTGTAATCCTCCAATAGAAGTTCTAAAATTCAGAGAGAAGTTCATAATATTTCAGATAAATTAGCTCAACCAAAATTAACTATCTAATGAAAACTGTTTCCAGATTTCAAAACATATAATACATTTAAACTAAATGAGCCCTGAAATTATTCAATTATGCAAATATTTCAGAGCAATTAATTTTTCCTTTTAATAGGTGCATATCTTCAGGGAATTTGTATTTTCAAGTATACATTAAAATTCTACCTTATATATAAAAAAAGGAACTAATTTAAGTTTCCACACACATGTTCTCTCATTTATTCCAAAATATATTAAACAAAGCTTTTTAACTTCAAGTTTTATAATAGGTTTTAAAAAAAAATCCTCTAGTGTCCAACTTCAAAAGCAATCAAGTAATTTGTGAACAGCCATCCCCATTTATCAAACTTTCATTGCATTGCTTGCCAACTTTTAGCAGATTTTTCATGACCCTTAATCTACCGGTAGTTAAATAGCACCTCACTCTGTGAGAAGCCCCACTCTGCTGAGTAAGGGTGAGAGTATTTGCCCCTTTATACCATTTCGGACACACACTTTTAGTCCTAGAATAAGATTGGTTAAAGAATCTTTTCTCAAGCTGAAGTGCTTGTGCCTCAAAAATACCACTAAAGAGTTCCTCTTGTCTAGGTTATCATCCATTATTGTAATACCTAGCAGACTTACCGGGACAGGGATCTAGCCACTGTACACATATATATTAAGCGATTACGGTCTTACAGTCCAAAAAAAGATATAAGTGAGACAGGATTGAGTGATAGGAGGGAGGAGGGAGTTAACAATAACAGGAATTTTTAGCAGAGATAGCTGCATGCACAATTCATAAACATAGTAAACTAATCGCTCACAACCTCGCCAGCCATTATCAGATGGCCGTGTTCTGTATGCATTGTGGCAGATTTAAATGTGACATATTTAATTAATTTGATTTAAATTATACTTTAAGATACATCATGGAATAGGCAAGTGTATTTACAAAACATTAAAAGTACAACCTAACACAATAAAAAACAGGAAAAGCCAAAAGGCCACAATATCCCACTTTTCCAATATATACTTTGACGTGTTTGTCCACTGAGAAGAATGATATACTATATCTCTTTTTTTCCTCTCTCTTTTTTTTGGGGGGGTGGTGGTGGTGTTGGGTTCCCACATCTGTTACACTGGGGTGTGCCCTGAAACAATTTCTTTCCTTGCCAAGAGACAAATCGGACTGTTTCTAAATTCGCACTCAAGATCATTTTCTCTCCCTTTCCCTCAGGTTTATGAGATTTATCAGCACTAGCATTCAGAGAAGCAGATATATTTGGTTAACTTAGGTGTTTCTCCTTGTTACCTTTCTTTTTACAGCCAGAAATTACCCACGACTCCAAGATATTTTTCTTGAATGGTGACAGCTAATGTAGAATCCATCATTTTTTATGTATAGTTGGGAATTACGTTTTACAATGTGCATTACTTTGCACTTATCAACATTGAATTTCATCTGCCATTTTGTTGCCCAGTCACCAAGTTTTGAGAGATCTCTTGGTGATTCTTCACAATCTGCTTTGGACTTAACTATCTTGAGTAGTTTTGTATCATCTGCAAATTTTGCCACCTCACTGTTTACCCCTTTTTCCAGATCATTTATGAATATGTTGAACAGCACTGGTCCCAGTACAGACCCCTCGGGAACACCACTATTTACCTTTCTCCATTCTGAAAACTGACCATTTAATTCCTACCCCTTTGTTTCCTGTCTTTTAACTTGTTCCTGATCCATCAGTGGACCTTCCCTCTTATTGCATTACTGCTTACATTGCTTAGGAGCCTCTAGTGAGGGATCTTGTCAAAAGCTTTCTGAAAGTCCAAGTACATTATAGCCACTGGATCACTTGTCCACATACTTGTTGACCCCCTCAAATAATTCTAATACATTGGTGAGGCACGATTTTCCTTTACAAAAGCCATCTTCCCTCTTCCCCAATAAATCATGTTCATCTCTGTGTCTGATAATTCTGTTCTTTACTATAGTTTCAACCAATTTGCCTGGTACTGAAGTTAGGCTTACCGGCCTGTAACTGCCATGATCGCCTCTGAAGCCGTTTTAAAAGTTGGGGACATTAGCTATCCTCCAGTCAGGTACAGAAGCTGATTTAAGTGACAAGTTACATATCACACTCAGTAGTTCTGCAATTTCTTATCTGAGTTCCTTCAGAACTCTTAGATGAATACCATCAGGTCCTGGTGACCTATTACTGTTTCATTTATAAATTTGTTCCAAAACCTCCTCTATCAGTATCTCACTCTGGGACAGTTCCTCAGATTTGTCACCTAAAAAGAATGTCTCAAGTGTGCAAATCTCCCTCACAGCCTCTACAGTGAGGACTGATGCAAAGAATTCATTTAGCTTCTCTGCAATGGCCTTATCTTCCTTGAGTGCTCCTTTAGCACTTCAATCATCCAGTGGCCCCACTGATTGTTTGGCAGGCTTCCTGCTTCTGATGTACTTAAAAAAAAAATTGCAGTTAGTTTTTGAGTCTTTATCTAGTTTCTCTTCAAATTCTTTTTTGGCCTGCCTAATTATACTTGACTTTCTAGAGTTTATGATCCTTTCTATTTTCCTCGATAGGATTTAAGGATGCCTTTTTGCCTCTAACCACTTCTTTTACTTTGTTGTTTAGCCATGGTGGCATTTTTTGGTTCTCTTACTATGTTTCACATAATTCACCATTCCCTCAGCTAGCAGTGGGCATAATATGCTGCATGTTCAACTAGCTCAATTTTGTTATCCTTTTCACAACTGTAGCACTTTATTTCCAAAGGATATATATAATATGCCACTTCAGTAACTTTTCCAATAGTATTTCCAATAGTGTACATACTCTACCAATTGATGATACGGAAAGGTCAATTTTTGGCATCCTATTAACAAAGAAGATCTTTTTAAGTTATTTTTCAATTGTGAAAGGTCATGTTAGTTCTGCGTAATTATAGTACTATGTATAAATTTCACAGAACTGTTCCATATGGCACCTCCTTCCATAGAATAAACATTTATGTGGGGTATTGGGGGGCGGGGGGAGGACGAGACATGAATGAAGGATAAGCAGTAAATCTAGATCTCATAGTAATTGAATAAACCATAGTTATTTTGAATTCTGAAGGTATTGTCACTGAGATTCCAGAGCAGTCTTCCACTGTTTATGAGTAACATCTCACAACACCCTTGTGACTCAATTAAATATTTTTTTAAACTAATATGGATCCTGATGCAAAGAGAAGCTAAGTGATTTGCCCACAGTCACATAGGACTGTGAATGGTCATTTCAATAAGACTTTAACCCAATCAGGAGCATTGTTAATGTTACCATTGACACTACAAGTGACAGCCACATTTTAATTGACTCAGTAAGCAACTATATTGTACTCCTGACTCAGTAGTTTAGCTTTGTTTTTTAACATGGAATTACTGACTGAGGCCTGTGCTTTCACCACTGAGTAGTACTTCCTTACAATATTAACATTTAAATACAACCTAGTAAATAAAACTTTAAAAGGATCACAGATTATTGCAAAATTCAGTAGCAATGTATCTTCAAACAAGTAATAATAAAAAAATAAGAAAACTATCATTTAATTACCTTTTCAAGTGTTTTACTCACCTCATCTAAGTCTTTGATATAAACTATTTTTTCCTCAATGCCAATAGGCATTGGTTCACTATGGGGGATCTTTACTACTTCATACATTTTGTTGTTTTCTCTCTGGATTGCCTCCGGTAGAAGCATCTGTAACAATTTGAAAACAAAAGTTACTGGAAGAAAGAAAAACGGCATTAAAATATGCTAGAAATAATTATTTGAGTGACCAATGATTTATCTCGTCCTCACATATACATAGTTAACAACTAATGTGACTGAACTTGAAGTTAAATTAATCCCTATATGTTTATTAATTGTACAGGTGGCAAAAGAATCAAAAAATGGGGGGGGGGGGGGGGGGGAGAGAGAGACACACAGGCATTTTACTATCCAGAGGTTGGTTCATAAAACCGAGAGGAATTAGACAATACTTGTTTCCTATTAAAAATGATAGGTCTAATTAAATTTAAGGAGAAAGTTATTAAAATCCTGGATTTTCAGGAAGTATAAATTTTGTTAGAATCAATTCAACAGCGTTTGAAAAACAACCGAGGAACAAAAAAAATATTTAATGACTTAAGTCTCCATGGAAGTGAAAACCAACCCATCAGAAGAAAGATTATTGTCTAAGTAAAAATAAAATATTTGAAAATACTCAACCATCTGCAGAAGCAAAATTTGGTACAGTGCTTCAATTAGTAGTAAAACCTCTAAGAGAACAAAAGAAACCCAGCTGCATATTATTTACTAGGATAAATGCATTGTTCAGAAAAGGTCAGATACCAAAGGTGTACCTTTGCACCTCCAATGAATGCTGATGTTCTCATAGCTTCAGCCTGGGAATCATAAACATGTGGATAATGAATTTTTTCAAAGTCCATCTCTCTCTGCCTGCCTAGGACCGGCACACTTCGAGCATTCAGAAGTGATTGTTCTCTGTAAGGAGAAAAATAACTGAAGTAATTCTGCCAATCACAGGCCTACCTTGCCAAAAAAACAACAACAAAAAGCAAATACAGTATGTTAATATCATAGTAACAGAAAGTTCTTATTGATGTTTTTGTTCTTCTCACTCCCAGGTACATAATGTGTATCAAAATTTATGGTTCTCCATATTTAAAATCCCAACTGCTCTTTTTCTCAATACCAAATGCAATGCCTTATTTGCTTGCCTTCCCTCCCCCAACTCCACTTTTACATGACAACATGGAAAACAATACCCATTAATCTGGGGAGGGAGGAGAGTTTTGATACATTTGGTATAGACTTCATAAATCTTAAGCTAGTGGTGTGTGCACAGCACTCAGGAAGATGGCTTACCTCCCTAATCTAAATCTCTAACCCATGTGGATGAAACCAAGAAGATTCTAATTAAGCAGATGACTGCTTTCTTATCCCAGAAAATTAGGTTTTCATACAAAAAAAATCCTAGACTTGTAATAAAACGTGACTTGAAGTCAGAATCATCTAATTGCCAAAGGTGAACTAAAAGAAAATAAATGATTATGATACATTAAAGTTGCAATTACAGCACAAGCATTTTTCAACTTTTGGCGTTTATTACCTTTGCATCCGCAGCTCCTTGGGATCAAAGCACATTAGTCCTTCTCCAAAACTTTCTCCATCTTCCCCAGCTCGTTTTTCTCGTCTGGCAATTCGTTTTTCTTCCCGACGATATTGTTTCATTAACAGCTTTTCTTGTTCAGACTGAATTGTGACTTGACAACCATAATTGGGTTTAGTGTTGTCACCTGTAAGCTTTTTACACTGTTCTGCAACATGGAAACAGATATGGCTCTCTGTAAACATTAGAGACTGACTTATTTTTCTAAATGATTTTAAAAGGTTGTTTATTTTTTCAAAATATAACACAAGTTGTGACAGCTTACTAATGCTTAAAATTGTTTAGCATTATTTAGATTGCAAATGTGCTAGGTGCTTTCAAAACACATGGAAAGACACAGCCCATGCCCCAGAGAGAAAACAATTTAAATGTTATCATTAGGAAAATATTATGCTTCACTTCATGCCTTCAGCTACAGAATTCTTCATTCAACAGCACTTGGGGCCAAATTGTGAAACACCTAGCATGAAGGTGAACGGTTGTACAGGGTTGGAAATTAGTCCCTTGTTATCCAAAGACATATACCCACGCCATCAGAGTAAGCAAGATCCACAAAATTGCTACTAACTCCTCCCCCACAACCCAGTGCCCAAGGTGGGCAGAAAGGGATGAAAACAGGTTGGTGCTTTTGTCTTCCCCTCCCCAATGTACAGCCAATGTACCTGCACTAGATAATGGATGCTCTACTAGGTTACAGACCCAACACAATGCATTACTTCCCTACGCAGTCTGTGTCTGCGAGCACGGGGGTTGGGTAATTCTGGCTCTGCAGAAGATTATTCAGCTTCAACAACTAAACCCAGGAGTTAAATTCTGATTGCTGGGCTAAAAGTTTTGCAGCACATACCTTTCACCTATGCTGACATCCAAAAGACTAAGCCCCCACTTCTCTCAATATCTATATTGGACAAATTCTGAATGTTATGATTCATTAAAGAGAAACTGTCAAGATGCACACATTATATTAATCACCTCTCAATCTCTTACTGTTGTAATCCTCATCCTTCCTGTATATATTGCCATCCCTCACTGTATTAATTCAGACTGAACTCCTCAGGGCAGAGACCTGTTACTTGACTTATATAGAAAGCACCATGCACATGTTGGTGGTGTGCAAATAAATTATATCAGACATTCTACTCTAAAACATGCTCAAATTCATCACTTACATCACATTAGAAAGGAGGCAGCTAGTTGTCTATAGTCATAAAGGGAAGGATCCTTAAAGTATTCTTACATAGTTCACATATATACACTAAGGAAAATGGTGATTCTTCCAACATAGCTATTAGGTTATATAGATCAGTGGTAGGCAGAAAACTAGTGATGTTCCTAGCATAGATGTCTGGGACTTATTTTATGATATAAGCAAGCCAGAGTTTTCAAATCTAGGTGCCTAGTTAGGCTTCTGAACATAATTAGGCATGTGGGCCATGATTTTCGAAGTGAAAGCCTACAATTCAGGTTCCTAAGTCTACATTTAAGCACCTAAATAAATGGCCTGATTTCAAAGACTGTAGAATAGATAGATAGCTCTCTTTCAAGAGAATGGAGGCTGTTAAGCAGTCATTACTTTTGAAAAATCAACCTACCTATTTAAACTTCTAAATATGGCCTTGGGTTCTTAACTGTCGGCTCTCACTTTTAAAAACGTTGGCCCTGCTGTAAATGAAAGCTGTCAAAGCACCTGCAGTTCACATTGACTTCAATAAGATTTGTAACTGCTCACCACTTCTTAAAAACATTCAGACCACTTTATTTAGATGCCTAAATATCAGTTTAAGAGAAGAAAGTTACCTTTTCTGTAACTGGTGTTCTTCGAGATGTGTTGCTCATGTCTATTCCACAATAGGTGTGCGTGCTCGCCACGTGCACCGGTGCTGGAAGTTTTTCCCCTAGCAGCACCCGTGTGGGGGGGAAGGCCCCTAGGACCCCTGGAGTGGTGCCTCCATGGCGCGGTATAAGGGGAGCTGCACGCTCCCCCCAACCCTCAGCTCCTTCTTGCCAGACAACTCTGACAGAGGGGAAGGAGGGTGGGATGTGGAATGGACATGAGCAACACATCTCGAAGAACACCAGTTACGGAAAAGGTAACTCTCTTTTCTTCTTCAAGTGATTGCTCATGTGTATTCCACAATAGGTGACTCCAAGCTATATCTGTTGGAGGTGGGTAGGAGTTCACAAGTTCCCAGGATGGAGGACAGCCCTGCCAAACCTGGTGTCATCCCTGGGCTGGGGGACGATCACATAGTGCGAGGTGAACGTGTGAACCGAAGACCACGTGGGCCACGAAGGCAGCCGACGAGGCCTGCGCCCGAGTTGAGTGGTCCCTCACAATGGGTGGCGGGGAGACACCCGCCAGCTCGTAACAGGAACGGATGCACGAAGTGATCGGATTGGAAAGCCATTGAGTGGAAATCAGCTGGCCTCTCGCATGCTCAGCCGAGGCGACGAACCGTTGTGAGGACTTTCTGAACGGCTTAGTCTGCTCGAGGTAGAAAGACAGAGCACACCGCACATCGAGCTTGTGGAGACGGCACTCTTCACTAGACGCGTGAGGCTTGGGGCAGGGGACTGGTAGAAAAAAGTTCCGACCCATGTGGTAGGCAGAGACGACCTTCAGGAGGAACACGGTTTGTGGGCGGAGCTAGACCTTGTCCTTATGAAAGGCCGTGTACAGCGGGTCGGAGGTCAGGACCCTGAGCTCCGAGATTCGCCTGGCCGACGTGATTGCAACCAGGAAGGCCACCTTCCACAAGAGGTGAGACCAGGAGCATGTGGCCAGTAGTTCAAATGGGAGCCCCGTGAGACGAGCCAACACCAAGTTTAGGTCCCACTGTGTGACCAGGGGTCTAGAATACGGAAAAAGACAGTCCAAACCCTTAAGGAACCGGCCAGTCATAGCATGGGAAAATACCGTGTGCCCTTGCACCGGCGGGTGGAAGGCCTATATGGCTACCAGGTACATCTTGACTGACGAGGGCGCCAAGGTGGAGGAGGTAATCAAGGATAAGCTGGATCGGCGCAGTCACCGGGGAGACACCCTGGTCTGCCGCCCACCTAGAAAACCAGGACCACTTCGCCAAATAAGCATGGCAAGTGGAGGGTCGTCTACTTTCGAGGAGGACGCGCTGAACCTGCTCTGAGCACGTCCTTTCCTCTCCACCTAACCACTGAGCAGCCACGCCACGAGGTGAAAAACAACTAGGTTGGGATGGAGGAGGCGGCCCTGGTCCTGAGAGAGCAGGTCCGGGTGGAGCGGCAACGGCCACGGCGGAGCTACTGCCAGGCCCGTGAGGGTCCCATACCAATGCTGCCCGGGTCACGCCGGGGCAATCAGGAGGACCCGGGCCTTGTCCAACTTTATCTTCTCCAGGACCCTGCTGATTAGAGGGAATGGGGGAAAGGTGTAGAGAAGCCAGCCTGACCAGGACAGGAGAAAGGCATCAGAGATAGCGCCCCTCCCCAGGCCCCCCCGGAGCACAACCGGGGGCATCGCTGGTTCTGCCAAGTCGCGAATAGGTCCACCTGGGGAGTTCCCCACCTTCGGAAGAGCGGGTGGGCCACTTCTGGGTGGAGGGACCACTCGTGTTGCGAGGAAAAGTCCCTGCTCAAGCGATCCGCCCTCTTGTTCCGGGCGCCCAGACAAAAGTCCCACAGCCTGAGGGCTTCGCGGCAGAGGATTGGGCCCCGCCTTACCTGTTGATATAGAACATCGAGGCCGTGTTGTCTGTGAGGACCCTGACTACCTTGCCCTCCAGATGCGAGAAGAAAGCCATACACGCCAGCTGCACCGCCCTGAGCTCCTTGACTTTTATATGTAGGGTCAGGTCTTGAGCTGACCACAGGGCTTGGGTCTGAAAGCTCCCCACATGGGCCCCCCAACCCAGGTCCGACGCATCAGACACCAGCTCCAACGACGGGGCCCTATCCCTGAACAGGACCCCTTGGAACATGTTGTTTGGGGCGGACCACCACCGTAGGGAGGCGATCACAGAGTCCGGCACAGTGAGCACCTTATCCATCCTGTCCGTGGCCTGGGAGAACTTTGATGCCAACCAGAGCTGGAAGGGCCTCATCCTGAGTCTGGCGTGACGGACCACAAACGTGCACGCTGACATGTGACCCAAGAGTTGCAGGCAAACCCTGGCAGTTGTCACCGGGAACCTTGTGACCGAGTCGATGAGACCTTTCAAGGTCTCGAATCTGTCTGGCGGGAAAGAGGCCCTGGCTGACACTGCGTCCAGGAGCGCTCCGATAAACTCTATGCGTTGGACCGGGACTAACGTGGACTTGGTGTTGTTTACCAACCGGCCCAAAGCGGTGCACATGGACAGGAGGAGCGCCACGTGATCCCTCACCTGCGACCGGGAGGTGCCCCTGACAAGCCAATCGTCCACATAAGGAAATATCTGGATCCCCCGCCGTCTGAGGTAGGCCACTACCACCGACATGCATTTTGTAAACACCCTGGGGGCAGTGGACAGACCAAACGGGAGGACCGTGAATTGGTAATGATTCTGTCCCACCACGAAACGGAGGAAGCGCCTGTGCCCCTCGAATATGTGGATGTGGAAGTACGCGTCATGTAAATCGAGGTCAGCGTACCAGTCCCCAGGATCCAGGGAGGGGATGATGGAGGCCAGGGAGACCATGCGGAACTTGAGCTTCACCATGTACTGGTTCAGACCTCGGAGGTCCAGGATGGGCCTGAGTCCCCCTTTGGCCTACGGGATAAGGAAATAACTGGAGTAATACCCATTGCCCATGAACTCCTCAGGCACCACCTCTACTGCCCCTAGTCCTAGGAGCCGCTCCACCTCCTGCTCAAGCAGAGCTTCATGCGAGGAGTCCCCTAAGAGGGACGGGGGGCGGTTGGGTGGGGAGGAAGTAAACTGGAGGGTGTAACCGCGGGAGATGGTGTTGAGGACCCATCGGTCCGAGGTCAGCCGCGACCATTCCGGGAGGCAAGCAGACAACTGGCTGGAGAAGGGAAGCTTTATTGGGGGTGGATCCCTGATGAGGACTGGCGGGGTGTCCCCGAGCATACCATCAAAAATGCCTTTTCCCTGCCTGTGTGCCCTTGGAGGATCCAGGCTGGGGGGAAGGCCGAGACTGCCTCTGAGGGCATCTCTTATAGTCCCACTGCTTCTTATGGGTGGCCTTGTACTTTGGAAGGGCAGCCTGGGCAGGAGTCTGCTGCAGCTTGAACTTAGGTTTTGCCGGAGCCAGGACATAGAGGCCCAGAGTCTGGAGGGTCGTGCAGGAGTCTTTCATGCCATGCAGCCTTGTATCTGTTTCCTCCACAAACAGAGCTTTCCCGTCAAATCCTGCATGGAAGACTGCGCCTCGCTGGACAGCCCAGAGAGCAGGAGCCATGACGCTCGTCTCATGGACACCACGGAGGCCATTGATCATGCGGTCGAGTCCACAGCATCCGAGGCTGCCTGCAGGGACGCCCCAGCAGCTGCTGCCCCTTCCTCCACTAGCGCCTTGAACTCCTTCCTATCACGCTCCTGGAGGTAGTTCTCAAACTTAGGCAGGGAGCCCCGTACTGGCCCAGGAGAGCCTGATGGTTCGCCACTCGTAACTGGAACCTCGAAGATTAATAAATTTTCCTTCTAAAAGAGTCCAGTCTCCGGGAGTCTTTGTTCTTTGGGGTCGGGGCTGGCTGACCCTGCCGTTCCCTGTGGTTGACCGACTCAACCACCAGGGAGTTGGGCGCCAGGTGGATATACAAGTACTCATGCCCCTTAGTGGGTACAAAGTACTTGCATTCCGCCTTTTTAGAGATGAGGACCAACTAGGCCAGTGTTCGCCACAGGGCATTTGAAATCTTAGCCACCCCTTCATGGAGAGACAAGGCTACCCTACCTGGTGCCGATGGGGACAATACGTTAAACAGGGAGTCCGAGGGCTCCTCCATCTCCTCTGCCTGGAGGTGTAGGCTTGCTTCCACCCTCTTTAAGAGTTCTTCGTGGGCCCTGAAGTCCTCCTGCAGGACGCAGGGGGGCGAGGCCGCAATCGCCTCCTCCGGGCGGGGCAAAAAGGCCGGTGCGGTGCTCTGGGTGTCGGCCGGCACCGGAGGGTCCACCACCTGGTCGGACTCCGGGCACAGTGCCGAGCACGTACGTCCCACCAACAACTTTATCGGGGGTCTGGAGAGGGAGGCCGATGGTGCTTCCAAAGCTCCAGCCACCGAGCGAGCTCCCACCTGGGGCTGAGCCGGAGGCCACGGTGCCCACTGGTATCATTGGGCTGGCCATGACACTTGGTGCCACTGCACCTGCTGTGGCACTGGCGGGGCCGGCTATCCAGGCTGTCTGGCCTGGCCCATCGAAGGACTGCTACGAATGGAGACCAGGCTGGCGTAAGATCTGCTGCTGTCTCTGGAACGAGAGGAGCGGCGGTGCCGGGATCTACGACGGCCACGGGACCGCGATCTCGACATGGAGGACCGGTACCAATGGTAATAGCTACTCTGTGAACGGCCTCGACGGGCGGGCCCGCGACAGCGAGACACCGACGATTGACGCCCGGGGCTGCAACATCTTGGCGGAGACTTGGAGCGGGAATCCGAGCGGGAACGGCGTCAATGACCGTGCCATGAACGACTGCGGTACCCTCTCCGAGATGAGGACCGACGGCGATGCCCGACGCTGTCCCGTCGATATTCACTCCTTGAGGACGAGCGGTGCCGCGAGTCCCGGCCGGACGGCACCCAGCCAGACAGTCTGGTTGGCGTCAAGGATGATCCACCTGGACTCTGCCCCGAGCGGTCGCTGGGCGGTGATCGGTGTCAGGAACGTTCCCTCGACCGAGACCAGTACCAGGCCGGAGGCAACTGTGGAGATCCCAGCGGCGGCTTGCCTCTGGAGTGCAGGACCAACATCGGCGGCACTCCGGGCACCAGCATGGACATGACGTCCTGGGCCGCCTGGAGGGCTTCAGGCGTGGATGGCATCCAGACAGCCGGAGAGGCCTGTCCCGAAGAGGCCGGGTTACTCCACTCAACTTGAGTCGGAGGCCTGGGGCCCGGTGGGGACCGAGGACTGCCCGACATGGGCCTAGCCTCTGTCCCAGACTTCCCTCCGTGACACTGTGAAGAGGGAGTCTTCCTAGCCTTTTTGGCGTGCCCCGTGGACGGGGAGCGTTGCCGGCTAGTCGATGGCACCGGAGGGTCACCGCGTACCGACGCCGTGGTGCCGGGTACCGGTTCGGAGCAGAGGGTCAGGGTCAGCGCCGACTCCATCAGGATGGCCCGGAGCCTAATGTCCCTCTCTCTTTTGGTCCGAGGCTTAAATGACTTGCAAATCTTGCACCTTTCGCTGATATGGGTTTCTCACAAGCAGTGCAAACAGTCTGCGTGTGGGTCACTTCTTAGCACAGAATGCCTACAAGAGCTGCACGACTTAAACCCTGGGGTGCGGGGCATGCCCCGGCCCTGGTTCACTGACTAACTAAACTAACTAAACAGCTAACTAACTACAGGTACTAACGCTGAACGAACGAACAGTTCTGGGGACGAGCTACAGCAAAGCTGGAGCAGAGCAGTTCCACCGCACCTTCACTGGCAGCAAGAAGGAACTGAGGGTGGGGGGAGCGCGCAGCTCCCCTTATACCGCGCCAGGCAGGTGCCACTCCAGGGGTCGCGGGGGCTCTCCCCCCCTACGGGTGCTGCTAGGGGAAAAACTTCCAGCACCGGTGCACGTGGTGAGCACGCACAGCTATTGTGGAATACACACTCGAAGAACCACCTAACTTTAGGCACCCAGGTTTGAAAATGTTGGCCACAATCTATAAAAACACCTCACTCTTATAAATTAGGTCAATATTATTATCCCCATTTAACAAATAGGGAAACTGATGCACAGAAAGGTAACGTGTCGTGCCCAAAGTCAAACAGCTGGTCAGTGGCAGAGCCAGGAATACAACCCAGGTCTCCTAGTTCAGTGTTTCCCAACCGGTATGCCGTCAGGCCTGAACAGGCGTGCTACAGAATATTTTGAAAAACTACATGTAAGAATGAGAACAAAAAACCCCTTCCCTTGTATTTGAATTAGTGTCGGAGCCGGATTGCATTCTGTACTTTTGCTCTCCGGGACAAGGTCTCTTATGCATGAGCCCCTGGAGCCGCCACCCGCCCCCCAGCCTGGAAGGGAAGTGGGGATCCCGCTGTAGCCCCCCAGGGTTGGGAGAGAGGAAGAACCCCAGGAGGAGAAGTAGAGGTCAGTGGTGTGAGGGGGGGCTGAACTGAGGAAGTGGGGGCTGGATGTCACTTTCTCCACTGAGCATGTTTTTGTCCAGAGTTCTTATATTGAGTTTTAATGTTTGTTAGTTTCCGCCATTGAAAATATGTTAATTCTGGCACAAAAGACAGATTGTGATCTAACGTTAGCCGATATGATTGTTTTGATTTTAAACCCACTAGCCTCGTTCTGGATTGGCTCATGAATATTCATGAATTCATTTGGAGACAATATGGTGTTGTGCCTCAAAATAATTCAAGGTATCAAAGTGTGCCATGGCACAGAAAAGATTGGGAACCATTTTCCGAGGTCACAATCTAGTGCAATATCCACTATGCTATTCTGACAGAAAAATCAGACACGTGCAGTTAAAATATATACGCATCTTGATTTAACACTGTTACTCTTCTATAAAGAAATGTTTTGGCATCAACAGATTTAATCAACAGTAATTATTTGGTATACCTGGACTGGAAAAATATCTATCCATGTTAGGTGTTTAGTGATCTAGAGATTGGATTTCATTTCTTTGATGATTGCTTTTTTAATACAGTAGTATAAATTTTTTGTCAATGTTCTACTAGAGTTGTTTTCATTTAAAATGTAACTTTCAAAAGGAAAATGATTTTAGGTAAGTTAGGTCTGAAATTATTACATACAATTACAATTCCTCATATCTCAGACTTGCTTCCAACAATTTTTCCAATTTACAACTGACTCCTCAAATTTTAAATTCTGCAAATATAAAACTGTAGCCAACCTTTGAAAAACAGCATTTTGGTAAACTGGGGGCAGGACTAGGAATTGATCTGAGACTGAAATTCCTAGGATGCATTTGCAAAACCCAGAACAGCCCACTCTTCACTGTCACGTTCCATTGCCGTACACCGTATTCATACTACACATAGCTGTGTTTCAATAGCAGATAAAGGAATTCTAATGTATACTGCAGACAAAAAAAAAATTAGTTTCCGAACACGATTGTGATGCCATATTTGTCCAGAGTGGCTCTCTACACCGAACAATGTTTAAAATTCTGTTATTTAATATAACATTTAAAACTGTAGACCACCCTTATGGGCCCTTCTCACATGCTCCACCTATTGCCGTTCTTCTCTCTGGGAAGATCTAGAATGTCCAGTCTGCAGATGCCTACTCCCAGCCCAGGTTGACAGACTCCCAGGGCTTGCACTACCATGCTAAAAATAGCTGTGTAGACAGCATATTGAAATTGAGGCTCAGGCTGAACCTTGGGCTCAGAACCCACTCACCTCCCTAAGCTTCAGAGCCTGAGCTCCAGCCTGAGCTGCAAAATCTACATAGCTATTTTTAGTGCAATAGGGCGAGTCCCGCAAGCCCGAGTCACTCAACCCAGACTGAGAGGCTTGCTGCCACAGGCTGGGCACACGTACCCTATGTGCCGCCCACCTTATTGCCAAAAAATTCCTTCGTATTTGCAATTAGTGTATTGGGAGACAATTAAATTAATTGGCACAAAATTATTTTCTGCACTCTCAGGCTCCAATCTAACTAGCAACCTAAAGACTGAACATTGAGGAAAAATACAGTATTCCCTGACCATTTGAGAGTCCACATGGGTTACCAACTCCACAAGGCTGACATACATTGTGACATAAATCCACTCTTCTCTAACTACCACCGCTCTGCAGTCTACTACTGTCAGCCATAAGTTTTACGGGCTAGCAAAACTTTCTATTTAGGGTTTGTAAAACTGAAGAGTACAAGCAATTTACTGCTGGATAATTTAATTGTGATGATCCTATTCATGGGTTTCCCATTCTAAAAAGAGGAGTGAAAACACCTTCTCCAACTATTAGGTCACCTTGCCAAATCCTTCAATTTAAATTTCTTGACAGCTCCTGCCATACTGGGATCTCTGGATGGACACTTTGGGCACATATTTATTAATATAATCTCCAGTACAGTCAAACAAGTACAGGTCTGTCGCATCTTACGCTGGGTTTACGTTCCGCGGTTAGCGCGTAAAGCGAAAACCGCGTATAGTCAAAATCCCATTGACTTTAACGGCGGGCGGAATCGCCCGCACTACAGCCACAGTACATAAATTGCTTTTTTTCCTCTTTTTTTTGTGTGTGTGTTTTTGCCGACCACGCAAAGCCGAAATCGCACATGTTAAATGCACGTAAGATGCAACAGACCTGTACTGCTTCCTACTGCTGTAACTGACTCGGTAACAAGTGAACTTAAATAGGTAGTGTGCAAGAAGCCCATGCATGAGCAGCTTCTCTCTCACCAATCTAATCATCAGCTGCTCCTGGTGGCCTGACAGAGCTGATGCATGTAGGTTTTGCAGGACAGCTAGTAGTGTCTCCACTGTTTGTACAGTTTATAATGCCTACATGGCCTTGGAAAAAACACTGTTTTCTTGGCAGACTGCTCTACTTTTTTTTCGAACTGAGGTATCTTTTCCTGCTCCCAAGTCTTTAACCAGCAGATCACCAGGTGGGTTCTCAACTGAGCAGCACAGTCATTAACTTTATATTGTCGTGGGACCTGAAGGCCTCGAGCAGGTTAGGCCCCCATTCTGCTATACACTGTGCGGACATATACAAAATGAATGTTTCCACTCCATGTAGTTTCCAATTAAAAAAAATAAATATATGACATAACATGAGGGTGAGAAACAAGTGGGAAGATGGGGGAAAACAGGGTAATAAAAACAATAAGATGTTTTAGGACAGCATAGCAGTGTGCACAGTTCTTAGCCAATTAGTAGCTGCAATCAAAGCGTGTCACCTGCTTAGCCTTTACCAGATGGCAATTTTCTGTACTCACTGCAAGAGAGGTGAAAAGCGAGGAAGGATTTGAAGGCAGATAAATAAGGTGGCGGCTTAAAACCTCCATACAGTTGGGGAACTTCTAGAGGAGCCGGCTGGCTCAGTCTCTTGCTTCTCTGTCATTTCTAGCATAATTGTCCCATGATAGTTTGGGTGGAGTTAGTGTCATAGCCTGGAGTTAGTGTCATAGTCTTTCCTGAGTGCTCACACATTTTTTCTTTCCTTTTTTTTTTTTTAAGTTTATAACACAGATTTAAAATTAATTATTTATAATGCAAGGCAATGTACTTTATAAAAACAAATCCCTGTGTGCCACCTTGACCTTTCTTCACACCTCATTCTTTTGAAAGGTGGCTCTAATGCAAAGGTGCTACACTCCTGTGACTTGTATTTGAGCAATAGGAGCAGGCGGTGAAAGCAAAACAGTAAGCTACATGAAGAATAACCAAACATGGATTCAGCTGCATGACAATCTGGTGAAGAAAGAGCAACACAATGTCTATGGTAAAAAATGAGCATTGGAGAGTAAAAAAAATAAAGAATTATTTTTTTTAATTCAGACTTCGAGGCAAGCAAATCATGCTCCCTTCTTCAATTATGCATATAGTGAAAACTTAATAGAATAAAGAAATCTTGTTTGATTTATCTAATCAGGCAGTTATTCAAAAACTCTGGCTTCTATCGGTTTTGAAAAAAATTCAACAGTTTCTTACCTTGTAGAGACTGCAGCTTGTAATCATTTGGCCAGGACAGATATCTCTCCACAATCATAGACCTATTCTGTAGGAGTTTCTCTATGAGTTCAAAGCCCTCAGGGCCTAACAGCTCGAATAACTAAGGAAAAATAGAAAACAAAAAGATCATGCCCCTAAAACATTTTTCCCCAAATTAGTACAAGAGTTTATAAACTAAGAGTCTATAATAATTTTGTCCTTGGAAACAGTGTATTTGTTGGAGATTTAAACAAAAGTAATTCAGTCCAAACCAGGTCACACCTAGTATTCATCCAGTGCCTTCACTTCTATCAATTTTACAACAGAAAGCACTCACATTTTATGATGAGTGGCAATATAAAACCAAAATGGGGGAGAGAGGATTAGGAATTGCCCTGGACACAAAATTGCCCTACCTCTCCAGGGATAAATACAGCCAATTTAAATTCACAGGGGAAAGAGGACACCTGATACAAGAAACACTAAGGGCTTGTCCCTGCCAGACTTGCACTAAGAAGTATCTTACACCACAGTTTGTCCAATTTTCTTCAATGGGACAACGTGGAGTACTGTATTACTCTATGTGAGATAGGGTGGCAGATCTGGCTCTGATAGCGAATTAATGGTTAACCCAAGAGAGTTAAAAAAATTCAATTCTGACATTCTCATCTACAGATTTTCCTACTTGCAAGATACGAACATCACTCTCTATACAGGACAGAGACATTTTCTTGTACATTACACAGGCTTCTTCCATTACCATCATCAAGGTGGCTGCCCTACAAGTCAGCAGAATATGCCAATAATGCCTCAGAAACAGCACTAGAACTAAAGTTAAAGAAAATTTTATTTATGTAAAGTAAAATATGCCAATTGTGAAAAAAATTGTCAGTCAAGTATAGGGTAAAGCTTAGAACCCTTTTGTTTTGCCGAAGTAGGGGTCAGACACCATTTTACTGTGTTGTTTCCCTATGTGACATGACCTAGTTTACTGCACACAGCTTCAGTTCAATTCCAAGATGCACAGGTTCACCCAATGTAGATTTGTGGAGCTAGTGCTGAAAAGGAAAAAACTTCATAACCACAGACTAATACTTTCTACTTTAAATAATAAATTATTTAAAAAATTATAAAATCTCAATCCTTTAAGCCAAACCATAACACATTTTCCTGCCTATATCTAATTTCAACACACCTACTCGCAACCTTTTTTAAATCTTTCATCATTAACTTTTTTAAATTGCCAATCTTTTCCCACGATAGTTATGCTGTAAAATTAGATTCTGTCTGTCTTAAATTTCTTATTCACTAAAATAAGTCACAATGCTCATCTTAAGGGCTATCACCTTCCCAACCCCATAAATTCCTCCAGCTTTCCTACACATTTTCTTAACAATAGCTACATAATTCAATGTGGTCTACTCATATTTAATTTGTGTATTAAATATCTCAGATAGGAAAGATAAGAATGAAATTCAAACACAAATTATGCTAAACATATTACCCAGCACACATTTTTCCCTATTTTGGGTCCCAAAAGTCACAGCTGGATGTCCTCCACTCAACTAAGAACTACCTTGTTTGTTGATACCATGCTGGATCAACAAACAAGGTGGGAGACAGCTGTCTGACTTCAGAGGACCTAAATGGGGAGGAAGGAGAAAATATATGTTTAGAATAATTCACAATACATGCTGAATAACAGTTTTATTCTTTCATATCAGCTGCTAGTCAGTAACCATCTCAATTTTGAAAAAAAAACAGCCCTCTGGCAGCTGGGTAAAAATAATAAGAACCCTCCTCCTTCCCAGACTAGTGCGGAATGGGGGTGAAGTGCGTCTTCCACACACACCCTGCTCCATCCATATCTTATATCCATATATAAGAATAGCTCCAGTGCTTCTCACTTTTGTAAGCAGCAGCAAAGTGAAGTTGGCATGATTCGTGTCAGAGCCACTGCTGACCACAGGACTGGAACACAGTTATACTTACTGGAGTCTTGCCAATTTCTGTTGCTTAGGAAAGCAAGGCAGAACTTCATGTTGGAAAAGTTCTCTCTACAACCACAAGGGCTAGAAGCTTGATTTTATTTTTTTAAGTTTGAAGTCTGATAGCTTATGCTCCCTTCCTTGCCTTCACTATCCACTGACTGCTTCTTTCTTACTATCCTAGTGGGTTTTTCAAGCCCAAGCTTCCATGAGACAATGTAAGTTATTAAAAACGTAGTTTAGTAAAAGTGACAATAATATAGCTTGTACTCTCTTCGCTTCCTGCTAGCATAGCATGTGTATAATTAATGTGTATAAATCATTCGATTTAGTAAAGGTCCAGAATTTTCAAAAGGTGTCAGACTTTTTTTCTATTTGTATGTAGCAGAATGAAACTGACATGGTACTAATATACTGTGCTCATCACCATACTAAGTGCTTTATAAAACAAGTTTAGCAATGACCTCTTTTCCTCTTCCTCCAATTGTTTATTTTATTATTGTGCAAAAATTTAGTTGCACTGTTGAGTTTTACATTTTATTCTAAAGACTGTGAGAGTCACGGTAATTCTATTATCTTGGAGCAGGATGCTCCACAGCTCACTAGCTACTGAGAGAGCTGTCTCTTACACATTAGTCTCATTCTTGGAGTTAACAGTTCTATTGGTCCTGAAGAATGCAGTGGACAACAGTTACATGACTGTGACTGAGAAAAGAGATTGACTAAGTAGCTTGAGCCAATTCCATGAAGGATGTGTTTGGAGATCACGAATTAAATATTGGATAAGTCAGTTTTTCAAAGTGAACATTTTATTCCCCATGCAAATGGAGGACCAGGATGATGTGCTCTTGGCAACTTATGTTCGTTAAAGGGCCAATCACTATATTCTACACCAACTGGAACATTTTTCAGGTTGGCACCAAACAGAATCATGCTCAATCCTGGTCAAATTTAATGTCAATCACTGTTCAAGTGCTCCTCAAGGCACCAGGATAGCCTAGTGGTTGTATTGTTTGCATTTGAAATAAAGGAGATGGCATTGAATGTCTTCTATATATTGCTGGCACATGAGACCATAGCTTGTAATCTCCAGGAATGGCTTCATATAGAATCATAGACTTTAAGGTCAGAAGGGACCATTATGATCATCTAGTCTGACCTCCTGCACAACGCAGGCCACAGAATCTCACCCACTCACTCCTGTAGAGCTGAAGAAAAAGGATTATGATGAAATTCCATAGGTGAAATCTCCAGTCACAAAGCAGTAGTTAATGGGAAGGATCAGAGCTATCTTAGCATGTGTTTACAAACCCTATCAGATCTCTAAAGCAGGAGAGTAGCATTCCAAAGTCAAAAGCAACAAATGTCACAAAGTTCCAATAGTATCAGTATGGATGTTTGCTTCTTGTTCGTAGAATGCCTATTCCATGTTCTTGCCTGAAACTACAAATGGAAAGAGTCGAAGATACTGAGATAGTCTTAGTATCTCACTATTTCTACTATTGCTTCGTGCCTTGGTTGTGTACTAACTTTTTGGACTTTGTTTTAATAGTAAAGTAAATGATTTGCGAAGAGTATCTTGGCTAACTTGTTTAAGCTTTTGGGGAAGATCGTTAGAGAACAAGGACTATGAAGATTCTAAAATAAAGAGCCCCTCTCAAAATGCAATGAAAATAATTACTGAGGAAGCCTTTTTAAGTGATTCACAAACGTAATGTTGGACTTGGAGTAAAAGATCTCTTGAAAACCAATGTTTGAAGATGATAAAGAAAGAGTGACATTTTGAGGTCATGGTGCTCTATCTCCCCCACCCGCAAAATAAAACTTAGTTATGAAACATACACACACACACTGAATTATGATACTGAAACATACAGATGAAGAATTTTTAAAGTGGCAAGATTTAGAGCTCTTTTAGCTATAATTTAATCATTTATAATTCTGGATGGTGAATGAGTTTAGATGAGGTATCGTTTAGATGAGTTATCATTTAGGCAAAGGCCTCAGCCTAACTTTGCTTGGCACGAGTTCTGTTTTGCCAGTTGCTTCCTCTTACACAGATTTGCTTAAACAATTCTACTGCTGACAGAACAAAGGTGATACGTTGTGTTAGAAAACTTTGAGTAAAAGGAAGAGTTAAATGGTATAATAAAATACACAACCTGTAATGCTAAAGTGCCTTTAAATGGGAAAAATAAGGGCAAGGTGACATGAAAACATAATGACACAAAAATGACACGACCACCAAAACTGTGTAAATTGAAGCTTAAGTATGTTCATTGCACAGGTTATGCAACACAAATGCTGAATGCTGATTGCGGACAAGCTAATAAATATGTAATGTGTAAGTGCGTAAGAATCCATGTGGGGGGAGGGGGAAAATTGGAGAACTACTGGACCAGAAACTGAAAAAATGAAGGATCAGTGGCAGATATGACCATCATAAAGTACAGAACTTCCTTGTACCTTGGAATGCAGTAATTTGGGCCCCTACCTATTCTGTCTCATCTGTTTATCATCTGTCACAAATATATGTTCAGACACTAAGTGACAATTTTGTCTTAAATTTTTATAAATAAAGGTGAAAATTAAGCCTAAATTGAGTGGACTTATGACTCATTTTCCTCCTTACACTCCCAAAAAGATCATGATGGCAGGTTCCTCCTGCCTGGAAACAGGGAGTGTCCCAGTCTCCACTGAAAGAAAGGGGTAGCCTGGTCAAGAAAGGGAGTGATTTTTAATAATTCTTAATAAATCTGCTATTGTCCATGTTGATCTCAGTGATATCTTTAATGCAATATGGAAAAACCTGGATACATTTCTTGGGCCTGATCAAAAGCCCACTGAAGTTAGATTCTTTCCATTTACTTCAATGGCATTTGGATCAGACCCAGAAAGCACCACGGCAGACAGCAAAAAATCTGAGGTATTGCATATAAGACATAGTGACCAAAATAGAGATATTGAGGAGAAACATAGGGGTTTTGCTGCATTAGAAAAGTCAACACCAAGTAGGACTTTCAGAAAAGAGAATACATAATTTATGACTTACTACTAGGGCTGTCAAGCGATTAAAAAAATTAATTGTGATTAATCGCACTGTTAAACAAGAATAAAATACCATTTATTTAAATATTTTTGGACGTTTTCTACATTTTCAAATATACTAATTTCAATTACAACACAATACAAAGTGTACAGTGCTCACTTCATATTTATTTTTGATTACAAATAATTGCACTGTAAAAAACAAAAGAAATACAGGTCTGTCATCTTACGCGCATTTAACATGCGCCATTTTGGCTTTGCGCGGTCGGCAAAAAAACAAAACAAAAACAAACAAAAAAAGAGAAAAAAAGCAATTTATGTACTGTTCCTGTAGTGTGGGTGATTCCGTCCACCATTAAAGTCAATGGGATTTCGACTATACGCGGTTTTCACTTTACGCGCTAACCGCGGAACGTAACCCCAGCGTAAGATGAGACAGACCTGTAGTATATTTCAATTCACCTAATACAAGTACTGTAGTTCAATCTCTTTACAATGAAAGTTGAACTTACAAATGTAGAATTACATACAAAAAATAACTGCATTCAAAAATAAAACAACGTAAAACTTTAAACCTACAAGTCCACTCAGTCCTACTTCAGCCAATTGCTCAGACAAACAAGTTTGGTTACAATTTGCAGCAGATAATGCTGCCCACGTCTTGTTTACGTCACCTGAAATTGAGAACAGGCGTTCGCATGGCACTGTTGTAGCCAGCATCGCAAGATATTTACGTGCCAGAGAAGATATGCGTCCATGCTGATGATGGGTTCTGCTCGATAACGATCCAAAGCAGAGCTGACCGATGCATGTTCATTTTCCATCATCTGAGTCAGATGCCACCAGCAGAAGGTTGATTTTCTTTTTTGGTGGTTCCGGTTCTGTAGTTTCCACATTGGAGTGTTGCTCTTTTAAGACATCTGAAAGCATGCTCCACACCTCATCCCTCTCAGATTTTGGAAGGTACTTCAGATTCTTAAACCTTGGGTCAAGTGCTGTATCTATCCTTAGAAATCTCACATAGGAGGTACCTTCTTTGCGTTTTTTCAAATCTGCTGTGAAAGTGTTCTTAAAACGAACATGTGCTGGGTCATCATCCGAGACTGCTATAACATGAAATATATGGCAGAATGTGGGTAAAACAGAACAGGAGACATACAATTCTCCCCCAAGGAGTTCAGTCACAAATTTAATTAACGCATTATTTTTTTTCACAATCATCATCAGCATGGAAGCACGTCCTCTGGAATGATGGCCTAAGCATGAAGGGGCATACGAATGTTTAGCATATCTGGCACATAAATACCTTGCAACACCAGCTACAAAAGTGCCATGAGAACGCCTGTTCTCACATTCAGGTGACACTGTAAATAAGAAGCAGTCAGCAGTATCTCCCATAAATGTGAACAAACTTATTTGTCTTATCAATTGGCTGAACAAGAAGTAGGACTGAGTGGAATTGTAAGCTCTAAAGTTTTACATTTTTTTGTTTTTGAGTGCAGTTATGTAACAAAAAAAATCTGCATTTGTAAGTTACACTTTCATGATAAAGAGATTGCACTACAGTACTTGTATGAGGTGAATTGAAAAATACTATTTCTTGTTTATTTTTACAGTGCAAATATTTGTAATAAAAATAGTAATATAAAGTGAGCACTGTACGCTTTGTATTCTGTGTTGTAATAGAAGTCAATATATTTGAAAATGTAGAAAAACATCCAAAAATATTTAATAAATTTCAATTGGTATTCTATTGTTTAACAGTGCGATTAATCGCTATTAATTTTTTTAATCACAGTTAATTTTTTTGAGTTAATCGCGTAAGTTAACTGCGATTAATCGACAGCCCTACTTACTACTATGTCTGGAAAGTGACTAACCTGGTACTAGTCTAAATTTGGGTTTGATGAAGTGTAGAAGAACTGTACCTGGTTAAAAAACAAATATCAGAATAAAGAAATGATCAAAAAAATATATGTTGGTATCTCTACCAGAGTTTGATTATGAAAATTTTAACAACTGACTGCAGTCTCTCTCACACAGCCTATTAAGAAAAACTTTCTACTTCTGAATGTTGCCCCTTCAACACATGGGCTTCTGCCCCTAAGCTGGTCTGTATTTCCATATCCATAGATTATGTAATTTATAAAAGCACATAATGCCCTCCCCCAGAAAATACAAGTTATTTAAAGTGGAGGGAAGGGTATGCTCCTGCAACAAATAATTTTTACTCCCATCACACATAGCACTCTATGTCAAATACAGAATTTAAATAAAAAAGAACAAGTAACAACTTAAGGAACACTTTGCAATTTGATGGATGACAAACTCACTAAAAGTACAGTGATAACATTTCTTAGATGATTTAGACAAAGCTGCATTCTGTAGACTTCCTTGCATACATCAACTTAGGGAAAGTTTCTTAAGTTTAACTGAAACCACCATAAATTAATCAGTTACAGAAAAACTGGATAGACTGTTTTGACCTACAGCACAAGACTTTTATATGAGAGACTATCCAATATAAGTAGAAAGAAAGAAATGTATTTTATTTCCTAATACCTTTTTTCAGTGTCCTTTTGACAGTCACCAAATGGAATAATGTGTCTCAGAACAACTTTAAAAGATTTGTTTCAAAGGTGTCTCCAGCTTCAACAAATCCACATGAAAATATCTTGCTGTATTTGACAATAAGATGCTAACAGATCCATGAAAGTCTACAAAAAGTCCTAATACTTATAATTCTTGTTGAAGATAAGCAAAGGGAGACATTCTTCTAACACTAACTACTAACCAATAAAACAAATTAGAAATCTGAATTACACTCGGGGGAATTCTGTGTCACTGCACATACGCAGATTTCTTTGCTTCCCCGCAGAAACATTATTTCTGACAGGGAAGCAAAGGGAAGCTGCAAGAATGATCATGCGACCCTCACCAGAAGCATAGGCAGGGTGGCTTGGGTGCCTGGAGTCCAAAAAAGAGAGGTAAGTCACCACCAGGAGAGGGGGCTGGGCAGTCGTGCGAGAGAGAGAGAGAGAGAGAGAGAGAGAGACAGACAGACAGACAGACAGTCCTTCTTGCTTGCTATTGCAGCATGCTCAGCATGGAGGGACAGGGCTTCAGGATGTTTCTGAGGAGATAGGCATAGGGCAGGCTCTGTCCCCTCAGGCAGAGCAGAAGGTAGCAGCCTGCCTGCTTAGTGAATTGTTCCCATTGTTTTTGTGAATTTCCTCAGGAGTATAAAACAGGTGTAAAAGTTTTAAGGCTCCTTCCCATTGCCAGAGGGGTGTAAAGGAGAGTCTGGCCTTATAAATACTTATGGTGCTTTCGTGATTAGAACAGGTCTAAATTTTTTGACTGAAAAAAATTCTTATCAAAATGTGCTCCATGAACTGTTTGCTACTGACCTTTCTGGAGATGGTCAGTAGCCAATATAAATTGTGAGTTTGATTCCCCAGCCCTCACTTGCTCTTCAGTTGCCCATGATGTAACGCTGAGCATATGGCTGCATATATTTGTTGACTAATAACTAGAAATAAAAGGTCAAACCTAGCTACATTACTATTAGGCAAGGGGGATTGGGGATTTCCTCCAATGCTCCCCACTCCCATTCTCCATCCATTTATTTGTAGTTTAAATAAATTACCAAAATAATTGAAACCTGAGTGATTATACTGCATTATTTTAACAAATAAAATACGCAGAATTTTAAAATATTGTGCCAAGTTTTAATTTTTGGTACAGAATTTTGAATTTTTTGGCTCAGAATTCCCCCAGGAGTACTGAATATATGTGTACTAGAAATAATATAGGCACAAGATTAACCCAGCAGCATGTTGAGCCTATAGACCATCGGAATTAGAAATCTCTCAAAACGCAGCTGAAAAAGCAGAGTGCCAAAGTGCCAATGACTTTTTTAAAAAGAAAACCCTAAAGACTTAAACTGGACGAAAAGTTGTTCTGTTATCAATAACGTGACTCATTGTTCTACCATGAAGTATCCCCACAAAGAAAAAACTGGAGACACCAAAAACTGTTACTAGGAGACAAATACCAATTTCATTTTGTGGCAGGGACAAATGTTTAGTTAGATATAAAAGCAAGCAAGCAAGCAACTGTTCTTGCAAAACAACCATTAAAGGTGAAAGTAAGTTTTTGACTTGAAAACCCCTGGACATGATGGTCCCTTCTGACCTTGAAGTCTATGAGTCTAGCAAAAGCAATAAAGTTTATATAGTAAAAAAAAATCAATGGTGTCTATAAACCAGGAGAGTTTACTTAACAGCTTAAAAATTATTTTTAATTGCTTTATTTGCCATAGCAAATATAAACACACGGTTAAGACAAAACACAATATGACATAAACCACTTCATAAAAACACCTATTGTTAGAAAAGTATTCCGTAAGTTACATTCTAAAGAAGACATCGGTAACAGCAAACTGAGCCATGGTTCCTCTGTAGAATTTTATTTGTCAATTCAGTGATTAGGCCAGGGATGGGCAACCTTTGGCACGCGGCCCGCCAGGGTAAGTAGCCTGGCAGACCAGGCCAGTTTGTTTACCTACCACGTCAGCAGGTTCGGCCGATCGTGGCTCCCACTGGCCACGGTTCGCCGCTCCAGGCCAATGGGGGCTGCGGGAAGCGGCGCGGGTCGAGGGATGTGCTGGCTGCCACTTCCTGCATCCCCCATTGGGCGAACCGCGTGCCAAAGGTTATCGATCCCTGGATTAGGCCTTTGCTGAACTAGCCTCACAATATGGCACATATATTCCTTTGGCATTCATTTCGGACTGTGAGTCTGGCACACGGATCTATTGCATGGAATAAGTTGTAGGATTGTAGTCTTAATTTTTAACACTGATAGTTCGTTAGTTACATTACAAGCATCCAAAACATTTGGAATGTCTAAAGTTATAAGTTGCAATTATAGCAAGTTCAAATCCTGATTCTGCAAAGAAAACTCTAAAAAGACCACATTTGCATGGCCCTAATTCTACTTTTGGAACTTCCTGAGTTGTGTATTTAAATGTTCAACCCTAATGTTACTTTAACAAAGTTTGGAGGTTTCCCTCCCCTCCCCCATTTAATTGCTTTTGCTTTTTTCTAGGCTTTTCGATTGGACCAACAGTGTTCCATTTCATCGCTACAAAATACAAGGAGTTATGGATTGTACATACACAAATATTTGTTTTACTTAAGTTTAGCATGGGAAATAGTATTCGTAGAGGCTTGGTCATATTCCACATCTGAAGTTTTCACTTCTCTTTCAGTTACTTAGGCACAAAGGTAATTTTCTTTAAAAAAAGATTTTTTTTCCACTCAACTCAAAAACAACTTTTATTTTTCTCAGACAGACATTTATACATATAAAAATCACCCCGGCATAAGAAGAGGTATATTGTTATGCTTCAGCAAAAAAGCATAATTTCTGAGAAAGCTACAAACTATTTTTAAAGGTTTTGAATGGAAAACTCTCCACTAATGAAAACTGAGAGATAACTTGATTACAGTGTACAAATACCTTCAGAGGGAGAAAATACCAGGTAGTAAAGGGCTTTTTAATCTAGCAGAGAAAGGCATAACAAGAATCAATGTCTGGAAACTGAAACTAGACAAATTCAAATCAGAAGTTGGGCACATATTAACTGTGAGGGTGATAGCCCATTGGAACAAACTACACCTCTACCCCGATATAACGCGACCCGATATAACACGAATTCGGATATAACGCGGTAAAGCAGCGCTCCAGGGGGGCAGGGCTGCGCACTCCGGCAGATCAAAGCAAGTTCGATATAACGCGGTTTCACCTATAACGCGGTAAGATTTTTTGGCTCCGGAGGACAGCGTTATATCGAGGTAGAGGTGTACTAAGAGAAGTGGTGGTTTCTCCATCTCCTGATGTCTTCAGATCAAGACTGGATGCCTTTCTGGAAGATAGGCTTTAGCCAAAACACAAATTACACTTTGGTCAAACAAGTTATTGGGCTCAATACAAGCGTAACTAGGTGAAATATAATGGACTGCAATATACAGTCAGACTATGATCTAATTGTTTCTTTTTGCCTTAAACGCTACAGAATTATTCACTATGTCGCATTTGGTATTTTGAACATTAAAAGTACCAATAAAATGTTATTCTAAAACTAAGAAAAAAGAATGAATCCCTGTATTTTACAATAATTTGTTACTAGGCAACCAAGAATAAGTGTTCCTGCATTACAATAAACTACGTGGCACCTTAAAAAGAGCCCAATTTGTACCACTCTGACCACCACCAGGAAATGAAAATTACATTGCCTCAAATTTGTTCTATTCAGTTCTGGTCACTCTTTTTGCCATTATCGTAGCTTCTTGATATTAGGTTACACTTTGATCTCTATCTGCAGAGAAAAGGACTACAGATTTCCATTTTGGATTTCTTTTATTTGAGGGTTTTATTTGTTTTGTTTACCTGGAAACTCCGCACTCAAGGAGTTCCCTAATGAGCAAACCTAAAATGGATAGAGAAGATATTCCCTTGCTCTTTCTCAAAAAGCAAATGTAACAACTTTTCATACATTAGATCACCATTCAAAGCTAGGGTCCAAGGCAGTAAGGTGAAATCTTGGCACCTATTGAAGTCCATGGCAAAACTTCAATTATATATATTTTTATATATATATATATCATTTATCTTTCAGGCTAATTTAATAAATACAAAGTGCTAAATAAGGATTAATTATCATCAAATTGTATTCACCCAATATAATTTGGGAAGTTCCTAGTTCAAGAACCTTTTGCCCAAATCACTTTAAATTTTGTAGACATATTCTACAGCCCCACCTGCAGCATGCCAATTTTGAGACTGATTTGATGCAACTTTGTGGATTTTAGCAGAAGGGGACAAATCAGGGTTAAAATGGGACTTTAGTTATGGATAGACTGCATTTTTAGATCATGGAATAAGATGGAGTAGAGATTTTTTTAGTCCAGTTATTTGTTTTTACAGCATATTGGTGATCATGTACTTGAATCTTGCTGCTAGAAGGTATCACAAAATTGAAGTATGTATCTGTGTAATTTGTTTTGTCCCCAGTCAGGTTTGGAAACAATTGTTCATGGTCAAAAAAGGAGTCCAGGGAAAAAGGAACCCAGCGAAATATGAATTACAATCTAGCATGTCTCAACTCATTCTGGGAAAAACTGACAGAGTAAATATAAACTACACCTCTACCCCAATATAACGCTGTCATCGGGAGCCAAAAAATCTTACCGCGTTATAGGTGAAACCGTGTTATATCGAACTTGCTTTGATCCGCCAGAGCGCGCAGCCCGCAGCCCCCCCCCCCGGAGCGCTGCTTTACCGCGTTATATCCGAATTCGTGTTATATCGGGTCGTGTTATACCGGGGTAGAGGTGTAGTATAAAATGTTGTTAAGTATATCCTGAAGGGGTCAAACTGTTACAGAATTTGCAACTGAAAATAAGCTCTCTTTTCTGTTATACAATATTAAAATGATGCTGTCATTTGGGAAGAAGAGAAAGCTACTGGAAATAAAGGGAATCTGCTCTCACCACCAGCCCAAGAGCTGTTTAGGTGAACACATTCTCTCTATTCTCACTGTGGCTCCCTCACTCCTCGAGTTCTGCCCTCAATACTTAGCACTTAAGCGCCACTTAATTTGGTTCCTTAGGAGGAGAGGTGGGAGGACCCTCCTGATACTTGCAAAGCAAACTATCTGCTTAATAGCATGACTCTGCCTGTCAGTTGCCTAGCATGAGCCCTTCCTCCTACATCTTGAAAACATCACACTCAGCCCATGCCTTCAAAGAAGAAGACAGAAGCAGGAAAAGAGAAAAAAAAAATATAAAATTAAACAAGTTAAATTAAAGGGTTTTTTAAAAAAATCAGGTTTACTATTTACAGATGTCTGATCATATAAATACGCATTCTAGAGCCAAAATTAGAGAGACCCATACGTCAAAATGGTAGTTAAGCTTGTTGGTATTGCTTACTTAGATTTTCAAAAAGCTTCTTATAAAATGTCTCTAATAAGAGTATTGAAGAAAATAGCCATGACAAGGTGCAAAGGTCTGGCATGAATTAAAAATAGGTTAAGCAACAGGAAATAGTCTCAAAATGAAAGGAAAAGAATAAGGGATGTCAATAAACTGGACACAATATTTAAAATTATAACTAGTCAGAGTGCTTCACAAATGTACCAGTTGTGTAGAGAAATGTTCCAAGTACTGTCATATATGGTATAGCAAATAGGTAACTTAGAAGTACTAATATTCCACTGGGAATCAGCGCTTGAAAACATTTGTTGTGAGAAGATTAATAATTTAACACAGGAAGTGGGCTGTGAGCTGACAAAATTGTGAAGGACACAGGAATTTAAGAAACAAATGAAATTAAAATATATAGGGTTGCATAACAGCAGACAAAATTTAACTTGAATAAATACAGTAAGACATGCAAAATAATCTAAATTTCTCAAGCCCTAAAGTGTCTCCGTTTATCAAGATCCTCTAAGAGAAAAGATTTGTGAATTGTGTGAATATGAATGTCAACACAGTGCCCCGAAGTAATTTTTAAAAAGTAAATAATGAGCATTAAAACAAGAATAGAAAAAACAGAAAATATTAGGACACTACGTTGAATAATGATGTAACTGTCTCTGGAGTTCTTTGCCAATTTTATTCACTACAAAGGTCTCTGAAGATAGTTAGTAGTAATGGTGGGATTTTTGGAAGATAAGAGATTGCAAAGAAAGATAGTTTATCCTGAAAAGAAGGCATTAGAAGGAATTTAAGGTTTTTGAAAATGATGAGTTTGAGCAATCCCTCCTCCTTACTATGTCTCAGCTACAAGAACAAGTGAACTTTTAAAAATATTAAGAAATACATTTTCATGTATTTTTTTAAACAGAAACACTTACATGGTGTACAGCTGAAGCATGGAATTCACTGACATAGGTGGTCATTGAGACAAATACTGAATGTAGACTTCATAAAGGGCTGGATAATTTTGTCCACAAAAATTTGTAGCTATGAAAGCTGAGATTAAAAGCGTGATCAAATGTTCTGCTGCAGCAAAAGAGTTTGTCATCTTCAGGGGGTCAGAAATTTATTGTCCTTTCCTCTCCCCGCCCCATCACAATTAAACCATATACAACACTAAGTGCATTGTGCAGTTTTTAATCTTTTTTTCTGATTCATTAGGCATTAGACATTACAAGAAGAAAGATGTCAAATTAAACGGCCCAATGGCAAATCTCGTTGCCTGCAGCCAGAACCAGAATGTCTCAAAAGAAAATCTTTGGCACTATATTAATATATATTGCACAGAGATGCAGAAACCATACTAACGCAAAATGTGCCAATTTCCACTTCTAGAGAACACTGGAAGCCTCTTCAATTATACAGTGTATAAAGGTAGTTTGACTTGAATGTCTCTGGTAGTGATACCCAACCTATGATTCCCAATCTCTCGTTCAAGCTCTGTGAGTCCACATGTCTGAGAATAGCCATTAGACAAGTATAACATCATTCTGAAATTGTTTTGCAATATGTTCATAATGATGTTGAATGACTATAATGCTTCTCAGGCATGTTTACAATCAATGTTAACACTGCAATGCAATAGGCTTTCCAGCTCTTCAAGGCTGAAGGCCACTTGTCTAGGGTCATAACAAGCATATTTCCACATAGTAAAGATCTTTCAGACCAATTGTATTAGGGTTCTGGGAAGTGACGTTTTCACATATTACCATTAACTTTAGTAATTAAAAACTCAGTTATTGCAAGGCTATGATATAATTGGAAAACCCTGGCCTAGAATCTGAAAGATGTTCATAATGTTTTCTTGGCTAACAAAAATGGCCAATATTTACAACAGTTTGTATTATGTATTGCTGTTTTCCCTCTATTAGTGTGCCTTTTTTTCAAAGTTGTATTCTGTTGGTGTGTCACTCCCACACTAAGTATGCCGCACATTGCTTATTACTTTGTACTACAGATACTCTACATCTGGACAGACTAGCACTGATGCATTATTTCAGTTTTTCTGCCCTTTATTTCACATTCTATCCCCATCACATTCTATTCCCTATACGGCAAAGCCCTAGCAAACCTTTTAGCATTTTTTAAAACTCACTCTACCACTATGAATGGCTCAGGTGGAGTTAATACATTCCTTTTGTTAATGGCTTGCCTATACTAGACAGCCTGTGTCAAAAGGTTCTTCACATCTGATGGAACACCAATGTAATGTTGTAAGTATAATCATTGCTAAAACTATTCATTGGCATATGCTTTTAATAATCTAATTACTCGTCACCACTTTATGCCACTATTTACAGAGGGATACGTTGATATAAACAGAGTTGATTTGACTTTGGATTGCTTCCAGCCTAGATGAAGTTGCTGTATTTTTAAGAAAAAGGTATCTGCATGTCCATTTTTAAGTGCTTTCAGCAACATTTTGTCAACCTTTAAAGTAAATCATTTTGTCTAGCATCCCAGAATATTATATTTTTATTTTGAAAATGGTTGTGTGTTAGCATATGATATAGCATGTTTATGTGCTGCAGCTTCTTAAGATGCACCCTTAGAAGATAGCAGGAGAGTCAGTGAGCTTTCTTTTATCTCAAACTCAACTTTCAAATCCCTAGGGGAATACCACTTGACTCAAGAACCTTGCAATTCTTATTTTTAAAAAAAATCTCTTAATATTAAGAAGAAAAAAGTAAATAGGACATTTGTGCAACACAAGTATCATCTCATTCTTTTTACCATTCTTACTTTGAGGTTCCACATAGCTAATCCCAATAACCATCTACGGGCTTATTGTCCTCTCTCGTTCAATAGTTACAATCTAGACTAATGAGCAGCTGTGCCACCCTTGCCCTGCAATCTTGATGTCTTATGATGACTTGCTGAAGGAGTTCCCACCTGGGCTGCTCACAAACAGCTTTCCAGCATGCAAGCCACATCCTTAGTGTACGTGCATAACTGCAACATGCCAGCCTTCATTACACTCTGGCTCTCACCAGCCTGGGTTATACTGCAGGGTGACCCCAACACACTCCCAGTCTTAAATTTCCCCCCAGAAACGTATGTCCTGCACTGCGCAGCCCTCTCCTTGACAATACAAGTTTATATAAAGTCCGTTATTTCTTTAATGGAAACAATACGCACACAACTTGCCACCCTCAATGGCATTTCCCAAACACTTCAATTTAAATACACTGATTAGATAAAATAATAAAACAAGTTTATTAACTATAAAGAGAGAGATTTTAAGTGAGTGCAAGCAGGGTCAAAAATGGTTACAAGAAAAATACAGATAACACACAACTGGTGCCTAAGGCTATGTCTATACTTGCAGAGTTTTTTCGCTGAGAGTTTTGTCGGTGATAGAAAAGCGCTAAAAGAAAAGTGCTGGTTTGTGTTCACATTATTTTCCACAGGCGTCAGAGCGTGTTTACATATGCAGCACTTGCATCGCAGATGAGAGGAGCACACTGTGGTAGCTATCCCACTATGCACTGCTCCGGGACACAAAGCAAATCATTATTGTGGCAGGGGTGGATATGTGTGTGTGTGCGTGTGCCACCGGAAGCAACCAATCCTGAGGTGGGGGAGAGGGAGACCCCCGACCTCAGCCCCCGCCTCCCTCCCTGACTCTGCTCAGCACATTCTGTCGCATTGTGGGAGGCAGCAGGAGCATTCCACAATAATTATTTGTTTTGTGTCCCAGAGCAGTGACAGCACCTGCTGTCAGAACAGAGCTAAAGGGGTGGTGCGCATACCTGCAGGCAGGACTGCTGAGTTTCAAAGAGCGGCCACTCCTGTTCTGAATTGTGGGACAGCTCTGGAGGACAATTAGACCGGTAAAAGCAATCAAGAGTCTTCCCCGGCACATCAGAGCAAAAGCATCAGCGCAAAAAGACTCTCGTTGTGATAGTTTTATGTTTGCGCTGAAACTCAGCAGTTTCAGCGCAAAATGTGGATTTCCAGTGAAGATGCTATCGTGGATTTTGCACAAAAACTGGCAAGTGTAGACATAGCCTAATTTAAATTTTGTTAAAATCAAGGCAAAGTTTTCTCACCACATGCTTTTAGCTGTCTGACTGACTAAACTTCTTAGGTCGGGACCTCTTCTCCTAGAATCCAATAAATGCTCCCTTTGTCACGTCAGGTGCCATGAATATGATAGGCAGGCAGAAAGAGGGCTTCCCTTTGGGTGTTTGTCCCAGAGTCAGTCCTCCTCTTGAAAAATATTCCCAGCTGGGTACCAGGAGACAAAAAGTCTATGGGAAAAGATGTTTCTTGCTGCTTTTCCCTCACCTATATGAGCTTCCTTTGTTTCCCTTCCTGCTTAATGATTCTGCTTACTGTTTAAATGCAAATTAAGTAGAACACACATTCCTTTGTTTGAGAAAGATCTGTTTGCCAACCTCAGTTTGGAATAGGTATTAATTACACCATACAGTGGAATCTTATAACTTCTATTACAATGGTGCCACACACATTGTATCAGGACAATAATGACGAGAAAATTATGAATTTTCAAATGATACCTCCCAAGGCATACTTTGTACAAAGATTATTACAATAGTGTGCAAAGGGTGAATACAGGGGTACAGTCTGTCACTGTATTATATCCCGATAATAAAGTAAAATTGTTGAGATAGGGATTGGTCTTTATTTGTTCTGTAAAGCAGCATACACACCTATGGTACTATATTAAGATAATATTAAAAATAAGTTTAGAGGCCTACATATACAGAATACCTGTCAGTAAGTTTTGAATCAAATAAGAAGCATTTTCTTTTTTGCACTGAGCTTAGCTTCATGCAAATCAGAATGTTGCTTCATAATCCCCTCACTCTCATTAGATCATAATTGCGGTACTGAATATTAGTACTGTTAACAACTCAGGACAGGAACAAAACTTTCCCACCTGGAGTAAGCTTTTTAAGTATTCATAGTTTTTACCAAGGAAACAAAAACAAAGTTAGGAAAATAGCCAAAATATGATTCCCCTGCACTAGCCCACACTAACGTTTAATTTGTCTGTTAAATATTTAATGCATCTGTTACTAGAGCTGTTTACATCAGCTATTTAAAGACTACCTTATTAACATTGTAAAATATAAGAATAATGTAAATTTCTTTAAAAACTATTTTATAAGAGTCACCTTGCACATAGTTATTTGGATGGATCTTCAGAGTTTGAGTTCATCCGACTGGATAGCTAATCCCTATTTGCTGAACAAGTTACATGGTCACTGTCAATTTACTCATTTTATTTTATACATAAAAAACAGGCCCCATTGAAATCCCTGGCAAAACTCCCATTGATATCAACGGGGCCAGGATTTCATCCAAGAAGTCTTTACCTATTGTACTAATGCTATCTTGAATGATTAATACTTAATTTTAAAATCCAACTTACTTTTTGCTTGGTATTCAGATTACTTTTTTGAATTTCTCTTTCTCTGGACAATAAGATTTGTCAGTTTTACTACGGTTTATGTTTTCTAGTCAATTTTCTAATTCTCATGCATTAACACTATGCTTTAAAAAGTTTCAGGTGATTTTCTTTCTAAAAAAACTTTTCTATCATCTTTTTCAAAAAATTATGGAAACAGTGTTTATTGGCCTCAAATTCTGCAAAACATGATATTGGTCATAAAATATGTAACAAATTGTTGTCCTTAACTGCTGAAGACAGGACAAGAAGTAGTGGGCTTAAAACACAGCAAGGGAGATTTAGCTTAGACATTAGGAAAAGATTTCTAACTGCAAAGGTAATTAAACACTGGAACAAATTACCTAGGGAGGTTGTGGAATCTCTCTCACTGAAAGTTTTTAAGAACAGGTTAGACAAACTGGTTTAACCAGGAGACCTTCAGTGAGCTGAAACTCAAAAAAAGAGTCCTACAAAAGGTGGAAACTAAGTCAAATTACAAAGGATGAATATAAAACACCACAAGTATGTAGGGACAAAATTAGAAAAGTCAAGGCACAAAATGAAATTAAACTAGCTAGAGACAAAGAATAACAAGAATACATTCTACAAATATATTAGAAGCAAGAGGAAGACCAAGGACAGGGTAGGTCCGTTACTCAAGGAGGGAGGAAAAGACAACAGAAAATGTGGAAATGGCAAATGTGCTAAATGACTTTGTTTCAGTTGTCACCAGAAAGGTTAGTAACGATTGGATGTCTAACATAGCGACCGCCAGTGAAAATGAGGTAGGATCTGAAGCTAAAAGAGGGAAAGAACAAGTTAAAAATTACTTAGACAAGTTATATGTCTTCAAGTTGCCAGGGCCTGATGAAATATATCCTAGAATACTCAGGGAGCTAACTAGGGAGATATCTGAGCCATTAGCAAATATCTTTGACAACCCATGGAAGACAGGAGAGATTCCAGAGCACTGGAAGAGGGCAAATACAGTGCCAGTTTATAAAATGGGTAATAACGACAACCTGGAGATTTACAGACCAGTCAGCTTAATTTCAGTACCCGGAAACCTAATGGAGCAAATAATCCATTTGCAAAGACCTAGAAGATAATAATGTGATAAGTAACAGTCAACATGGATTTGTCAAGAACAAATAGTGTCAAACCAACCTAATTGCTTTCTTTGACAGGGTAACAAGCCTTGTGGAAGGAGGAAGCAGTAGATGTGGTATATCTTGACTTTACTAAGGCTTTTGATACTGTCTCGTATGACCTTCTCATAAACAAGTTAGGGAAATACAAACTAGACAGAGCTACCATAAGGCAGGTGCATAAAAGTGGTTGGAAAACCATTCCCAGAGAATAATCATCAGTGGTTCACAGTCAAGCTGGAAGGGCACATTGAGTGGGGTTCTGCAGGAATCGGTCCTGAGTCCGGTTCTGTTCAATATATTAATGAATTATTTTGATAACGGCATAGAGAGTACACTTACAAAGTTTGCGGACAATATCAAGCAGGGAGGCGTTTCAAGTGCTTTGGAGAATAGGATTAAAATTCAAAATGATCTGGACAAACTGGAGAAATGGTCTGAAGTAAGCAGGATGAAATTCAATAAAAACAAATGTAAAAAACTCCACTTAGGAAGGAAAATCAATTGCACACACAAAATGGGAAAGGACTGCCTAGGAAGGAGTACTGCAGAAAGGAATCTGTGGGCCATAGGGGATCACAAGCTAAATATGAGTGAACAGTGTAACACTTGCAAAAAAGCAAACATCATTCTGGAATGTATTCTCTGGAGTGTTGTAAACAAGACAAGAAAAGTAATTCTTCCGCTCTACTCTGTGCTGGTAAGACCTCAACTGGAGTAGTGTGTCCAGTTCTGGGTGCCACATTTCAGAAAAGATGTGGACAAATTGGAGAAAGTGCAGAGGAGAGCAACAAAAATGATTAAACATCTAGAAAACATGACCTATGAAGGAAGATTGAAAAAATTGTGTTTGTTTAGTCTGGAAAAGAGAAGACTGAGGGGGGACATAACAGTTTTCTACAAGAAGGAGGGAAGTAAATTGTTCTCGTTAACCTCTGAGAATAGGACAAAAAGCAGTGGGCTTAAGCTACAGCAGGGGAGGTTTAGGTTGGACATTAGGAAAAACTTTCTAACTGTCAGGGTAGTTAGGCCATGGAATAAGTTGCCTAGGGAGGTTGTTGAATCTCCATCATTGGAGGTTTTTAAGAGCAGGTTAGACAAACACTTGTCAGGAATGATCTAGTTATTACTTAGGCCTGGTCTACACTACAATTTTAGGTCAAATTTAGCAGAGTTACCTCGATTTAAGCCTGGACCCGTCCACACCACGAAGCCCTTTTTTTCGACTTAAAAGGCTCTTTAAATTGATTTCTTTATTCCACCTCCGACGAGGGGATTAGCGCTGAAATTGGCCTTGCCGGGTCGAATTTGGGGTAGTGTGGATGCAATTCGACGGTATTGGCCTCCGGGAGCTATCCCAGAGTGCTCCATTGTGACCGCTCTGGACAGCGCTCTCAACTCGGATGCACTGGCCAAGTAGACAGGAAAAGGTCCGCGAACTTTTGAATTTCCTTTCCTGCTTGCCCAGCGTGGAGAGCACAGGTGACCACGCAGAGCTCATCAGCACAGGTAACCATGATGGAGTCCCAGGATCGCAAAAGAGCTCCAGTATGGACTGAATGGGAGGTACGGGATCTGCTCACCATATGGGGAGACGAATCTGTGCTAGCTGAACTCCGTTGCAGTAAACGAAATGCCAAAACATTAGAAAAAGTCTCAAAGGGCATGAAGGACAGAGGCCGTAACAGGAGTTATGCGTGAAAATTAAGGAGCTAAGGCAAGCCTACCACAAAACCAGAGAGAGGCAAATGGAAGGTCCGGGGCAGAGCCGCAGACATGCCGCTTCTACGTGGAGCTCCATGCCATGCTAGGGGGTGCAGCCACCACTACCCCAACCCTGTGCTTTGACTCCGTCAATGGAGAATCACGCAACACGGAAGCGGGTTTTGGGGACAAGGAAGATGATGATGAAGAGATTGAAGATAGCTCACAGCAAGGAAGTGGAGAAACCTGTTTCCCCAACGGCCAGGATACGTTTTTCACCCTGGAGCCAGTAACCCCCGAACCCACCCAAGGCATGCTCCCGGACCCTGAGGGCAGCGAACAAGGGACCTCTGGTGAGTGTACCTTTGTAAATATTAGGCATGGTTTAAAAGCAAGTGTGTTTAATGATTAATTTGCCCTGGCATTCGCGGCCAGTACAGCTACTGGAAAAGTCTGTTAACATGTATGGGGATGGAGCGGAAATCCTCCAGGGACATCTCCAGAAAGCTCTCCTGGATGTACTCCCAAAGCCTTTGCAAAAGGTTTCTGGGGAGGGCTGCCTTATTCCGTCCGCCATGGTAGGACACTTTTACCACGCCAGGCCAGTACAGGTCTGTCGCATCTTAGGCGCATTTAACAGGTGCGATTTCAGCTTTACGCGGTCGGCAAAAACAAGAAAAAAACAAAACAAAAAAGAGAAAAACAATTTAAATACTGTTTCTGTAGTGCAGGCGATTCTGCCCACCATTATACTCAATGTCATTTTGACTATACGTGGTTTTCGCTTTAGGCGCTGACCGCGGAACATAACCCCAGCGTAAGATTAGACAGACCTGTAGCACGTAGTCTGGAATCATTGCATAACAAAGCATGACAACGTATGGTCCCAGTGTTTGCTGGCATTCAGACAACATCCATTCCTTATCTCTCTGTGTTATCCTCAGGAGAGTGATATTCATGGTCACCTGGTTGAAATAGGGTTCTTTTATTAAGGGGACATTCAGAGGTGCCCGTTCCTGCTTGGCTGAACATAAATGTTCCCCGCTATTAGCCACGTGGTGGGGGGAGGGGTGAAGTGATCATCCCAGAGAATTGGAGGGAGAGGGGGATGTTAGTTGGGTTTGTGCGGCACATTAACCAGGAAACCGCAGCCCCTTCTTTTAAATTACCAACCCATTTTAAATGGCCAACCCAACGGCCGCTTGGTAAATGAGGGCACTGCTGTTTGAAACCATTCCCACATGTTATGAAGGTTAAAGAAGCCAAAAGACTGTGGGGCTTACCATGGCTGCCTGCAAGCCGAATTCTGTTGCCTGGCACTGCGTGAGTGATCTCTCACACCCAACCGGCAGGCCCTCAATATAAAAAAAGAGGCAAAATGCAACCTTGTAACCAAAGCCCATGTGCTATGTAATGTGAACAGCAAGGTTTAACGGGAAAGAGTGATACTATTGTTCTCTAAAATGTGTCTTTTTAACTACCAATCTCCCTTTTCCCCCACCAGCTGCAAATGTTTCTCCTTCGCAGAGGCTAGCGAAGATTAGAAGGAGAAAAAAGCGCACTCGGGATGACCTTTTCTTGGAGCTCCAGATTGCAGAATGCGTGGAGGCAGACAATGTCCGAGTGCAAAAAAGCACAATATGAACGCGAGGAGAGGTGGCGGGCTGAATCGCAGGCTGAAGAGAGTAAGTGGCGAGCTGAAGAGGATAGGTGGCGTCAGATTGCTGACAGAGGGCAAGAGTCGATGCTCCGACTGCTGGAGCATCAAACTGATATGCTCCAGCGTATGGTTGAGCTGCAGGAAAGGCAGCAGGAGCACAGACCGCCGCTACAGCCTCTGTGTAACCAACGGCCCTCCTCCCCAAGTTCCATAGCCTCCTCACCCAGACGCCCAAGAATGCGGTAGGTTTCAATAAGTTTTAAAGTTTTTAATTTTTAAAGTGCAGTGTGTCCTTGTCCTCCCCTCCTCCCCCACCCCACCCGGCGCTTCCCTCCTCCTCCTCCCCCACCCCTCCCTAGCTACCTTGGCAGTTATCCCCCTATTTGTGTGATGAATTTAAAGAATGCATGAACGTGAAGTAACAATGACTTTATTGCCTCTGCAAGCGGTGATCGAAGGGGGGGAGGGGAGGGGAGGGTGGCTAGCTTACAGGGAAGTAGAGTGAACCAGGGGGGGAGGGGGTGGTTCATCAAGGAGAAACAAACAGAACTTTCACACCATAGCCTGGCCAGTCATGAAACTGGTTTTCAAAGCTTCTCTGATGCGCACCGCACCCTGCTGTGCTCTTCTAACCGCCCTGGTGTCTGGCTGCACGTAATTAGCGGCCAGGCGATTTGCCTCAACCTCCCACCCCGCCATAAACGTCGCCCCCTTACTCTCACAGATATTGTGGAGTGCATAGCAAGCAGTAATAACAATGGGAATATTACTTTCGCTGAGGTCTATCCAAGTCAGTAAACTGCGCCAGCGCGCTTTTAAACATCCAAATGCACATTCTACCACCATTCTGCACTTGCTCAGCCTATAGTTGAACAGGTCCTGACTACTGTCCAGGCTCCATGTGTATGGCTTCATGAGCCATGGCATTAAGGGGTAGACTGGGTCCCAAGGATAACTATAGGCATTTCAACATCCCCAACGGTTATTTTCTGGTCTGGGAAGAAAGTCCCTTCCTGCAGCTTTTGAAACAGACCAGAGTTCCTGAAGACGCGAGCGTCATGTACCTTTCCCTGCCATCCCACATTGATGTTGGTGAAACGTCCCTTGTGATCCACCAGTGCTTGCAGCAGCATTGAAAAGTACCCCTTTCGGTTTATGTACTCGCTGGCTTGGTGCTCCGGTGCCAAGATAGATGGAACCCATATCCCTATCGCCCCACCACAGTTAGGGAACCCCATTGCAGCAAAGCCATCCACTAAGACCTGCACATTTCCCAGAGTCACTACCCTTGATATCAGCAGGTCTTTGATTGCGTGGGCTACTTGGATCACAGCAGCCTCCACAGTAGATTTGCCCACTCCAAATTGATGTCCGACTGACCGGTAGCTGTCTGGCATTGCAAGCTTCCACAGGGCTATCGCCACTCGCTTCTCAACTGTGAGGGCTGCTCTCATCTTGGTATTCTGGTGCTTCAGGGCAGGAGAAAGCAAGTCACAAAGTTCCATGAAAGTGCCCTTACGCATGCGAAAGTTTCACAGCCACTGGGAATCGTCCCACACCTGCAACACTATGCGGTCCCACCAGTCTGTGCTTTCCCGGGCCCAGAATCGGCGTTCCACAGCATGAATCTGCCCCATTAACACCATGATTTGCACATTGCTGGGGCCGGTACTTTGTGAGAAGTCTATGTCCATGTCTATTTCCTCATCACTCTCGTCACCGTGCTGCCATCGCCTCCTCGCCTGGTTTTGCTTTGGCAGGTTCTGGCTCTGCATATACTCCAGGATAATGCGTGTGGTGGTTTTAGTGCTCATAATTGCAGCGGTGATCTGAGAGGGCTCCATGATCATCGCCTCCTGGCGTCTGGGCTGAAAAAAGGCGCGAAATGATTGTCTGCCGTTGCTTTCACGGAGGGAGGGAGGGAGGGAGGGAGGGAGGGAGTGGGGGTCTGACAACATGTACTCAGAATCACCCGCGACACTGTTTTTGCCCCATCATGCATTGGGATCTCAACCCAGAATTCCAATGGGCGGCGGAGACTGCGGGAACTGTGGGATAGCTACCCCCAGTGCAACGCTCCGGAAGTCGACTCTAGTCTCGGTAGTGTGGACGCAGTCCGCCGACTTAAAGCACTTAGAGCATTTTGTGTGGGGACACACACAATCGACTGTATAAAAACGATTTCTATAAAACCAACTTCTATAAATTCGACCTAATTTCGTAGTGTAGACATACCTTAGTCCTGCGTTGAGTGCAGGGGACTGGACTAGACGACCTATCAAGGTCCCTTCCAGTTCTACGTTTCTATGACACTATGATAAAAATCTAGGACTTACAAAGCCTAATTTTGGGGCCAATTTTAACCTGACATTTCTTTCACTTAATGTCTTGATTGATTAGAATGGATGAGAAGCTTTACGTAGGACAGGGAGGAAAGCAGCTGTGAACACGGACCTCTGAGGGCACCTTTGGTTCTGTTTCAAACAGGGAAAAAAGCAGCAGCTGGAAAGCATCTCAGCATCTTGGATGTGGATTCCACTATGGAAAGAAGAGCAGCAGCTTATATTGAGACACTAAGCCCTGGATTCAGCTAGAGACAGCATGCCAGCTGAGAGGATGAAGGTGTGAGGGACTCAGATGCATCTGGTTAGTGATGAGTAAAAATGATTTTCTACCTAGTGTAACTGACAGCACATGCTTTTTTCCACAACTCTGGTTTGGGAAACTTATTTTTTCCATTATATTACTGCCAGCATCCAATACTAGTGGAACAGATTGCATGAATAAAATCTATCAAAAATAAAACATTACAAAATACCATATTCTTAAATCCTCAATATCTTCAAAATTCAAACTAAATATCCAACAGAGCAGTGAAGTGCTGGTGTCTTATATGCTGTTTTGTCTAGAATAAAAGAAAAAAACACCACATTTCTGCACATGATATTTCTCCTATGGAAAAGGCCAGTTATAACTTAGGTGAGCCTTTGTTTAAGTCAGCATGACACACCAATTATATTGCAGATTTTTATTTATTCTTAGCACCACCCATGTTTTTCTCAAAGTTCAGGTTAGCTCCCCCTGTACTAATCTTATAGCACAGTGGTTCCAAAGCGTGGTCTGTAATCACTTGTGATCTGCGGAAAGCTAGTTCATCATATGGTTCTATATTCTTCCTTGTTTCTGTCTGCTAAATCACATGAGAAGACATCTGAAAAGACATTAAATATTTTCCCAACATTAATTTGCCACATTAGCAGTTGCTATTTTTGCCACACGGTCACAAATGCACAGTCTGCTTTTCCTCACATTCATCAATGGGAGGAGAGAGAATCTGCAAGACAGTCTCTCTCTAAGGTCCATATTATGAAAAAGTCTCAAAGAGACAAATAGCATTTGGAGTACCCAAACAGATTTACAAGCTGGAAGCTGAGACACACCTAGTTAGAAAACCAAATGATTCTCACATAACCTCAAAGTGTATCTTATCCATCAAGTACAAACTCTAGCAAAGACTTCCCTAAATAGATACAAAATTCAGAAGCAGGATATCAGAAACAGAGTATTCATCATTTAACTACAGTAACTCCTCACTTAAAGTTGTCCGGCTTAACGTTGTTTCGTTGCTGATCAATTAGGGAACATACTCATTTAAAGTTGTGCAATGCTCCACTCTTATGTTGTTTGGCTGCCTGTTTTCTCCACAGCTGGCAGCCTCCTACGCCCCCCCAGCGCCTCCCGCCCGCCGGCAGACCCTGCGGATCAGCACCTTCCCCCTCCTCCTGCCCCCGGAAATCAGCTGGCTTGCAGCGTTTTGGAGGCAGGAGGAAGGGGGGGGATGAGCGAGGACTCGGGGCCCAGGCTCCCCCTCCCTCCCGAATGCCGCAAGCCAGCTGATTGCCCCGGGCAGGAGGGGGGAAGTAGGGGGAGCCTGCGTCAAGTCCTCGCTCCTCCCCCCTCCCTCCTGCCTCCAAAACACTGCAAGCCAGCTGATTGCCCCGGGCAGGAGGGACGGGGGAGGAGTGAGGACTCGGCGCGCAGCTTCCCCCTCCCTCCCCTGCCTCCTGAACACCGCAAACCAGCTGATTGCCCTGGGCAGGAGGCGGGGGGGAGGAAGGGAGGGAGAGCCTGTGCCAAGTCCTCGCTCCTCCCTCCTAAACGCCGCAAGCCAGCTGATGCCCCGGGCAGGGGGGAGGAGCGAGGACTCGGCGCACCTCCCTCCTCCCTCCCGAACGCGGCAATCAGCTGGCTTGCGGCATTTAGAAGGGAGGGGAGGGAGAGGGGAGGAGCCAGGATGCAGCGTGCCAAGTAAAGGGNCCTCCAAAACACTGCAAGCCAGCTGATTGCCCCGGGCAGGAGGGACGGGGGAGGAGTGAGGACTCGGCGCGCAGCCTCCCCCTCTCTCCCCTGCCTCCTGAACACCGCAAACCAGCTGATTGCCCTGGGCAGGAGGAAGGGAGGGAGAGCCTGCGCCAAGTCCTCGCTCCTCCCTCCTAAACGCCGCAAGCCAGCTGATGCCCCGGGCAGGAGGGAGGGGGGAGGAGCGAGGACTCGGGGCACCTCCCTCCTCCCTCCCGAACGCGGCAATCAGCTGGCTTGCGGCATTTAGAAGGGAGGGGAGGGAGAGGGGAGGAGCCAGGATGCAGCGTGCCAAGTAAAGGGGGAGGAGGTTGGGGGGGAGAAGAGGCGGGTCTAGGGTGGCGGCTTAGGGGAAGGGGTGGAGCGGGCGGGCTGAGGGTTGAGCCCCCCACTCCTGGTGCTTGCAGAGTAGGGGAAGCTGCCCTGGAACCTAACCCCTCCCCCCCCCCATTTACATTAATTCTTATGGAGAAATTGGATTCGCTTAACATCGTTTAACTTAAAGTCGCATTTTTCAGGAACATAACTACAATGTTAAGTGAGAAGTTACTGTAGTGTTAAAAACAACAGTGAGGGCACAGTATTACAGTAACTTTGTCCTCTATGTAAATACTATTTAACAGGAAAGAATTGTTTTGTCTGTATGCACAAAATCAACCTTCAGTTAGATGAGCTCTCTATAAATTATGGGAAATTACATTCAAGAAGAGAGACTAGAAGCAACAAGAAGCATTGCAGGTATAAAAGTCTGCTTTATAAAGCCCAGCAGCACAGTGAACAGGCAAAAACGTAAGGTAGCTTTGAAGATCTATTCTGTTCAGAATGTGTTCCCTTCATGGAACAGACTTGGATCCCTTTGTAACATGACAGACCCGGAACATTACATACTTCAGAAATACACAACTTGACCACTTAGATAACACACAGTTTAAAGGCGGTTTCTTCCCTTTGCTTGGATCTGTAAAATATTAATACAATAGATGATTGTCAGGCATTCAACTCTCTCTCTTTAAAAGAAGAACTTCATGGCCCTGAGAGCTAATGAACAGAAATGTGTCTGAGCCTAGGTGGAAGGAGAGACAGTCCGATTCTGATAGAAACTTGCAGGGAACTTGAGAACTAAGGATGTTCAACATTGTTCAGATGGAAAACTAAACGCATATTAGGCTTCCGTACCAGCACAAAGAAAAAAGTTCACTAAGAATGATTTTTTAAAGAAAACAGGTAACCTAAATCAAACCTCCAAACACAAGAAAGACCTAAGTAAAATTACAAACAGAATAAAAATCATAGTAAATTTTTAATAGATCAAATAGTCTGAGCCACTTATTTAATAGTAATTTTGACAAAAACTGTACTGAATTTAAGGCATCAGTCTTCCTAAAGTAATCCTATCAGAAAAAGTATGGCTAGAATTTTTTTTTAAATATATTAAAACATAGGGAAAACGTTTTTACCCCCCATCTTTGCCTAATTCAAAAGCAGCTAGAAGGATTTTGCTCAAGCTCTTACCAAAAAAATCCACCATTGGACATAGATAAAGCTTGACAAGTGTCATTTGAAAAAGAATGTTCCATGAATGCACTAGTGTTGAAAAAATTAACAGCTATAGCTATTCTTTGGTGGCAAACACTGTAATACTATGGCCCAGGAGGGCTTTATATATTATAATGCAATGGCACAGGAGAGACTTAACACAAATGGAACATTCAGACTGTCCACGATAATCCTTAGTTAATGGCAAGGAAGTGCTAAACTGAACACTTAAATCAGTGAGAATTAAGAACGCTTAGAACTTGACAGGAAGTGCTCATCAACTTCTAAAAATCAGACCCTAAATGCAAGGGCAGGATAGTTAAATATATTACCTGTGAATCCACACAGTTGTATGCAATGTAGTTATAGCCATGTCGGTCCCGGGGTATTAGAGAGACAAGGTGGGTGAGGTAATATCTTTTATTGGACCAACTTCTGTTGGTGAGAGAGACAAACTTTTGAGCTTACACAGAGCTCTTCTTCAAGTCTGGGAAAAGCACTCCCAGCTTCACAGAAAAATGCAAGATAGAATATATGCCATCTGTTCTAAGGGAATATGTGATGGGATGGACTAGGCCCAGAGGCCCACACCCGCCCCAGGAAAGGAGCTGTGGAGCTAAGTCCTCTGAGAAGCCTAGAAAGGCTACAAAGGTCTAGCCAATCAGAGACGCTGCAGAGAGCAGCCAATCAGGGCCCAGAGGAGCCATATAAAAAGGAGCCAAAGACTGGCTTCAGGAAGGAACTGCCTGAGGAGTGCAGGTGGTACTCCTGGCTGGCCAAAGGAACCTGCAGCACCACGGACAGCTCAGTGCTGGCAGGGACATGGGGAGTGAGAAAGAGCTCTTGACTGCCCTGAGCTAAAGGTGAAGCATCTGTGAAGGCCATGGGGAAGTGGCACAAGGAATTGAAGACAGTTTCATTAAAGGGACGCAGCAGCACATGGCTGCTATTCTTAGAGTCTCTGGGTTGGGACCTAGAGTAGTGGGCAGGCCCAGGTTCCCCCTCACCCCCCATAGTGGCTTACAGCAATAAACCCTCCAGAAGGGGATCTGAACTGCTCCCATTGTATTTTGAAGAGAAAATGCTGCTTTATGCAATATATTTGCATTTGTGCTGCTTTATATGAAACAGAGCAAACGTGCATAGAGTGTACAGAGTGGTCAAAACATTAAAATTGGTTTTAACCATTGACTTGCAAATATAAATTCTAAAACCGTCTCTTGTGGAATAGTATTTTATTGTAATTTCATAAACTAGAGTGTGTCACTCAGACAGCACTTCTCATATTAGTCTTAATTTTGCTTGCCATACAGAATAATTTTGAATATTCACACTTCTAAATTAAATTCTTAAATAGCATTAACAATTTGGCCATGTAAATTAAGACTGTACTTATTTTCTCTTAAAAAAATGTGTCCAAGCCAGATTCCTGTTTCTTGCAGCAAACTAAATGAATGACTTCTCTGAATAATGAATGCCCATTATTTACACATACTTAATTTAGTGGACCAATTTAAAAAACTGAAAACAAGGTCACTTTACAACTTAATTAAGATGCCTTGAAATATGAGGACTGTTTATTTCCTTCATACTACAATTAATTATATGTGTTGTAAGTAAGGTTAAATCTAGGTACTTTAGTGTATTTTAAACCCAACTCTACATTTTCTTTACTGTGTGACCTTACTAACTGACAGGTTTCCTGATCTTAAAGAACATATGCTGATTTTGAGTGAATCAGAGGGACAGTTAATTTGTATGCCATGTTGTTGTAGACATGTTGGTACCAGGATATTAAGACACAAGGCAGGTGAGGCAATATCGTTTAATTTGTAGTCATTTTAATGTAGCAGATGTATCAACAAAACAAACTTTTTTTTATACAGAATGTCTTGCACTAAGTGAAGGTTACTGAACCTTTTTTTCCCCAAGTTTTTTTCATTTTTTTAATCTAAACCTCCTCATACTTGTATCATTTTCCTAGATTGAGTTTGTATATCACTTAAAACTGGGGGGGGGGGGGGGAGAGGGGGAATCAATAAACTGGAAATTTACTTTCAACTATCCTCATCCTTTCAATGGTTCTATTTCTTTGTCTTCAATACGCTTTTTTATAGCTTTCAAGATTAGCACCACTTACTTCATGAAATCCTAAAAAACTAATTAATATTTATTTTTGGCAGGATTGCCTTTTCTTCTTTTTCTATGGTAACCTACCAAAAAACTTGGCTTAGTTGGTCAACTTTGGATAAGTTCTGGGTTATGTCCATTATCACTAAGCAAAACAGTCCGTTCTTAAGGTCATTAACAATACATTCTGTACTGTGTCCTGAAAGTAACTGTATGAAATTATTTTCAATTACTGGACTTGGTTGTTGTTTCTTTTGGCTTCCCTATGAGTTCGAGAATAGGATTATATTTGGCCAATAGTTCAATTGCCACTGTTTCCTTCACCAATAACCTCTATGACCTCTAAATGCAAGATCAGACATAGCCCAAGTGAATATGCTGTTAACACCACAATTGACTATATTGTATAGGGGCGGGCAAACTTTCTGGCCTGAGGGCCGCATTGGGTTTCCAAAATTGTATGGAGGGCTGGTTAGGGGAGGCTGTGCTACCCCAAATAGCCAGGCATGGCCCGGCCCCCGCCTACTATCCGACCCACCCTGCTTCTCACTCCCTGACGGCCCCCCCGGGACTCCTGCCCCATCCAACCACCCCTTCTCCCTGTCCCCCTGACCGCCCCCAGAACCCTGCCCCTGACTTCCCCCCGCTGCCCCATCTAATCCCCCCTCTCCTTCCTGACTGCCCCCCCAAACTCCTGCCCCCATTCAACCCCCCTGTTCCCCACCCTCTGACCGCCCCGACCCCTATCCACACCCCCGCCCCCTGACCATCACCCCGAACTCCCCTGACCTCTATCCAACCCCCTGCTCCCTGCCCCCTTACCGCGCTGCCTGGAGCACCAGTGGCTGGCGGCGCTCCAGCCACGCCACCGTGCAGCACAGAGCACCGGGTCAGCCCCGGCTCTGCAGCTGCGCTGCCCCAGGAGCTCGCAGCCTGCCGCCCAGACCATTGCGACGGTGGCAGGGCAAGCTGAGGCTCTGGGAGAGGGGGACAGCGGGGGAGGGGCCGGGCAGGAGGGTCTCGTGGGCCGGATATGGCCCGCGGGCCGTAGTTTGCCAACCTCTGCTCTAGTAACTGTCCTCTTTTCAATTTGAGAAAAGTACTGCCAGTCTCTCTTTTCACTTATCCATGCCATGTCATCTGAATTTTTTTTCCCCAATCCCCAAAAAGCCAAAAGGGTTGGCAGTAACTTTTGTTCCCCACACAACCAGGTTAATTTAAGTTTGGGTCTGGCTTTCAACACTGTTTCATAATAAGATGCCGAAGAGCATTGATTTGTCTTAGAGTACTGTGGGACTAGTCCCTCAGTTTGACAAGGGCCATGTTTTACAATAAAATATTTCTGTTCTGAACTTAAAATTTCAACATTAAATTTTTACTTGTCAGTGGAATTTTCTCTAACCAACACAGTTTGAACGTCACTGGAATCAGTCAGTAAGGTATCACTGGTTCTTGCAGAGGTATTAAATATTTCCATTCTGAACAGAGTCTGCTCCTTGAACATTATCTAGTTTGAATATTTTGGGGCCTCTGGGATTGAAACATTTTCAATATGCACTGCCAATTTTCTGATATTTTCTCAGTGATTGATGAAGAGACTGAGGGCGTATCTGATGTAGTGAGAGTGTTAACAAAAATAATTTTTTGGCAACTTCACAATTTGCTCACTAGTCTCCTTTTGTTACTTGTGCTTAGCAGGTCCATTCAATTGTTTTGATATTTTTAAACACAAATAACTCAGCATTTATATTCCAAACTTTAAACTAAATAGCAACGCACATCCAAAGAACACATGTAATTAGTCAAAAAGCTCAAGGGACTGAGTCACCAGTTTCAACCTGGGGTCCGCAGACTATGTTTAAGAGGTTCGCAAAAGGTTGTCATTACCATAGAACAATGGTTTTCAACCTGTGGTCCACGGACCCCTGGGGCCCCTTCACAGACTATGTCTAAGATTTCCAAAGGGGTCTGCACATCCATTTAAAGTTTTTTAGGGGTCCACAAATGAGAAGGTTGAAAATCACTGCTCTACTGGAACTAAATGAAATGAGTTACAGTGCCATAAAAGGGAAGTACTGTAACTGAGAAATCAAACCACAAATCTTTACATCTCAACCCACAATTCTGCTCATGGAAAAGCTTGCAATTTGATCACAAACAGTATTTGCTTTGGATTCACCAATCATGTGGCTGAGTACCAAATGCAAACAACTGTTGTCACAAATATAAAGACCACTCTTGAAAGAGTGGTCTGTGTATCACAGAAACCAAATACAAGGATATATACTGTCATGCAATTAAACTATTAAAACAATTAAATCCTTGGCACTTTTCAAAGATCATGATATCTAGTCCATTTTACATTACTATTTAAGTCAGGCACTTATGGTATGTCTGCTTCCATAGAATAGAAATATTACAGATGTGTAATATTTAATTACCTTTAAGATACACACACTCTTCAGATAAGATTAGATCCTACTGCACATGGGGCAAGACTCTCTGGTATGCTCCAGCTATTTTGGGCTACTCCATAAACCCAATTTAACTGCCTAAATAGACCAGCTTTATAATGGTTTTCCATTGTCAGAATGTTAAATAGGAGCTACACTGCCCCACTGAAACTAGCCTAGTTACGAAAAACACACTAATAGAGCAAAAAGATTAATTTTGAGGGTTCCTTCCCCACTCTGAACTCTGGGGTACAGATGTGGGGACCTGCATGAAAGACCCCCTAAGCTTATTTTTACCAGCTTAGGTTAAAACTTTCCCAAGGCACAAGTTCCAGCTTGTCCTTGATCGCTGCCACCACCAAGTGATTTAAACAAACATTCAGGGAGGGCCACTTGGAGCCCTACCTCCCCCAAAATATCCCCCCAAACCCCTACACTCCCTTTCCTGGCGAGGCTTGAGAATAATATTCTAACCAATTGGTTACAAAGTGAGCACAGATCAAACCCCCTGGGTCTTTAGGACACTGAAAAACAATCAGGTTCTTAAAAGAAGTTTATTTAAAAAAAGATAAAAGAATCACCTCTGTAAAATCAGGATAGAAGATAACCTTACAGGGTAACAAAAAGATTCCAAACACAGAGGATTTTCCCTCTAGGCAAAACTTTAAAGTTACAAAAACAAGGATAAACCTCCCTCTTAGCACAGGAAAAATTCACAAGCTAAAACAAAAGATAATCTAACGTATTTCTTTTCTATGACTTACTATTTCTGCAATACTAGATGCTTAGTCCAGATATGGCTTAGGGAGATGATTTGCCCTGCCTGGTTCCTCTGCTGACTCCAAGAGACCAGAACAGAACAAGGACACAAACAAAAACCTTTCCCCACAGATTTGCAAGTATCTTCTCCCCTTATTGGTCCTTTTGGTCAGGTGCCAAGCAGGTTCTCTGAGCTTCTTAACCCTTTACAGGTAAAAGAGAAATTAACCCTTTACAGGGTAAAGAGGGATTTTATGCTACCCTTCGCTGTATGTTTATGACAGGGGCCATTCCCTATCTGGCCCCTGCAATCCTCGCCTGGTCTCCCTCCTCCACTCCCCCAGGGCCAGGGACCCACTCCCCATGTGCCCCCTCATCCCCAGCCTCCTAATATCAGCAGACATTGGATGAATCTTTGGACCAATACATTAGATTACAACACTAATATCATGCTTCCGCAGTCACCTCTTGCAACCTCCAACCAGAGGTAAGGTGTGTGGGCCGAATGAGTGAAGGAGTAGAGAAGGATGTACTTCTAGGTGGCTTAACTTTTTGTTTTCTTGCTTCTGTGTCAAGTATACTGGGTGCTTAACAGGCTTACGTGCTTCACACCAAAGTTTTGTTATTTTTTTGTATATTAGTTTCCTAGGATGATTTAATTTGTGGGGTTTTTTTTGTTTTTTGTTTGGGGTTTTGGGGTTTTTTTTTTAATATTTAAAGCATGAGATATTGCACCAAGATGAAAAGCCTCACAATCTCTGCTTCACTTCATCCCTCTGTTCCCCCATTCTCAGAATGGCTGACAGCAGACTCAAAGCTTCCCCTGTGATTTAACTGTAGGATGTTTGTCAGACCCAGCTCAATAATGGAGCCTGGAATTCCACTTGTCTAGAGTTTCTGCTCATCAGTTTCCCTCTGCTCCTACCCCTGTAGAGTTTAGGAGCTAGGACACAAAGAAAAGAAAGAAATTGGGATTATGGTAAGAGGAATACAGGAAGCCAACAAAAGCAGAACTGCCAAATTGAAGCATTCAAAAATCAAACTGACTTAAAAATCATAACCTTTTTTAGGAAGAAATTAAAAAAAAAAAATCAATCACAGGCTTCAATCAGATTTTCAACCACATGTGAGCTGTGCCTGAAAGCTATGTGGACAGAGGGCTGTCAGGAAGCCAGTTGCTACACAGAAAATTCAAAGGGCATAAAAACTAATACTATTTGAAATTTCATACACAAAGACCAACTACAGGAAGAGAAAAATGGTAATTTAGACCCCTTTTTATGCCTATTTGAGAATACAACTTTAACTACCAAGCTGCAACCAGTAGCTCCTATAATTAATACTTAAAGCTATTCAGAAAATGCAGCTGGTGCGAATTCTGCAGCCTGATTATTAAGTTGTGTTTCTTTTTGTGAGAACACTTAACCTTCACATTAAAGTTAATGGAAGATAGGTCCATTCTAAATCTGTGCTTTACAACCTACACTGGCTGCCTGGTCGTTTCCATTTTGATTTTGAGACAGCAGTTTTGACCTCGAAAGCCCTAACTGACTTGGGACCTATCTGCCTCTCCCCCTGTGACATACTGCCATGGTAATTGTCAGCAGAAGCATCTTACCTGAAGCCCCAGTCAGTATAATCATAGAATCATAGAATATCAGGGTTGGAAGGGACCTCAGGAGGTCATCTAGTCCAACCCCCTGCTCAAAGCAGGACCAATCCCCAGACAGATTTTTGCCCCAGATCCCTAAATGGGCCCCATCAAGGATTGAACTCACAACCCTGGGTTTAGCAGGCTAATTCTCAAACCACTGAGCTATCTCTCAGAGATAGAGAGAGAATAGAGAGAGAAAGGGAATAGGCTATTCTTCAGAAGGACCATGGGCTTTTGAAATTCAGTTCCTCCTCAGGCCCACAGTAGTCCAAGTTTGAACATACTACAAGGCTCCCCTAGGGATGGGGAGAGGTGTCGTGGGACTTTATTGGGGATTGAATGTGGAGCGTTGATTCATTTTGGTTATAAATATGTTGTCAGTGGTTTATCTGATTTGAACTGGGGTAACTCCTGGGTCTGTTTGTTTATCAGAGTACTGTATTTAAAAAAAACAAAAACAAAAAACAACTATCAAGAGCCTTGTTGACAGGAAGGGGTCGAAAGAACTTTTTTATGTGTGGAAGAATGCGGAACAAGGATAATGTAGGTTGGGTGGAGCTCAGGTTGGGGGAAGAAGTAAAGCAAAGAGGAGCTCACATTTCCCCCTACACCAGACCCAGGTAAACTTGCTCCATGAAAGTCTTCTGCACTCTTTGAGAAAATACACTTAATATTAGGGCTAAAGGGAAAGGAAAAAAAACACAAGTTACTTTAAAAAGCATTTGCTAATAGCAAATGGCTCATAAATCAGTCCTCAGTCTTCTGGTTCTCTTTAGGACTGTGGCAAACAAAGTAGTGCAATCTTGAAAAGTTATTTTTAAAAAACAGAACAAAAACACATGTCTTGTGTATATCCTCTAACCTTCTTTTGATCTTGTTAGAAAACCATAAACTTCAAAGGCAATATACCAAGGTACCTTGGGATTGTTTATCTACTGATTAATGGTATAACATCAGGATAAGTTTCTCTTATCAGTCTTCCATTCTTCTGACATTTCATTTTTTTAAAATTTATCTTTTCCATTGTATAATACTGAAAAACTGGCCCAATCAGTCCATTTATGACAGATATGCCTGGTGCAAATTAGATAACTATAGTTTTTGGATTCTTAGTCTATGTGCTTGTAAATACGTATCTACATATTTTTATAAATGCACATACATACACAATCAAAAGTTAGTAGACTGGCAAAAGTGTAAGAATTTCATGTGCTTATCTAGATACAAACGATCATACATTGTGAATGAGTGGTGATAATATACTTTGGTATTATAGATATTCTTTCATATAATCACTGAATTCCCTCCTACTCATATTTTATATAACATTTAACTTTTTGTCTAGATATACATATAACATGCTGAATAGTCTGCTGTCATACTGAATGATACTCAAGTTTTAGTTGTTCAGACGTTTCCTTTTTCATGCTATAACGTGGAAAACAGAATTCAATAAAAGTTTACAATGAACCTTCATATAAGCTGCTTCTTTACATTTTTCTCCTGAATTCCAGGGTTCACTTAATTTCTCTCTGTACCTGTATTTAACATGTAAGCAATTGCAGGAAGTGTACTGTCTGTCTTTTTATTTTAAGATTATTTTGTAATGGTCTCCTGAGTTAATGGTGTTACAATAGAAGTGACTATTTACCCAAAAAAAAAAAAAAAAAAGAGCATCAGTATTTTACTTATGACTTCTAAGTATTAATTAGAGCAGCGTTTCTCTTGGACGCCGCTTGTGTAGGGAAAGCCCCTGGCGGGCCTGGCCGGTTTGTTTACCTGCCGCATCCGCAGGGCCAGCCGATCGCGGCTCCCACTGGCCACAGTTCACCGCTCCAGGACAATGGGGGCTGCGGGAAGTGGCGCGGGCCGAGGGACGTACTGGTTGCTGCTTCCAGCAGCTCCCANGAGCATCAGTATTTTACTTATGACTTCTAAGTATTAATTAGAGCAGCGTTTCCCAAACTTGGGACGCCGCTTGTGTAGGGAAAGCCCCTGGCGGGCCTGGCCAGTTTGTTTACCTGCCGCGTCCACAGGTCCAGCCGATCGCGGCTCCCACTGGCCACGGTTCACCACTCCAGGACAATGGGGGCTGCAGGAAGTGGCGCGGGCCGAGGGACGTACTGGTTGCTGCTTCCAGCAGCTCCCATTGGCCTGGAGCAGCGAACCGCGGCCAGTGGGAGCCGCGATTGGCCGGACCTGCGGACATGTCACGTACACAAACCGGCCCGGCCCGCCAGGGGCTTTCCCTACACAAGCGGCGTCCCAAGTTTGGGAAACACTGAATTAGAGAAAGAATCTCTGTGGGAATAACATCCAATAAGTCATGAGCAGATGCAGCAATTTTGCAAGATTTCTGTTTTAAAATCTAACTGGAGCAAAGCATTCTCCAGTTATCCTAAGAAAATTAGGTTTGTTAAAACATGACAACCACCTAATATTTGTATTAAGTAGGGAAGGGTTTTGTGGGAGTTAATGGGGAGGGAATGAACAGAACAAGGAGAGAAGTGAATGTATTTCTTAATTATTATTAAGACAGGTGATTAAACATTTTAAAAGCTTCCTTGAGATTACTGCTTGCAATCCACCAAAGGAAATGCCATATTTTTCCCCTGATGGCAGTCCCAAAATGCTAATCTAAAGAAAGATACTCTTCCCTGCTAAACAACCTTCATGAAGGAGAGAGAGAAGTGGTGGGAGTAGAGGGGGGGGGAGAGCAGTCTTTTTTCTTATCTAATCAAAATTCAAGTTCAACCATAATGACAAAGAAAATTTCCTGAAAAAGAAATGCAACATTTTTTTCTGCAAAACAAGTTAGAGGATGGCATTTTCATACAGATCAGCAGCATGCTTTTGGTTTTTATACTTGATTTAAAGACTTCTTTATCATCATTAAGACTTATTATGGAAGCTGGTTATTCTTCTCAATCCCCTTTCACTAGAGCTAGTTTTACGTGAATTTTTAAACCCATTACTTAAATATCTTAAGCATTAAACATGGATAAATTAAGTAACACTCTGGGTAGTGGGGGGCATTTTCTCTCCCCCATTTCAGTTAGATGTAAATAAAGATTCCTCACCATCTAAGAAACCTTGTGGAAGTCAAGGTCTCCATACTGTATTTTTTCTGTTAAGAGCATTGCAGGCTCTTGAGGAAGATAAGGATTACTTAGTTTTCTCTGTTACATGCAAGTTCCTCCCTCTCTCAAGAGGTGGGCAATCTTTAATACTGTTTGTGTCTCCTCAACTACCCAAGGTGTCAAACTGTTTGCAAAATATGTCAAGTTTGGGGGGGAGGGGAGGGGTTATTTACACTATTATCTTTTACATAGTTGGTTACGTTGAATATAATTTTGGCTTGGTCAGGCTTCATGTTAGTGGATGTCCTTAGAATTGAGAAAAAACAAAAATCAGAAAAAAATATGGCAAAAAATAACTATTAAAGAAAGTCATATGATTAAGACACTGGTTGACCCATACATGGTTAGTGTCTTTAAAATGTTCAACTGGTCATCATAATAGCAGTACTTAAATACCAAACAAGACAGGAGCATGCCCTCATTTATACAATAGGTATTCAAAGCCAGTTATCTAAATGGGGAGTAGGGAGATGCAGTTCCACTCCTCCTTCACTTTACTTATTATCTTTAAAAGAATAAATATGGTCTTTAGTAGCAAACTCACCTGGAGCCCACAGGATTCAGTTTTCAGTGGACTACCCACCCCTACCTATAGCACCACTTCTGTGGAACCACTTCAGTTTTCTACTCCCTTTCAGAAAAGCTACAGGGGGATCTTTAAGTAGTTTGAAATGTTGATTTTCTAAAAGAAAGTTAAAAGGTTCAGTTGAAAGAAGTACTGAAGAATTATGTTGGAAAAAGGAAGGAAGAAGTGGTAGTTTGCTTTTCAAAATTCACTCTGTACTTCACACCAGTGTTCTCTGATGGGTAAGCCACCTTCACCAGGTGAATTTGTCTGCTCTCTCTTGCTCAGCAGACTCCTCCTCAGGTCCATGTCTCCCCAACCCAACACAGTCCTATTACAGGACCCAATTCCACTCTCCATCTCTACTCATCTTCCTTCTGACACATTACTAGTCCCCTGTCCCACTCCTTCCAGTTCCAGGTTAGTAGCCACCACTCACATTCAAAGAAGTCTGCTGTTGACCCCATCGCCACTAGCCACTCTAGCAGCAGTCCCCTGTCCTTCTGAAGGAGTCACTCCTTCATCCTACTAGCTTCCACCAGTTCCTGGACTACATTCTAAAGGCGGAAATAGGTAGCAGATTTATAATTAATCTTTCTGCAGAGCTGCCTGCCCCTACTTCCACCTGAAAGCAGATCTCTCTCTCCTGCCTCAGTAGCAAAAGAGGGTCTGCAACAGGAAGTGTGACCACAAATGCAGAAAAAGAATTAAAAGGTAATTTTTTCCACATTTGAAAGTACCAAATTATTATTTTTTTTAAACTGTAGTTAGAAAGTATAACTACACTTTAAAATTAATGAACATTTGGAAGTTAAGCAAGATCTTTAAAGATAATAAAAATACAACCTCTCATTTAAAACAGTTGCTTCCTAACAAAACTGGGAGTGGATGGGTCATTACACAAACTAAAAACTATTTCCCCATGCTAATTTTTCCTCCTACTGTTACTCACACCTTCTTGTTAACTGTTTGAAATGGGCCATCCTGATTATCACTACAAAAGTTTTTTTTTCTCCTGCTGATGATAGCCCACCTTAATTGATTTGTCTCGTTAGAGTTGGTATGGCAACCCCCATCTTTTCATGTTGTGTGTGTGTGTGTGTATATATCTTCCTACTGTATCTTCCACCCCATGCATCTGATGAAGTGGGTTTTAGCCCACAAAAGCTTATGCCCAAATAAATTTGTTAGTCTCTAAGGTGCCACAAGTACTCCTGTTCTTTTTTCAAAAGAAAACTGTCTCCCTATATAAACAGAAAAAACATTTATACAATGCTTTCTTTCTGCCCCAGCGTCTTAAACCATTATACAGACTCGTGTATAGTGATTTAAGATATTGTGATTTCATTTTTATTAACACAAAGACAAAAACATTGATACCACTCAACTCAGCTATTGCCCCATGACAGCTGTGACTATAGCTTTAGCAATATGCCAAGTCTCAAAAGCTACCAGAATAGTCACTGCCTTTTACCTTCAAGAAGAAACTTGCCTCTAGCCTGTTAATGCCAAGCAGACATCTTTTTTGGCAGAAAAATTGAAATAATGAGTAAAAAAAGGAAAGTGTGATATCTGTGTCACGTTTAAATAAATTCTACTACAATATTACTAATATATCTACTGTACCTCATTCTGAAGCTCGTCACCACTTTTACTAGATGCAAGCATCTCATACAAAGTGCAGCAGAGATCATCTGTTGTTGGTTCTCCAGGGGTTCCTTTTAGTGATTCATTTAGAAACTTCCCAACCTCATACCAGAGAAAAGAATCATCCACTTTTTCCAATGACTTGAGATCAGAGTTATTGCCATAGCAATTCTGGAAGTGTTCCAAATGGTTATTCAGAAATTTCTTGTAATCTAAGCTTATAGTTTTCTGTTCAGCAGCCTCACCATTTATTGGCAGTTCTTCAGAGTGATCCAGGTCATGCATGTCAAATGAAAATACTATATTTTTACCAAAGAATACTCTGTTATCACCATTTTGCTCTTCAGCAATCCGTATAAGAGCAGTAAGCTGTTCTTCAGTGAAGTAAGAAGCAATCCGGCATGTGGCATTACAGGCAGCAGTAGCAGATGACGATGGAAAGGGCCCAAACATCTGCTTGATTGCCTTTGTTTCATCATGACCAACGCATTCCTTCATGTGAAACGTCTTAAAGAGAAAAACAGCTCCACTTTCAATTGCTTCTTGTCCATTTTCAGTTCCTACTGTGCACAAAAACAAAAGAAACTTCACTACCTAAATTCTAACAACTAAGATAATTCTCCTTTACTGCTTATCACATAACTATATTCAATTTGTTGCTCCAAATAGTGTCATATGAGCAATGAGAGTGACATGAAGCTTTAAACTAAGAATAAAACAAGAAGAAGAAGTTGTTGCAGGGTTTTACAGTTACAAAGGTGTTGTAACAATAAAGCATCTAGCTTTTACTCTTTTTAGTTGAACTTTTATTTATTAAGTATTTCTATGTCTATCACCTTGGTATCCTATATGAACTTTAAAAAGAAAAAAGAAAAAACTATTTTCACACCGTCAATATTCTTTGTACAAACTAACATTTTTAAAAAATTGGAGAAGGTGTTGAGGATGTAAATCAAGCAACCTGACTGAACGTTCTAATTTACTTTAGAACACAAGATCAAGCCAAAGCTCTTCTCTGCTCCTCTCGCTCGATTCAGCCACTAGGAATTTACCACATACTGTACAATACATACATTCTAATTTTAGAACTAATGCAACATCATGTTTATCTGTATCAGTTAATGCTGGATACAGATTTTTTTTCTATGGACAGAAACAGAAATTTACAGTGTGGTCAAATCAACAAAAGCATAAAGAATATTAATTTTACCATTTATATTTATAAATCATGTCAATAAGAGCTTCTTAGGGAACCAAATGCCAAGAGAACCTTTAACTTAGTTGCAAAGAATCCTATGGCNAAAGTATCAGAGGGGTAGCCGTGTTAGTCTGGATCTGTAAAAGCAGCAAAGAATCCTGTGGCACCTTATAGACTAACAGAGGTTTTGCAGCATGAGCTTTCGTGGGTGAATACCCACTTCTTCGGATGCAAGAAGTGGGTATTCCGAAGAAGTGGGTATTCACCCACGAAAGCTCATGCTGCAAAACCTCTGTTAGTCTATAAGGTGCCACAGGATTCTTTGCTGCTTTTACAGATCCAGACTAACACGGCTACCCCTCTGATACTTTAACTTAGTTGTTGCTGGTTTTGCTGATGATTTCATTTGCCTTGTTCTTGATTTGTCTCTTTTTATAAGTAATACGTAAATATACTAATTTATGGTGAAATGATGAATTATGTAATTTTGACAGACACTGTATACCCCTAAGTTTTGTTTATTTGCTTACCGCTGTTCTGGGATAAAAACAAAAAACAAAGAGAAATCCAAAAAATCTTTTGTACTAAATTATCTTTAATACATCAGGCGCTTTGGGAAGCAAAAGGGCAAACAATAAATTTAATTTAATCATTTCTAATGAGTGCATTCAATACTAGGCTGCTCCCTGGTTACTTTTAATCCTTTTAAAGGGTTTCATTACTAGACACAGATATCCTAAGAATCCAATGACAAAAAAATCCACTCAGGAACACCTCCTCAGATATTCATGCTTAAGTACAAATCATGTTCCTTAAAGTCAGCAAGAATATTATGGCTGCTATATATCTTTAAAAGTTTCAGGTGTTTTTCGTTCATAGGCTATAGAGCAATTACTTCTTTGTATCCCAGTAGAACCAATAATGCTGTCACTCTCAGTGCAAGTTAGAAATATTTAATCAGAACTAAGACAACTCTGAATGCTGATGATTGGCTAACTAAAAGTGATAGTAGCTGTGCCTGACTGAAGACATTGGTGTTGAGTTTAAAGCACAGTAGCAGGCCAGCCTGAACTTCTCTCTATATCTAGGGTAGAATAAGCTAGATCTCTCCTTGCTCTCTCAGCAATGCAAGCTGAGTTAATCTAGTCAGCACCAAAATATTGAAAAAATATCCTTAGGAATTACAATAGGTTTCAATCAAATTAATTCTGAGATCTCGGGGACAGTATATCGACTTTTAACTTCACTTCCTCCTCAGAAAAGGACAAAAAGACCTCAAGAATTGGGATGATGAAGACTCAGTAACTAGTTCTGTGATGTCACCACCTGTTCACACAAAGAAATTATTATAGTATATAGAGAACTGAATAGCCAGGATTTAAAATAGTCATCATATATAAGAAGAAAGTAATTACCAATAAATTGATTTTCTGCACAAAGATTTAATGGACTAGTTTAGAAGATGCTAAGAAAACTTGAAGTCAATGGTAATCAGCACCTTTGGAAACATCAGGCCACAACTGAGTAATGCATATTCAAAACAAGAAAGATTGAAATTACTGTGAACATTAGTAAAGTAATTTTAAAATAGTTATTTAAATCATTCTTGTTGCTTAAATAAGGTAAATTTAACTCAATAAGATGACTAGATTTAACAAGTTCTACTACTCATTTATGTTGCAAAAATTGGGGAACATATTTCGGATTTATTTTAACTAACTTAGTGTTGCAAGTCTTCATAAACTAAGCTACTGGTTCCTAGTTTGTCTAGAGAACAAACCTTGTTTGGTCCTGACTAAAAAGATAAATGGTGAAGGGGCATAATTTTGCTCTGCTATGTTAGGTTTCCTTGACCCATATAAGAATGTAATGAAGGGTTTTGCAAGGACATTATGGATGAGCACTAGGCCATCTCTCTAGCCATTCTACTTATGCTATGAGAGCACATGCAGGGGAAACAAAATTCTAGGCTCAGCTCACTTACAGGTCATCTCACTCCCTTCTCCTAAATGAAATTATTTGGATTCAGAAAGATGTTTAGCTGACATTTGCTCATCAAGAAGAACCAGTTAATGGTTTATTAGAGGACTTGGGGGAACACCTTTCTGAGCCTCGTTTAATCATCAAGAAAAGGGAGCTATTTCAACAAACTGATCTACCGTAACTGATCTTATTGCATGAGAATGGGAAACACAAGCTATGAGTTTTCATTGGTGCTTAAAGAGGCTATTGCCTTTATGGGTTGGAATCTGGGGATTTAGCTTGCATTTCTTCAGACTGGGAGGTTGTCCTCAGACGCAGGTGAGATGGGACAACGTTCAGATGAAATCGAGTCCACTGGAAAATGGGAATCTGACTGTTTCAAGTCATACATCAGGGCATTTAAGTATCCAGGTTTCTAAGAAAAGCTTTTTGGTTTTAAAGCTGCATACCTGCAAAGCTACAATGAAAACAGAGTAAGGACCAATATCTATGTTAGATCCCCTCTCCCACTGCAATGCCTAAGCAAAATGGGGAGGGGAATTATAACTGGGCCTACAAATTTACTCTAATTGTGTGTTTAACTGGAAAAAGTAAGTAACTTTATAAAATGGTACAGTAATTTATAACAAACAGTAATTTGATAAAAGACAGGAAACAAAGGGTAGGAATAAATAGTCAATATTTACAATGAAAAGTGGTAAATAGTCGGGTCCCCCAAGGATCAGTACTGGGACCCATTCTGCTCAACATATTCATAAATTATCTGGAAAAGGGGGTAAATAGTGAGATAGAAAAGTTTGCAGATGATACCAAATTACTCAAGATAGTTAAGTCCAAAGCGGACCATCAAGAGTTAGAAAGGGATCTCACAAAACTGGGATGACTGGGCAACAAAATGGCAGATGAAATTCAATGTTAACAAGTGCAAAGGAATGCACAGTGGAAAACAATCTCAACTGTACATACAAACTGATGGGGTCTAAATGAGCTGTTACCTTACAATAAAGAGATCCTGGAGTCATCATGAATAATTCTCTGAAAACTAGGCCTAACTGGTAGACAAAATAATGAGAGAATGCACTATTCCACCCACCATTTCCTTTTTGGGTCCTTAAAGAAAGACTTTGGTGGCAAAATATGGAAAAACATGGAGGCCAGTGGAACAAGCTTCATCATCATAGCTGCCACCACAGTCCCTCATTGTCCTGATCCTGAAAGATGTCCTGACCAGTTTGTGAGAGAGACTGACCCAAATGACATCGTCACCTGTTCTGGCTACTGATGAATCCCAACCACCACCTGGGACAAAATGGAATCAGACTTTAACAACATTTCAGCCCCATCTCAACCAGCTTCTTTTTTCCCCAAAGAAACAGGTATTACCATCTTTGATAGCATCTAAAGACTAACAAACAAGAGACTTTTTTCCTTCTAAAAAAAAAAAAAACCTCTCCTCAACTAGAGGTTAAGGGAACAAGGGATGTTGTTAAAATGAATTATTTTATACTGTACATTTCAAATGCTTTACCTTTTCTTTCATGATCTTTAATCAAAGATTAACATGATTTTTAATGGTGTGTTTGCAATAGTACTAAGCAAACCCCACACATTGTTTAACTTTGTTTAATGTTGGATGGTGACTGGGGCCACATCTATACATACAGTAGCACAGTTGTACCGGTACAGCTGCACCACTGCACTGTATCTGGTGAAGACACACTATGCTGACAGGAGAAAACTCTCCTGTCAGCATTAAAAATACCATCTCCACCAGCAGCATAAGCTAGGTCAGCAAGAGAAACTCTCCCGCCAACATAGGTCTGGGCACATGAGCACTTATGTCGCTCAGGAGGGTGGAATATTAGTACTAGGAAAAAAAGTTTAAATGGACGCCCAGTAGCAGTGAAGAAACTGCAAGGATTTTATGAAGCAGAGAACAAAGTGCCATTTAGCCCTCCAATTCATTTTCGGTTGGGAACAAAAAAGGGAATAGAACAATTTGGCCTAATGAACCTAGAGAGAGACGGGGGATGGGGGGGGGCGGGCGCATGTGTAAAAGACAGAATGGCCCAACAGGCCAAAAGAAATATTAGAGATTGCACAAAAGCATAAGAAAATTTGGGCTACTAACAAAACAAATATGGAAACATTGAGGCAGAAGTTCTGATTACTGGACCTAATCCCCCACTCCAAAAAGTAATATAGATACCCCAAAGAAGCTAGGCTGACAAAAACTGTTCAGGGAGCTATAGTAGAACAGCAAAGTAACCACTAGAACTCCACCAGGTTTTATAATACCCCAGCAATTTCCCACGTGCATGTAATCCAAATGAAAAAGGCTAAGAAAAGAGCCAAGGAGGGGATGTTGTGGAACCACTGTTGTGGCTCCAGTAGCAAAATTAGAAGGGGGAAAAGGTAGAACAAAAAGGATTAGTATCCCTATTAAAAAAAGGAATCTCAGAATAAAAGACTTGTAACAAAAGGGGAATACCAAGGATAAGAGCTGTAGATGCATTATACCCCAGTTCCAAAAGAAATATGGGGAGTCAACGGTCTCAAGAGTACCATCCCCTTAAATTCGCCCATAACCATAAAAATAGGAGTAAAGAAGTTGAAGCAGATATCATTTTTAAAATGAATATAGAAAAAGTGGTTATGGAATTATTGGAACGAACACACTTAATTGTTCTATTGACATAGCAGATAAAATCCTGTGAAACATGCCTTAAATAATAATTTTTAGCAAGTGTATACAAGTTGATTAATGTTCATATATTAAAAGAAAACGAAAATACTATCGTTCCTATTAAATCTTAAATAAAAAGTTGTTTATAAAAAAACTCTAGGGAGGAAAAGGTTTCTTCTTTATTTGTTTTACAGAAAGAGCCAAGATCAACACTCTTTTGGGCATTAGCGCTTGCCAGATCCTGGTATGGTGGAGTGAATCAAAGCTGCAGCATCAATAAGGAGTATCGAAGCGAAGGAAGGGAAAAATAATATCACAATGTCATGCAAGTGGTCCATAGGAATGATGGGTAGAGTGGAGCCAATCAGTCTGAAGTGCCAAATATCAGGGGTAACCAAACATTAAATACCCAATGGGTAACCTTACCCATCCCATGGGATGAAGGGGAGAGCATCAAAATCTCTAATCATAAGTGGATAAAAATGTCAATGGGTCTGGACAAGAAACGGAGAAATGTGGGCACAACTAGCCAACATATGTTCTGCCGCGTTGAATTAATGATTATAAATAGTGGCCTAGGAAAAGATAAACTTATTATATGGTTTGACAGTGGAAGGGCCTATATCTGGAAGTATAGAGGGTTAAGTAATTGTACGCACATTTTGAGGGAGAATCCCTCATGTACTTTTATAGCATGGTGTGCCCCCAAGTGGACAAAAGAAGAAAGAGACCATATTGTTAAAATGGGCCCATATTTGACAATATAAGCAATGCCTTATTTAATATTATTGATCCATGAGGCAGATACAATTGGGTAGCGGTTCACTGAGTGCCTCAACAAAAGATTATACCAAGGATTCAGTTAAGTTTGCAACAACCTCGGTAGACAGCTGGTAGAGCAAAACAATGGGTGTATGGGAAATATATAAGCCAAGTTTTGTTTTCCGATTGGTCTGAAAGTAGCAGAAATATAACAGGAAACATGGAAGTGGGATATGGAAGATTGTTGGACCCAACAATTTTAGTAAAAACTTTGCCATATTATGGGTATCCAAGCCTTAGCAAGTTAAAATTGGTCATTATATATAGAATTCACAGTCCATTTTCATAAATTTCACAGTTATAGCATTTTAAAAATCTTGAATTTCATGGTTTCAGATATTTAAATCTTAAACTTCACGGTGTTGTAACAAAACATGAATACGTATTTAAAAATGGCAAAATATAAACACGTAAAGCCCTTAAGACTCAGCATTTCTCAAACTGGGGTTCCCAACCCAAAAAGGGGTTGCAAGGCTATTGTAGGGGGGTCACGGTATTGCCGCCCTTTCTTCTGTGCTGCCTTTAGAGTTGGGCAGCCAGAAAGCAGCTGCTGCTGGCCAGGTGCTCCACTCTGAAGGCAGTGCTACCGCCAGCAGCAACACAGAAGGATAATCCTAGATAAAACGACAATGTTCTCACAACATCCAAGATGTGAAGTTTCATTGTACACAGGACGGAATGTAGTTTAGAGAAGAATACCAGGAGATGAATCAACTAACTGATGTGGAAGTCAGAAACCATCTTTGGCAGAAACTTTAGGTTGAGGCCCAAGAGTGACTCTGTCCGTGTGAAAGGCCATGTAAGGAGGGCACAAGATGAGGACCTGGATGAGGGCCTAGCGCAGGGGTAGGCAACCTATGGCACGGGTGCCGAAGGCGGCACGCAAGCTGATTTTCAGTGGCACTCACACTGCCCAGGTCCTGGCCACTGGTCTGGGGGGCTCTGCATTTTTATTTCATTTTAAATGAAGCTTCTTAAACATTTTAAAACCTTATTTACTTTACATGCAACAATAGTTTAGTTATATGTTATAGACTTATAGAAAGAGATCTTCTAAAAACGTTAAAATATATTACTGGCACGCGAAACCTTAAATCAGAGTGAATAAATGAAGACTCGGCACATCACTTCTGAAAGGTTGCCGACCCCTGGCCTAGCGGATGAGATTGCCTCACTCGTGGCTGTCCTCATTGACAGACAGTAAATACAACAAGTAGTCAGTGGCTCAAAAGGGGGAGACCCATCAGTCCAAATGACACTAAGTTAAGGTCCCAGGAAGGAAAGAGTTCCTGGATCAGGAGGAAAACCATGTGAGAGTCGTTTGAGGAATCTCACCATCATGCCGGGGCAAGGAAACAAAGTAGACTTTGTACAGGAGTATTATTCTCTGAAGCAATCAGGTCTGTCCCTTATCTTAATACCAGTATAGCTGGCTGGGGCATAGCCACAGGTGGGCCGCAGCTCACCCACTTAGCACCCAGACCCACCCCGCAGCCCCGACTCTGCTCCCGCTGCAGTGCTTGCCCCACTCCTCCTGCCCAACGCTCCAGCTGGAGAGCGGGGTCGGGGCACGGGGGCTTGCCCCGCTCCAGTGCTCCAGCCACAGAGTGGGGTCGGAGGCTTGGCCCGTTCCCGCAGCCCAACCGGCGCTCCAACCGGGGAGCCGGGTCAGGGGCTTACCCCGCTCTGCCCGCCAGGCGCTCCTGCCAGAGAGCGAGGCGCGGGGGCTTGCAAGGCCCCAATCCCCGTTCCCCTGCTGGTCCACCAGGCGGGTGGAGCAGGGTAAGCGCCCAACCCCGTTCCCCAGAGGGAGCGTCGGGCAGGTGGAGCAGGCCAAGCCCTAAGCACCAGGCAGGGGGAAGGAGTGGGTGGGGGCACAGGGCGCACATTTTTACAGGTTCCCCCACTTTTCTGGGGGCCCTGGCCAGAGCAACATTCCTCCCCCTCCCCGCAGGGCCAACAGGAGGAGGAGAAGGCGGCCCTGATCACTCCTACCCCCGTCATTGCCCGCCCACCCCAAGTTGGGGCCCACCCACATGTCCTGTCCTGGCTACTGATACCTGGCATCAATTTCTGATAAAGTAAATAGCCCAGTATAGCTGGACTCAGAGTGGATACTGGCAAAAACTGACACTGCTTCCCAGACAGTCACTTTGTATGTCAGCCTGGCCAAGGGTTTTCTACTTTGTAGCAAAATGTCTCAAACCACAGCAAAGCAGTTTCTTTCTGCGGATGTCATTCAGGCAGTCGCGTGCAAGGATGTACGTCTCGGATCCCATAGGACTGTCAAGGTGATGAGCTGCCAAATTTACACACATAACAGGTTTACATAGCTTAATCCCCACCAGTCATATTTACCCTATGGCTGCTGTTTGAGATTTCTCAAACAGTAACCAGGAAAGAATACAGGAAAATTTAAGCCTACCACCATCAAACTCAGGGAGATAATCCTTAGCCAAGCATCAACTATGAACGAAGAACACCCCCTTACCTACAAAACATCTCCTTGACCCTCATGCTGACAAGGGGTGACTAGGAGCTAATGGGGCTCAACCCCAATAATGCTAATTGAAATTTTTTCAACACGATTTTTTTTTAAATGGGGTTTTGTTGAAAACAAATTTTTCCCCACACATTTTGTCTCAAAGTTTTGTTTATTGAAAAATATTCAAATTTTTCGAAAACATTTTCATTTTGACAGACTGGGAAATTCCTTCCCCCCCCCCCCACCCCTTTAAAAATAAAAAAATAAAAAATAAATAAAAACAGTAACTCCACTCCGTCCCCTACACTGGTAAAAGGGATGGAGGGGAGGTTAAAATTAGAGGCTTCTTCTCTGTCTCTTGTTTCCCAAGTGCCTAGTTTCAGAATGATAAAGTTATTAAAAAATCCATTCTCTAATATTACAGCTACTTCTGCACTGAAGTAGATACCACCAAACTTGTTCTCTTCTCCACTTGTTGATGTGCCAAAAGTAACTATAACACCTTTTAATTACTGGAGGTTGATTAAAGAGCAGTAAGAGACAGCACTCTAACAGTATGAGAAACAACAATTCCAGAAAATGGAAAATTAAGTCAAATTTAAAAGACGTCCTGAGGCCCAAATTCCAACCTTAGATATGCATGTGTAACTCAGATTGGCTTTAGTTTCCAGGGTATACCTGAGGGAAGAACTAAAGAGTACAAAACATATATATCAACTTAAAATTTGATATTAGATTACTAACAAATTAAGACTTACCTATTTGTTTTGCAGCCTGTAATATAGTTGTTAAATGTCCATTTACAGACTGCTGTTCTTTCTTGTCCAAACTATCTTCAACAAATTTTACTATCTTCTTCCATGTAAGCTCAGAGCTCATTAACTGTTTATGTAATTTTGACCTTTTATTCTGAAAAAGAATAATCAGAGAAAATAAGTGCATTTTGTTTAGAATTAACATGCAGTTCGTAAAAACAAAGGCTAATAGGAGCTGCGGAGCCAGTGCTCGGGACTAGGGTGACCAGGTGTCGACCGGAACACTCGGTCAAAAAGGGGCTCCACACGCTCCCCCCATCCTGAGCACTGGCTCCACACTCCCAGCCAATGGGAGCTGGGGGGGTGCCTGCGGGCAAGAGCAGCACATGGAGCCTCCTAGCCACCCCGCCTATGACCCGGACCTCATGGCTGCTTCCAGGGCACGCGCAGCGCCAGCATAGGTGTGGGAAGTAGGAGTGCGGGGGGTGCTTCAGCATCCCCAGGTTTTATGCGGGGCCACCAGCCCCACCACCCAGCCACTGGCTCCGCACATAAAACCTGGGGGTGTTTCCCATGCCTATGCCCTGCTGCTGGCCTTCCACCCACATTCCACTCCCCAACCCCTCACCTCACCTGGGGCTCGGGTCCTGGCCGCTGGCCACAAGCCCGGGGGCCCGCGCCGGCCCCACCCCCGCTCCCAGGCCTCCGCTCCCAGCCCTGCACATGGGGTCCCAGCTGCCAACTCCTGCCTGGGGCTCTGCTCCGGACCCAATACCCATCCCCAGCTGTGGCCTCAGCCCCCTTACCTCTGTCCGAATCCCCGTCCCCCCCCTCCCAGAGGCACAGCTCTGCTCCCAACCTCAAGAAGGGGGGTGGGTAGGGGGAAGGGGGGTGGCTTTCAGCACCCCAACTACTAAAAATGTTCCAATGCCACTGGATGCCAGGACAGGCAGGCAGCCTGCCTTAGCCCTCACGCTGCACCGCTATCTGCTAGCTGCCCGACGTAAGCCCATGACCCAACCCCTAGTCCCAATCCCCTGCTCCAGCCCTGAGCCCCCCCAAACCCACAGCCCCCTCCTGAACCCCAACCCCCTGCCCCAGGCAAGAGCCCCCACCCACACTCTGAACCCCTCATCCCCACCCCAGAGCCAGCACCCCCAGCCCAGAGCCCTCACCCCCTCCTGCACTCCAACCCCCTGCCTCAACCTGCTGCCCCCTCCCACACTCTGAATCCCCCTCCTGCACCCCAAACCCCTCATCCCCAGCCCTACCCCAGAGTCTGCACCCCCAGCAGGAGCCCTCACCCCCTCCCAAACCCCAACTCCCTGCCCCAGCCAGGAGCCCTCTCCCACACGCTGAACCCCTCATTTCTGGCCCCACCCAGAGCCTGCACCCCAACCTCCTGCCCCAGCCCAGTGTGGGTGGGGGAGAGCGAGCCACCGAGAGAGGGGGAAATGTAGTGAGCGGGGGGAGGGGGCCTCAGGGAAGGGGGCAGGGCTAGGGTGTTCAGTTTTGTGTGACTAGAAAGGTGGCAACCCTACTTGGGGCGGGGGCAGCGCACGGAGCCTCCCTGGCCGCCCCTGCACCTAGGAGCCACAGGGACATGCCGCCCACTTCCAGGAGCCGCCAACTGGACTTTTAACGGCATGGTCAACAGTGCTCACTGGAGCTGCCAAGGTCCCTTTTCGACCAGGTGTTCCAGTTGAAAACCGGACGCCTGGCAACCCTAACTTTCGCTATACATCCAAGCACTATACACACGTCCGTACACAGGTAATTTTTGTTAAAAAAAAAAAAAAAAAAAAAAAAAACACTCTGGACACCAACTCCTGAGAACAGTTTTATATTAAAAGGTAATACGTGTGTTCACACTGAAAACAATTCACGCTGCCACCAGGAGCCCAAGTGTACTTCCCTCTCAAATTAAGCTTTTCAGCATTAGTAATAAAAACACTTTGCACTTCTACAGCACTTTACATCCAGGAATCTGGATGGTTATGGGGTTATAGCAAGTTACCTTATTAGAAAAAGTGGCCTTCTACAGATCACAATGGATTCCTGTGCCTTAAACACTACAATCAGAATGGCCACGCAAGAGACATTTTTCACTAATATAAGTTTTCCTTTTCAGCAATATTTGCAGCACCACCTGTTTTTAAACAGTTTCCCTGCAATAATTATGCTTTTGTTCTTGAAGATGTACTTACTGGAGTATGGGATGCATCACACATTAAGCAGTCACACTGATGTACCACATTTTTTTAAAAAGAGTAAACAAAGGAGGAATAGTAAGATGTTACCAAAAAGCCCCAAGCTTTTTAAGAGGATGATAGGCATAAGAACACGCACACCTAAATAGACCACTGTTCATCTATTGCGTTTCTAACAGTAACCAAAGCCGAATGCTTCAGGAGGGCATGAAATAATTCCCCTGATCATGCAATGTCATACCATAAAGGGAAATTCCTTACTGACCCCAGCTGGTCAGTTTATACCTTGAAGCAGAAGGATCAGTGGCCATATTGTTACTGCAGTTTTTAGACTTCTTACCAGTACAGTGTTCTAAGCTTTAAAATCTTACTAAAATTATTTGCCTCAAATATCCAACTTCAGTAAATTTCAAAGGTTAATTATATGTTGTATACAAAGGTTTTATCTAACATTTTAAGAGATGAGATGGGATTCTGAACATAAGTACTAGTTGTTCTTCCTGTATTCTTATTACTATTTTTCCAGTTAGTGCGGGTGCAATACATTACCCCATACATGAAGCAACCTAATGTATCCACTTTCCCGGTGGTACATATTCTCATTGGAATGGCCAAAAGCTGTAAATATGGATCATCAATTCAGTCCTTTCCCTTCCTGTTTGGGTGATACTTACCTGTTCTAAACCCAATCAGCGTCATGTCAGAAACTGGCTGTGTTCTTACTACTACCCAGCCACCAGCACTGGGTCTGAACCCCACTCACAAAATTAGAAAATGAAGAGCAACACCAGATTAGCCTCTCTACATCATTCACTAATATTTTTCTATTAAAAAGCTATGTTAAGAGAACATTACGGTTGCAAAGTCAAGCATTCAAAAAGTTTGGAAATCCCAAACTAAGGTTGCTTGTGCAACCTTAATTTGGCCTCCTTGTACGCATATATTGTGATAGTCTTTAATTACATGATCACATACTATTTATTTTCCACAGGAACCTTCCTCATTCAGTGCACAGGATGGACGGTGCCCACCTAATGAGCTGCCTCTTTTTTTTTTTTTTATTCTCTTTGTTCAATATGTGGTGCTAAGACCTTATTAAATGCACGTTATTCAAACTCTGGTCGGAAGATAGATGATGAGCACTATAGAAGAGCCTATCACTGTAGTATGTGAGTGCTTCACAGTATTATTGAATTTATTTTCTCCTTGTGATGAGAAGGGCTATTACTATCCCCATTTTACAGATAGGTGACTAAGGCTACGTCTACACTACCCGCCCGGATCGGCGGGTAGAAATCGATGTAGCGGGGATCGATGTATCGCGTCTCGTCTGGACGCGATACATCGATCCCCGAACGTGCTCACATCGACTCCGTAACTCCAGCAGGGCGAGCGGAGTTAGCGGAGTCGACGGGGGCGCCGCGGACGTCGATCCTGCGCCGTGAGGACGGGAGGTAAGTCGAAATAGGATACTTCGACTTCAGCTACGCGATTCTCGTAGCTGAAGTCGCGTATCTTATTTCGATCCCCGCCCCTAGTGTGGACCAGCCCTTAGACACAGTGAGATTAAGGTCTAAAGTTTGCACTAGTTTTGTTTCTCCAATTTGAGATGCCTGGAACCTGATTTTTCTGAGTACTTAGCATAATAAAGCATTTTATATAATCAAATCACAGCTGCTTTTGACTTCAGTTGCACCTGTAAACACTCCACACTTCCACAAATCAGATCCTTGGAATCTCACATTTGGCAACCAGAACATGAAGAAAACACACAGTGAGCACTTGTGAAAAGTTTGGCTGAAGTGACTTGCCTACCTTCATATAGGAATTCAGTAGTAGAGGTAGGGATGGAATCTAATTTTCCAGGCAGCATTCAATTGTCTTAACCATGAGACCATCCTTTCTCTTCCTGCAATTCCCTGCCTCATTCACTACACATCTTCCAACTTCTGCAACCAATGAGGCGGGATCCTACAACTGCCTCTTTCATTACAACCCTGATTCACCCCCAGAGCAGATCCATCCTGTACATTAAATAAGGCAGGGGTCTTGTGGAGAAAAAAAAAATTTATGTGACCACATAATTAAAAAGACTGTCATAATACACAAATGGGCCTGTTACAAGACTCTCTGCCTGGAACACCCTCTCGCAGCGAGACCTGGCGTTGCAGTGCTCTGCCTCAGTATTCCCCCTCCTCTGAATCTTGAATAGGGACTTCACAAAGTCTCTGTTTCAGTAACACCTTTGTTTGGGCTCATTTATTAAAAACAACAAAATATTACAAGTCCAAAGATAAACTCCTCAGTGTCCAAACTGACAATGTCCAACAGACTCAGAAATGTAGGCTCTCTGCCAACACCAAGGCTCCTCTCCCATGCTGACCTTCAATAATGTTCAGAGCAGGTTGTTACTAAACACAAGAAAACATAAATTTGCCTCCCTTCTTGGGCACCTCTTCTACATAATCTGCCAATACTCCCAGGCTCTGCAGAGTCCTTACCTGATGTTTTAATCAAGCACGACCTTCCAGGGCTTTCTCCCTAGAGCCTTTTTTGGCCAGCAAGTTCCTATTGCCTCCCCTCCCACGGAACTCTGTCAGCCTCTCCCAAAAACCATTCCACTGCCCCTGCTTCCTGTTCACCTCTCCTTAATGACAACAGGCTCTTTATAAAGGGAACACCTATCCTCTTCTTAGTTGCATTCAGTTAAGGGCCAGAGGCTTGGAGCTAGCCAGCCCTGTTCATTGAAGGGGCAAGCTACCCTGTTACAGGAACAAAATAAGGCTTCTTGTCTGATCTGTCTTCCCACTGCACCCTCATCCAACTTCCAGTCATCAGCCCCTGCCCCCCCCCCCCATACACCACAAGCTCTCCTCCCAGCCCCATTCTCCCTCACTAAGCTCATTGTCACAATCTTCACAACAAGCTCCTTACCCAGTCAGTCAAGTCCACTCCACAAAGCTGTTTCCTCACCCAATCTGTCTCTCCCCTACCCCTATCCAGTCCCAGTCTCCCAACCCCAGGATCCTCAACTGCCCTCATTCCTTCTCCCATCCCCACCCTGGCTCCTTGTCCCAGTCCCCTACTTCTCTCACACACCCAGCTTATCATCCAATCTGTCTTGCCTCTACCCTCTAAGTCCCTGTGATCAGCCCCACAGCAGCCCAGAGAAGCAATTCCAAGGAAAGCCTTGCTCAGCTCCCACAGCCCCATGCTACAACATGCTCAGTGCAGATGTAATCTTTGGAGAATATAGCTGCTGAACTCTAGTAAGTCTAACAAGCATGTGAAGGCCTATAACTTGGCCAAATTTGGAAAATTTTTCACAAGAACAGTAAAAGGCAAATCCCTGACACCATAAGGAACGCCCTTCCAAATGTCAAGTGGCTGCTCCAAAGCCTGGAGGTGTTAGAGCAGGGGTAGGCAACCTATGGCACGCGTGCCGAAGGCGGCACGCAAGCTGATTTTCAGTGGCACTCACACTGCCCGGGTCCTGGCCACCGGTCCGGGGGGCTCTGCATTTTAATTTCATTTTAAATGAAGCTTCTTAAACATTTTTAAAACCTTATTTACTTTACATACAACAATAGTTTAGTATATATTATAGACTTATAGAATAGAAAGAGACCTTCTAAAAACGTTAAAATGTATTACTGGCACGCGAAACCTTAAATTAGAGTGAATAAATGAAGACTCGGCACACCACTTCTGAGAGGTTGCCGACCCCTGTGTTAGAGCTTCTCAAAATAACTTCTTACAACTAGTTCATTATGATGAGCAAGTCAATGTCTTTTTCCTTAATCCAAATTTTCAAATGGACTGAACCATTTTTGCTGAATCTTTGCCAAAAAAAAAAAAAAAAAGTTCAGCATGAGGCACTGTCACGCTCTGGAGTGCAATGCAGACCAGCAAGGGGGTGCATTGCAAGGGGGTGCCTGTCCTTTAGTGCCTCAAAATGCTCGACTGCTGCTCTCTTCACTGGACACTTCCAGCCATCATAAAAGAATGCACGGAGTGTCTGTTTGTTAAGTAGCCCTGGTTCAGCGCTCCAATTTCAGCAGCCTGCTTGTTGTACCACTGCCACCCTCTAGCCTGATTACCCAAAATCCCCTAATCCCAAATTTTCCCAAAACCATGTGCTCTGTAATGTCCAACCCTCTCCTGGACCATTCAGAGATGTATGTTTGTCCCTTTAAAGATACAATACCCAGCAGCTTGCCACATTAATTGAAGTTAACATTCACTTTTCCTCAACCACAGCCCTGGGCTGGTTTATATTGAAAGTAAAACAAGTTTATTCTCAAAAGGAGGTAGGATTTTAAGGGAGTTCTAAGTATTTCTAGCTCTATCCTTTATAATTACAAGAAAATAAAACTGAAACACACTTTCTAGAGGCTAAGACTTAACAAAACAAGCTACAGCCTTTATTCAACATAGTTTCTTTACCAATCTACCTTCCAGCAAGATGGCTGACCATCCCTCCAGGCAGGATCTCCCACAAAGTCAAAAGTGCTTGGTTCCTTTGTCTTCTTAGGTAAAAGATCACTTGGGGTTCTTTGCTCCTCTTTTATAGTCCAGTGCACTTTTGAAATGGATTCTTCTGAAGATTACTTTGGGGAGGAGGTAAAGTTCATTCAAGCTGTGAGGAAAGCGACATGGAGTCTGGTGGAAAAAGGAAGTTCCAGGCTGGTTTCTTCCCCTGATGGTTATTGCTAAAATATAAACTGATCTGTTTCCTTCAATCTCCTTCCCCCCTGCAATGATGCTGAAAGGTCATTTCCTCTGCTTGTTGATCCTGTTTTATCATCTTGTTACCCGGGGTTCTTTCAACCCAAAGCTCATGGTAACTTTTACTCTGTGCGAGGTGGTGTCAGGAAATAAATCAGGGGAGACACGGCCGTCCGACCGATAGATGGCTGGCACAAACAGGACAACACGAGAGTGCTTTCACTTAAAGCTAAACTTTACTTCGTCTCAAGCACTTACACACGTCTGCAACAGGTTTAGTAAAACACCCCCAACCCTTGATAATTACCAAAGCTGAGTGTGGCTCTTGAGTGACACAGCAGCAGGCTTCCAGGTGGCCAAATCTTCCGTCTGCCGGTGGGGACCGCAAGATATATCCAGAAGGCAAGTCCAAAAAGAGTCCAACTATCTCAAGCTTTTTCCCCTTATTTATACATTAGTAATAGAATGACATGTCCCTTAAAAAAAACTTGTCAAGTAAGCAGTTTCAATGGTCAAGCAAGAGGTTCCTTCTGATTATTGATTAACCAGGTGTGGGTTTTTCCAGAGTTTGCAGCCTTGAGACCCCAACAGACATTCCTGGGGCACATCCTGCTCTTTTAAAAAGCATGTATCAGCAACTTCAACACAATTCTTATCAGGAAGGACGCGGGGTCAAGCTGCCCTTTCTGTGGCACCCCAAACCTCCTCCCCTCCCGCCTTGGGCAAGCTGAGACTGCTTAATAGGTTGCTTTTAACAATAAGCCATAGTGGTTTCAGGCACTTTACTGGCTTGCCAAAATCTCCCCGTACAATCTATGTAAATTACATTTCCATGGTCTCCTAATGTACTTTAGAAATACCTTTAAGGTGGCAGAACCACATTCTTGTCTACAGTGGGATAGCTTTAGCTCTGCCTGGCAGATATAATTTAATAATAATTTTCTGTTTTAATTTGTCCTCTGTACATACGCCACACAATAATATTAATTTTTAGCATGGTATTAGCTTTCTATTGGTATCTTACATGACACCTAGAATGCTCACAAAATTGGGGGTTGGGGTGCAGGAGGGGGTGGGGGCTCCGGCTGGGGGTGCGGGCTCTGGGATGGTGTCAGAAATGAGAAGTTCAGGGTGTGAGAGGGGGCTCCGGGCTGGGGTAGGGGATTGGGGCACGAGCTCCAGCTGGGGGTGCAGGCTCTGGGGTGGAGCTGGGGATGAGGAGTTGGGGGAGCAGGAGGGTGCTCCGGGCTGGGACCGAGGGGTTCAGAGGGCAGGAGGGGGATCAGGGCTGGGGCAGGGGTTTGGGGTGTGGGAGGGTGTCAGGGGTGCAGGCTCCAGGCTGCACTTACCTCAAGCAGCTCCTGGAAGCAGTGGCATGTCCCCCCTCTGGCTCCTACGCGGAAGCACAGCCAGGCGGCTCGGCACACTGACCTGAACGCAGGCGCCACCCCTGCAGTTCCCACTGGCCGTGGTTCCAGGCCAATGGGAGCTGTGGGGGTAACACCTGGGGCAGGGGCAGCGTGCGGAGCCACCTGGTTGTGCCTCCACGTAGGAGCTGAGCGGGGGACATGCCGCTGCTTCCGAGAGCCGTGCGGAGCCATGGCCCACACGGAGCAGGGCAAGCCCCGGACCCTGCTCCCCGTCGGGATGCGGCCCCCAGGCCGTAGTTTGCCCGCCCCCGTTCTAGATACATCAGTGAGTTGGGGTACACTGAATTGGTGAGGCCAACTGAAACTTACTATCAGGTATCAGTGAGCCTCTTGCTGTTTTGGGATGCTGTTAGGGTGACCAGCAGACAACCATCATGGAAAATTTCAACCTGAATCATTTAAGTTTGGCACAATCATAAGCTACTGAAAACAGGATCTTTATAACAGGAAGCATTGGGCAACCCTCACTAGAGGCGTTGCTACCTGCATCACCTATTTATAAATTCTATTTGCTCTCTATCTTCTCTTTTCCCAACTAAATACACCAATACCAGTATCTGTAAGCTTTCCTGAAATGGAAAACCCCCACCACCAAAACCATCCCTCATTCTAGTCATTACCACTGCCCTTCTCTATTTTTTCTTTTTTAAGGAAAAAATATGTAATGATAAAAGGAATGGAATTTTAAAATATGTAAACATCTCATTCCTCAAAAAGTACTTTCTCCTTTACCAGCTCCATTCATTCATGTGGCATCATCCTGGATGAAGAGTAGCAGCAGTGGTAATTAGAAGTGCTGGACCCGAGGAATACTAACAAACGTGTTTATTATTCAGATTATTCTATGACATTCAGCACTGGAGATTATTTAAGAAAAAAGCATTAAATAAAGTGCACTGCAATATTTCCCTCCAATTTATGCTGTATTAGTTGTTGCTAATGCTTGGTTCAATGGATGGATTTTCTTTTAATGTTTCACTTAGTTGCAATAGTGCAATATCTTAGAAACAACAGGAACAGAAGGCTAAAATCTGATCTCAGTTACAGTAGTGGAAATCTAGAGTAAAGTGAAGTCAGTCAGGTTACTCTGCATTTACACAGGTGTAAATGAATTCAGAATCTGGCTTCATGTGCTCTCCTATGCGTGGGAGTTTAACATAGATCCAAAGTGCCAGATACCAATTTATTTCTAGCAATTTGCTCTAAAGAAATATCTGCTTGGTTAGAGAAACATTTAAAAAAAAAAAAATCATGCCATAGGTTTTTTTCTTTACCTTTCATTTTAGAAGTTGCTGGTCTTAAATACAGTCAGCAACTTTTACTCCTTTGGACTTTTATAAGGATTGTCTTACGGTTCAGTTTCCTCTATAGCTGTTACACTTGTACAGTTAATCAGCCTTGCGTTATCTTAATTATTATTTATAATTAGCCATACACAAGCACCCAAGGGGTCCAGTTAAGATTAGCATCTCATTGTTCTCTGTACAAACCTAAAAGGGAAAAATTACCTGTGTTCACTTGAACATTTCCTTTTTCAAGTAGCAACATCCACAGATTCTAACCTTCGATCTTCAGCTTACTTGCAGCATTGGAGACAGACCTGTCAGCCACTGAAAGCAGCCTAGTCTCCCTCTATAGACGGCCCACCAGTTTAGATAAATTAAGATTTCATCCATCTTAACTTCAGTGACTTAAAAATAAGTTTATGTTGGGTTTATAATAGTTATTGCAGAGTTAAGATAACAAGTTTACTTAATTCACCCAGGGTGAGCCACATCAGTAGTCCCTGCTAATGGAAGAACATAAGCATATACTTTTCAAGATATGTGACCACTGAACAACGTGTTTGATTTGAGTTTCATGCTTTGTCATCAGTTTGCAGGAATACAGACTCTGGTTTTCCACAATACCATTACCAATCCTCTAAGTTAGTATTGCTTTGCTCAAGTCTTCCTTTGCTTTTTGCTTCCCACACAACCAAAAGAAAAACTTCTAATTTACTTCTGTTAGAGTTTTCAGAGTTCCATGTGTTTTTTCACCCAAACTACAGTTTCCGGAGGTTTGCAGCCAGATTACAATGCTAACATTTTCAGAAAAATGATAATTTTTTAGACATCGTTACTAACATTTGTGAAGTTAAAACTGGTAATTCCACCCATCTGTAGAATCAATTTCTCCTCTAACATTCAATAGTCCTATTAATTAGGTCAGCCGCTAAGCCCCCCATAAAATTGTTTAATAAGGCATATATATTTTGAAGTTTCTCATAAAGGGCTGCATAAAAATGTTGCAAGTAGCAATTCATCTTTCAGGATAGCAAAACTATGATTAAGATTTTTATTTAACAGATACAAGGCTATGACTAACCTTTCTGGGTAACAAATAAACTGGCCACTATCATCTCACTCGGATATTTTTAATGGTTATCATAGTTGATAAAACTTTTATTTTAGTATTAAAAGAGTGATGATACAATAGACACACAGCAATTAAAGGTCCAACGGGTTCTAACTCCAAAGCCAGTCCAATGACATACTGTATCATACGCACAAAAAAGTGTGTAAAATGTAATGGTTATTTTCTTTTAATATCACTCAGTTACTGAGAGATTGTCACAGATAACAGATAGAGGTGAGATGACTTGAACACAGTTTTGGTTAGCTAAACACAATTTGCTTCCAAAAAGCACAATTTTCTGGCTTTGGAAAGGTTGTGTGCCCCCTGGGAGGCCAGTAAGTTTGGCAGGCCATTCTCAGGCTGTCCAACTGCTCAGGGGAGAAAATGTCACAAGGGCATACTGCAGGGAGGTTTAAGAGATGGTACTAAAATTTTAAAAAAATACTCAAAGTGGAGGGAACAACTACCTATCTTCCATTGCTTTGAGATGTCACCTCTACCTAATCTCAACCAAGAGCATATTTAGCTTTAAAATGTGTGTAAATAAAGAGTATAATTATCTCAGCAAAATGTAAGAATCAACAACCCACTTTTTAAAGGATGCCTTTTTGCCTCTCACTGCTTCTCTTACTTTGTTGTTTAGCCACAGTGGCTCTTTTTTGGTTCTCTGAGTAGGTTTTTTAATTTGGGGTATACATTTCAGATGAGCCTCCATCATGGTGTCTTTAAAAAGTTTCCATGTAGCTTGCAGGGATTTCACTTTTCGCACTGTACCTTTTAATTTCTGTTTATCTAACTCTCATTTTTTGTGTAGTGCCCCTTTCTGAAATTAAATGCTACATTGTTGGGCTGCTGTGGTGTTTTCCCCACCACAGGCATGTTAAATTTAATTATATCATGGTCACTATTACCGAGCGGTCCAGCTATATTCACCTCTTGGACCAGATCCTGCGCTCCACTTAGGACTAAATCAAGAATTGCCTCTTCTCTTGTGGGTTCCAGGACTAGCTGCTCCAAGAAGCAGTCATTTAAGGTGTCAAGAAACTACTTCTGCATCCCATCCTGAGGTGACATGTACCCATCCAATATGGGGATAGTTGAAATCCCCCATTATTACTGAGTTCTTTTATATTTATAGCCTCTCTAATCTCCCTGAGCATTTCACAGTCACTATCACCATCCTGGTCAGGTGGTCGGTAATATATCCCTACTGCTATATTCTTATTATTCGAGCATGGAATTACTATCCATAGAGATTCTGTGGTACAGTTTGGTTCATTTAAGATTTGTAAATCATTTGATTCTATGCTGTCTTTCACATATAGTGCCACTCCCCCACCAGCATGACCTGGTCTGTCCTTCCGATATATTTTGTACCCTGGTATTACTGTGTCCCACTGATTATCCTCATTCCACCAAGTTTCTGTGATGCCTATTATATAAATATCCTCATTTAATACAAGGCACTCTAGTTCACTCATCTTATTATTTAGACTTCTAGCATTTGTATATAAGCACTTTAGAAACTTCTCACTTTTTAGCTGTCTGCCATTACATGATATAACTGATGGGACTCTTTTTCATTAGACTGTTTCTCATCAGATCCCACCCATATTTTATTATCTTCCATCCTCTCCTCCTCATTAGGACATAGAGAATCTCCCTTAATAGATCCTCTCCCACATGATGTCTCTATCCAAACCATGTGCTCCTCTGCACCTGTCGACTTTCCCCCAGTCCTTAGTTTAAAAACTGCTCTACGACTTTCTTAATTTTAAGTGCCAGCAATCTGCTTCCATTTTGGTTTAGGTGGAGCCCATCCTTCCTGTATAGGCTCCCCCTTTCCCACAAGTTTCCCCAGTTCCTAATAAATCTAAATCCCTCCTCCCTACACCACCGTCTCATCCACACATTGATACTCTGCAATTCTGCCTGTCTAATTGGCTGTCAGATCAGGGGTGAGACTGTTCTACTGTGTCCTGGAAAGTCTCATCTATGTACCTTTCTGTCTCCCTTAGCTCCTCTAGTTCAGCAACTCTGGTCTCCAAAGCACGTACACGGTCTTTGAGGGCCAGGAGCTCCTTGCACCGAATGCACACATATGCCACCTGTCTATAGCACCTCACTCTGTTGCTGGACTTCTGCCTGCAGCACAGTTGCCAACTTTCACGTGGTAAATAAGCACCCCGACTTTCACAATAAGCCAAAAATCAAGCTAATCCCATTTCAAAACAAGGCCAAAACAAGCCAATCCCTATGAACCCAACACTCTATGTGACTAGATCCCCCTGGCATACAGTCTGGACTGTGGAGGGCACGAGTGCACCCGACTCTCTCCCGCTCTTGCCCCTGCTTGTCAGGAGCCGATAAAAAAAAAAAAAAAAAAAAAAAGCAACAAGCTGCAACAAGCCAAAAACTAGCCAACAAGCAACTCACAAGCCAATTGAGCCAAAAACAAGCCCAATTTCAGCATTTTTTTCATGGGTTTGCCATGTCTGGCCTGCAGTCTCTTATTACTCCTGCATGGAGTTGCAAAGCCCTTCTATACAGCCCACCTGCCCCACAGGGGTAGCCATCGGTGCAAAGCAGAAGATAGGGCGCCTTTCACAAACCCTCCAAGCCAAGGTAAATTCAGTCATGTATGAACATAATGGGATAAGCAGGAAATGCACAAGGAACTTAAATAGTCTTCCTGATCTTGCCATTAACAAAATAGCAGTTTACCTTAAGGAAACTGAATTAATAGACTTACAACATACACTAGAATTTAAAACAAAAAAACTAAGAAGATAAAACTTAATATCTTTACCATTAAGTCACCCGATTCTTCACTATAATCATCTTGTTTAGTGACATTTGAAAAGGAGCGTAAAGCTCCCGTAAGACGAGGTAAGGCCATCTGTTACTCATTCAGTGATCCATACGATGAGAAATTAAGTCACACTCCAACTTGTAGAAACCTAAAAGAGAACAAAAAGAACAAATTAAAGTTTGCTGATACTTTAAAAACAAATTAATATAAGTCTACCTTCATACAGGTAGAGACAGACATTCATTGTTTTTGAGCAGGGGTTCTCAAACTTCATTTCACCATGACCCCCTGTGACGGTACCTCCCATAAGGCTTTGTGGGAATATGACATAACTGGAATATGTTTTGTGCTGCCTGTGCCAGGTACATATCTATGTAAAGGTTATGATCTACTAGTTATGTTCACCCTAGTTGTATGCAGGCACCATTTGTGTGTTCAAAGTTATGAACATTGGCTGTATGATTGCTTGATTTCTAAGGGGCCTCAGTTAGAACATTTGATGACTTCTTGGGAAAGGAATGTGCAAATTAGGTGTTCAGTCAGGGGGCACTTAACAGACAAAAGAGCTTGGAAGATTCCAATCCACATTAGAAGTCTACCTGAGGACGTTCAAGGCAGCATGTGGGTAATGGCTGCTACCTGCAGTCCTGAGTCATGCATGGGCATGTGACCTGCCCATGTGATTCCGAATCTCCATTCTGTGACTGGATTCTACAGAGGGAGAGGAGGGGGTCTCCACCCACAAGAGACAGTCTATTTAAACCTGTGGGAGACCCCTCCATTTTGTCTTCAGCTGGCTAAAGAAGGAGCCTCTCCACCCCCCCAAGGTACTTGAAGGAAATTGGAACCAAAGACAGTAACTACAGGGGGTGTGAGTGATTGCTGGACCCAGGCTAAAAGAAGATTAGCCTGTAAAAGGGAACATTTTGGAACTGGTGAGGATCTTATCTGTATTTAGTGCAATTAGACATAGATTTGCGTATTTTATTTTATTTTGCTTGGTAACTTCTTTTGTTCTGTCTGTTACTACTTGAAATCACTTAAATCCTACTATCTGTATTTAATAAAATCACTTTCTACTTATTAATTAACTCAGAGTATGTATTAATACCTGGGGGAGCAAACAGCTGTGCATATCTCTCTATCAGTGTTATAGAGGGCGAACAATTTATGAGTTTACTCTGTATAAAGCTTATACAGGGTAAAACGGATTTATCTGGGTTTAGACCCCATTGGGAATTGGGCATCTGAGTGCCAAAGGCAAGCAGACTTCAGTGAGCTGTTCTCAGGTAAACCTGCAGCTGGTTATTCGGACTCCTGGGTCTGTGTCTGGAGCAGACGGGCGTGTCTGGCTTCAGCAGCAAGACGGGCGTGCTGAAAACACTGAGCTGGCAGGGGAGAATAGAAACAGAGGTAGCCTTTGCACATCAGCTGGCAGCTCCCAAGGGGGTTTCTGTGAACCAACCCGTCACACCCCCCTTCTAACAAAAATTACTACACAACCCCACAAGAGGGGAACGAAGCCGAAGCTAAAGCCCGAGCCCCGCCACCCCGGGCAGGGGAGCCAGAGCGCAAGGGCTTCAGTCCCAGGTGGGGGGCCTGTAACCTGAGCCCTGCCACCCAGGGCTGAAGCCCCTGGGCTTCGGCCCCAGGCAGTGGGGCTCTGACTTCAGCTTTGGCCCTGGGTCCCAGCAAGTTTAACACCAGCCCTGGCGACCCCATTAAAACAGGGTCCTGACCCACAGTTTGAGAACTGCTATTTTTGAGCATTGAGAACTATGCTAGGGACTTCGTGCAAGCAAGTAAAAGCAGGGTCCTTTCCTTGACATACTTACAACATAGATTCAAAACAACACAAGCGAGGGTCACAAACAGGCAAAAATAAGAAGTATGGAGAAGGAAATGGGAAAATAGATAAAGGGACAGGAACTACAAGGATCATAATAAAATAAGATGATGGGGTTACTCTGGATGGCTTCCCCCCTCCCCCCCCCTACAGTTACCAGTAATGGATAAGAGCATAAATTATTTCTTTATCATTATCAACACAAAGGTATTACAGTAAATCTATTTGACTAACATAGTGACAAACAATTACTATCTATTTGGGAATTCAGTTTCAATCAGCAAGTTTCGGCAGATTTCAGTTCATTCAACTGTTTCCAGCAATGGAAAAAAAAAAAAGAGCACTTCACCATTACACTGTTGCTCTCTTGTACCTTCTCCCTTGGCAATGGCTCCACAGTTTTTAGACAGGCAATCAAGGGATCACACAAAGTAATTAAAAAGTGCCACTTTTACTCAAAATGAGGTTCACAATATTCACCCTTCCAAACTCTCATGAAAGAAAAAGGAAAAGCAAAATGTTACTGCACAACTAGAAAGACAATGCCTCAGGCGACATTCACTTACACACATGAAAACACACTTCTGTTTTTCTTCAGCACCACTGTCTCTACAGCGTCTCAGGAATACCATTTTTTTATATTGTGTACATTCTTTTTTACAATGTGATGTGTGATTCATATCTATATATTTATATTCCCCATTCTATAATCCTAACTTCAAGTTTCTTCAATCCAATGCCTGCAACTACAATTACCAGTGATGAGAGGGACATTGTTTTAGATTTGCTTTTAAAATTCTATTAATGCTACCACTGATCTAATAGTCTGAACACAATAATCCTTCCAAACATGTTTAAAGAGCCATTTAGATTTTTTTTAAACATTATTTAGTGAGATCTAGTCTAGAAACAGAGCAGCAAAAGTGATAAAGTGAATTTGCATTATTTTTATTAGTCGTGTATTATCTTGAAAAATAAATAGTATTTTTCTTTTGGTACTGGTAGTTTTCCAAGTCTCCTTAACATTCATCAATGTTTTACAGCTACATCCACATTTTTGTCGTCAGTCTTAAAGTAAATCCAAGTGTAGTGTTAAAAAACTATTACATTACAGACAAACGGAGAAATGCCATCAAATTGAGTATAGGGTCTCTCGTCACTCGACCAACTAGCATTTCAAGCAACAAATAAGTTCAATGAAAAACACACTGAAGAAGAGCCTTTCACCTCTACTTCAAACCCCAGCCGAGGCCACCAAAAGATGTAATTTGTTCGATGGTTAGTGACTTACATACATTAGTCATCTCAGCATAGCTCCTAGTGAAAAGGCACTCATCACTAAAACCATCATTACAAATACCATACATTTAGCTAACAACCAGTGCTTTCCAAACTTTTGAAAAAACTGAGTGCCCACTTCAGGAAAATAAACCCATTGTACCCCTCAAGCCCCTCCCCCCACTCCAACCTCACCATGTGTTAGTGTGACACTGGCAGAGCAGGTGCCAACTCATGCCAAGATCCCCATATCTCCACTGAACACTGACAAATACCTAGCTGGTCAGCCAGTCTGACTCACCCGTGTGTTAGTATTATTAAAATAGGTATTAGAGGAATAAAAATTTGCTTAGTGTTTAGACTTTATTGAATGCTTTTAAATTCTTGCATGCATTAATCTCACATATAACATCTGTATCCCATACTGTACAGTAATATTTAACCATTTGTATTGTAAGTCACCAGACAGGAGAGAATGATTAATTAGTGTGAAATACTAGTCTCCAACAGAAGTTGTTACGGTCCTGTCTGACAAGGAAGGCCCATTCACACCAGATGGACTAGAGTGAAACATTAAAAGGGACAAAAGACTGTTCTTTACTCTCCCCACCTCCATGGAGATGAGATGAGATTTACCCATTAACTGAGTTTGCAACTTGAAGTGGAAGGAGGAAAGGAAATAAAACCCTCTAACAGGAGGAATTGGATCTTTATGCTGCGTGGACTTTCTGGGACAAGGATCACTAGGCATAAGCAAAAGATGTCCAGTGCTTAGCCCGGGTTAGCCCTAAAGGACACAGAGAGCTTGCTTATTATAGACTTTTTTTTGAAATTTACGACTGGAACTCATTTGTGTATGCATCTGTGTACCTGTGTGAACTTTGTAAATAACTAATTTCCTTTTCCTATATAATCACTCTCTACATAGTTTATTAAAGGATTGGCTATAGGAGTTGGCTTTGGTGTAGATCTAAAGTGCTACTGACCTGAGGAAGTGACTGGTTCTTTGAGACTTGGAGTAACCTGAATATTACTGTGATACTTGGTATAAGGTACCACCTACCACAAATATAAGCTTACCTGGGTGGCAAGACAGATTACCCAAGGGTACTCCTTGTTTAGGCTGTTACAGTGCCTGAGGAGTTTACACTTGATAATTGGTTAATGAAATCTAAGTATACAACTCTCAGCCAATTTGGGGTTTGTGCCATGGTTCTTGACAGTCTGCCCTTTGGGTGGTACTCCTGCTCTTGAGCCATTGCTGGACAGCTTGATAGTTGGGTGACCCCATCTTAACATTTTCACCTTCCACACACACATCCCTAACTAGTCCTTCACACTACTTCTGCACTTTGAAAAATGTAGTTGTCCATCTTTGTAATATGATGCTCTCTTTCCTTTCTTATTCTTACATGCTATAATGGACAGCTAAAGGTCAACATTAACAATTTAAGTATCACAAACCTCTGCATCTGAGACAGCACTCATTGAAATAAATGTGGCCACTCACACCTCAGAACTATCATTTCAGGTTCTCTGAAAACTCAGGCAAGTCCTGATGCATTGGTTACACTACCCTCACCTTTTAACGGTTTTCACAACCAAACAGCTTTCTTAAAATAAATAAATAAAAGCCGAGATTCTGCAGAACAACTGATAGATGCGTGTATTCTCTCCCTCCTCACCATGTAGTCCCTCCCCTCCCAAGGACATTAGGAAACACTGTCTTAGATGGTCTCAGAGAGACCATAGAAAACATATAGACTTAGGAGGGAAACTGAACTATCCTTATGACAGCCTCCAAAACAAGTCAAAGCTTATTGACAAGTTAGTCACTGGTCAGGTGTTGTGCAGGTATAAGTAATTCAACCTTATTCTGGAGAGCTCACTTATAAAGATGCAAGAGTAAAATTCGCATTTTTAAATGTTAAGCTCTTTGGGACAGTTACTGTCTGTACAGTGACAAGCGCGGAGGACCCAATCCTGAATGAGGCTTCTGGGTGCTACTGTAACAAATAATTGTAAGTGAAGAAACAACTGGTTTCAATTACTTTGTTTTAAAAGTCACCATTTGATGTGAAGTTGACATACATATTCTGTTAAACATTTTAAATCTTAATGTTACTAGAGGCAGCATGCTTTATGACAAGGAACTGAAACTCAAGAGATGGCCAACTCTGTACCTTGATTTGTTATGTTACCATGAAAAAGCCACTTACCTACTCGACACGTGAATTTCTACATCTGTAATAAAGGGATTCAGAGAGCTTTGTAAATCTCTGAAATCTACAGATGAAGTCTGAGTACTTTAAATCTTATTATACTTATTTTTAAAATATATGTGATTTTACCTTTGAAAATTTTTAAGAAGGGGGGAACCCACAATAGAAGATTACATTCTTAACTACAATCAGCACCTGGCAGGAAACTTTTCAGGCTTTGTGGGTTTAAAGGGAAGCCTTAATGGTAAGCCTGGACCATAATTTTAGCAGGCTTTTATCCTTAAAGAAAAATGAAATTTCATTATAGGTGGATGAAATTTTCATCTTTATATTCCAGCTGGCTATTTAATTTCCCTCCCACTTCTGCCTTTTCCTTAAATAGCACACCTACTTTCCTCCTCTGCCCCTACTCATGTGTCTTAGTCTATGGACAACTGTGTTTTTGACTCTTGTGTATACCTGAACCACAGAAGGCAAACTATTTGACCAGAATAGACAATTAATACAGTGTAAATTGAAACAATTTCTTAAACATTAAAAAATGCATATTTAAGTTTCAGTGTGAGCAAAACATGCAGGGAAGTTATGGTAAATTCAAATATTTCTTTACTCGCTAATGATGAACCACTCCTAAATGTTAAGATTACAACACAAATAGATGAAATTAAGTGTAAAGCAAGGCAATGCACAGGTAAAGTTTAGACTACTTCAACTCAGTCCCACTGTCTTAGCTATTGAAAAACATGACATTTAAAGTGATTTTGAGTTAAGAACAGAAAATCAAGGATTATGCTACAAGTCAAGCCTTTTCTTTATATTGTTTGTGATAATTCTAAACATATTTAATTTCCAATTTTACAGTATAGGTCTCTAGTGTAGACCTAGCCTAATGGTGAAAGCCTGGCTCCAGTGAAGCTAAGGAAGGGGGGCTTTACCACTGATTTCAATGGGGCCAGGATTTAACCCAAAATATTTATATTTTAATATAAATTAAATGTTCTTTCAGGTCTGTGACAGGGCCAGAAAGGGTTAAGCAACTCGCAGGCTAAAAACCCAAATTTAACCTTTAAAGACATATTAGAGAAGTATATAAATGGTAACACTGGTCTACAATTTTTGAGAAGTCGTCTGCTTCAGAGATAAAATGTGATATTTATTATGTATTTTGATGTGCTGAATTCAAATATGACAATTAAAACAACTGATTGGCTACTGTTTCTAAGATATTTAAGTTTTTACATTTTATGTCTATGTATATTGTGTAGATAGTAGAGTTTTAATCATAAATTGTAAACCTAGGTCTTTTCATGTGTTTATGGTTGCTTTACATGATAATATTTCACCTGTCCTGTTTATGTAACACTTTAAAAATCAGCAAAAGGGTTATATAAATAAAATTTATTATGAAACAAAAGGCAAAAAACTATTATGTACATAGTTTAGTCCTATTCAGTGTCTACTCGGCGCTTCTTGGCTTGTCTCTTGTATTCATTAAATGGAGCATCTCTTGTCACTGTCCAGCAATAGTCTGCAAGCATTGATGGGCTCCATTTGCCCTGATAGCGTTTCTCCATTGTTGCAATGTCCTGGTGAAATCGCTCGCCGTGCTCGTCGCTCACTGCTCCGCAGTTCGGTGGAAAAAAATCTAGATGAGAGTGCAAAAAATGTATCTTTAGTGACATGTTGCAACCAAGGCTTTTGTATGCCTTGAGGAGGTTTTCCACCAACAACCTGTAGTTGTGTGCCTTGTTGTTTCCGAGAAAATTTATTGCCACTAACTGGAAGGCTTTCCATGCCGTCTTTTCCTTGCCACGCAGTGCATGGTCAAATGCATCATCTCGAAGAAGTTCACGAATCTGAGGACCAACAAAGACACCTTCCTTTATCTTAGCTTCACTTAACCTTGGAAATTTTCCACGGAGGTACTTGAAAGCTGCTTGTGTTTTGTCAATGGCCTTGACAAAGTTCTTCATCAGACCCAGCTTGATGTGTAAGGGTGGTAACAAAATCTTCCTTGATTCAACAAGTGGTGGATGCTGAACACTTTTCCTCCCAGGCTCCAATGACTGTCGGAGTGGCCAATCTTTCTTGATGTAGTGGGAATCTCTTGCACGACTATCCCATTCGCAGAGAAAACAGCAGTACTTTGTGTATCCAGCCTGCAGACCAAGCAAGAGAGCAACAACCTTCAAATCGCCACAAAGCTGCCACTGATGTTGGTCATAGTTTATGCACCTCAAAAGTTGTTTCATGTTGTCATAGGTTTCCTTCATATGGACTGCATGACCAACTGGAATTGATGGCAAAACATTGCCATTATGCAGTAAAACAGCTTTAAGACTCGTCTTCGATGAATCAATGAACAGTCTCCACTCATCTGGATCGTGAACGATGTTGAGGGCTGCCATCACACCATCGATGTTGTTGCAGGCTACAAGATCACCTTCCATGAAGAAGAATGGGACAAGATCCTTTTGACGGTCACGGAACATGGAAACCCTAACATCACCTGCCAGGAGATTCCACTGCTGTAGTCTGGAGCCCAACAGCTCTGCCTTACTCTTGGGTAGTTCCAAATCCCTGACAAGGTCATTCAGTTCACCTTGTGTTATGAGGTGTGGTTCAGAGGAGGAGGATGGGAGAAAATGTGGGTCCTGTGACATTGATGGTTCAGGACCAGAAGTTTCATCCTCTTCCTCTTCCTCGTCTGACTCAAGTGAGAATGATTCTGGTGCATCAGGAACCGGCAGTCCTTCTCCGTGGGGTACTGGGCGTATAGCTGATGGAATGTTTGGATAATGCACAGTCCACTTTTTCTTCTTTGACACACCTTTCCCAACTGGAGGCACCATGCAGAAGTAACAATTGCTGGTATGATCTGTTGGCTCTCTCCAAATCATTGGCACTGCAAAAGGCATAGATTTCCTTTTCCTGTTCAACCACTGGCGAAGATTTGTTGCACAAGTGTTGCAGCATATGTGTGGGGCCCACCTCTTGTCCTGATCTCCAATTTTGCAGCCAAAATAAAGGTGATAGGCTTTCTTAACCATAGTGGTTATACTGCGCTTTTGTGATGCAAAAGTCACTTCACCACAAACATAGCAGAAGTTATCTGCACTGTTCACACAAGTACGAGGCATCTCTGCTCACTTTGGCTAAACAGAAATGTGTCCCTTTGCAAAATCAAACACTGACAAATAAGAGAGCACGACACTGTATGTTTTCTAGAGCTGATATAGGGCAATTTGTTCAGCAGAGTGATGTAAGCTTCGTTATGATTGCATTATCCATGACTTCTAGGAATAACATGATGCAATTCATATCCTGTATGATGCAATACCAGCTTCAGATTGCATCATTCATTGTTTTGCCTAAAGAGCAAGTACTGTCCAAACCCAGTCATAGATTTATTCATAGATCCAGTCAAAGATGTATTTTAGTCATTTCTGCTTTAAATTGAGATCCCTTCCCTTTATAACTCACTTATCCTCCGCCATTCCCAAGTCAAGTGTCGTATATACTGACCCAATAGCATACCTTGAAAACTAGAGACAATCAACAATTTTAAGCATCATTTTCGTTCTCAGTGACCCAGAATTAGTAAAGTTTGACTACATTTATTTCAGAAGCATTTTGGCTGTAGAGCAGTGTAGGGCTATTCCTTATTAATACCTAGCATAGCCGTGTTAGACAGACTAGAGCTTTGAAATGTAAACTTTTATTGTTAAAGAATTGGAAGAAGATAGTGATTGTAGTAGTCTGTTTACCTATATCTTGTTAGAGGTTAACAATGTAACCAAATGGTTCCTGTCTAGGGCTGTATTCTGTTAATTTGGAGATCAAAAGGAAATATTAACATTTAGATGAATCTTGGGTGTAATAATGTCAGTCTCTATAGGTCTCTTCACAGTTTGTGGTAAACTGTCTATAAACTGCTTAATGGATAATAACTACATGGATTAACATAAGGTAAATTACCAGTGATGTTTAGGAAATACAGGTCTGTCTTGTTTTACGCTGGGGTTACGTTCCGCGGTTAGCGAGTAAAGCGAAAACTGCGTATAGTCGAAATCCTATTGACTTTAATGGTGGGCGGAATCGCCCGCACTACAGCCACAGTACATAAATTGCTTTTTTTCTCTCTTTTTTTTTTTTTGGTGTTTTTGCCGACCGCGCAAAGCCAAAATCGCGCATGTTAAATGCGCGTAAGATAAGACAGACCTGTACAGTAAACGCTGTCTTAACCGGCCCTTTATCAACCAGAAAGCTCTATTAACCGGCATTTCTGATCTCTCCCAACACAAATCTTCAATCTAGTATATTGCCCAGGAGGTTATGCAATTGCACATTCTGCACTCTACTTTTATGCAAAAGAGGCAGAAGACAAGCAAGCTGATATCAGGGATTTATTCAAAAAAAGCAACTTCCAGGGTATGTCATAGAATCATTACAGATTCAGCCCAATCTCCTACACCTTCTACATCTACAATGATAATTGATGTTGATAATGATGACCCTGAGACACTGCAAGATCCTGAAGTGCCTTCTGAATCATCAAATTATGTTCAGTACAGTTTTAGTGTTGTGTATTTTTAGTGATCTGGGTGTACACCATGCACTGCCCATAGTGATATGTAGTGTCATAAGATAACCTACTGTATAGAAAACTACCTGTACTCCAGCTGTAGGAACTATGATACCTACGGACAGATTTCACAATGCATGATCGAAAGGGGCCATGACCGGGACATACTGCAGTGCAGGGTCAAAGTGAAGGAGCTGCGGAACACCTACCACAAAGCGCGGGAAGCAAACCGCCGCTCTGGTGCTGCACCCACGAGCTGCCGGTTCTACAAAGAGCTGGACACGATACTTGGTGGCAACCCCACCTCCACTGTGAAGGCCCCGTGGATATTTTGTTGGCTCGCGTGCCAGTCGACAGTGGACCGAGCCAGGAGGAGGAAATCTTGTACAAAGAGGGGGAGGGGGAGGATGACTGGGAGGCCAGAGATGCATGCAGTCAGGAGCTCTTTTCTACCCCGGAGGACCCTAACCAATCACAGCAGTCGGATCTTGGCGAAGCGCAAACAGGAGAGGAGGCTCCTGGTAAGTGGATCTGATTTTACGAATTGCTGAAGTGATTTTGGGGGGCAGGAGAGTTGCAGAAAGCAGGTTTGTCTCCCACCTCATGCCTAGACTGAGCAGCGGAACAGGCTGTTGATAGACTCCCTCACTTCATGGGAATCTCCCTCAGAGATCTCCAGGAAACTCTCATGGAGATACTGGGCAATCTGCTGCCACAGGTTCCTCAGCAGAGCTGTTTTGTTTCTTGCCCCATCAACGGTAACTTTCCCGTGCCACTGTGCCATCACGGGGGTGGGGGAGAGACCATTGCTGCACACAGACAAGCCGCATAGGGGCCAGGACAGAAGCCACAGGCTTGGAGAAGACCCTCCCTTGATTCACTGCTCACCCTCAGCAGTGAGATATCTTTCATAATGATCACATCCTCTGAGGGTGGGGATAGGAATGATTATCAGGCCACCCTACAGTGCTGGCTCTCCCCAAGAGCCATGTGCCCAGTGTACAGCAGGGTCCAGGAAGAGTGATTTACCCTGCCCCTGCAGCTACTCACCATTTTGGGGGTCTTGTGGCTCATGTGTGCTTGCCTGGGGTCAGCCAGTTAATGACCGGTGTGTGAGTACTGGCTGTGTTTTAAAGCACTGAATCAGTGTTGTCTGTGTTGCAAACAATACTACTTCTGTAAAATGTATTATTTAAACTTCACAGAGATGACCTTGGGAACCCAGCTTCCCTCTTTGTTATCAGTAGCAGAACTGGCTACACAGAATTAGAAAGCGGCCACGAAGAACTAAGGAGGACTTTCTCTGTGAAGTTATGATACAATCCGCCGCCAAGAAACAGGAATTGAAGGCGTGGCAGGACAGCGATACGAGGGAATGAAAGGAGAATGCGGCACACCAGAAAGAAGCCACGGAGCGGCTCTTAAACATGTTAGAGCACCAAGTGGACACGCTGCAGGCGATACTAGCTCTACAAACCGAGCAGCTCCACACCCGCCCTCCCCCGCAGCCGCTATTGCAAAACTCTTTCACATGCGCCCCCCCCACACACTCTGTTATCAACCTCCTGGCTCCACTCTCTACCCGCAGCATTCCACTCCTCCCTCCTCGCAGTCCAGCACTGTGGATTCCCACTACCCACTGCACTCAACACCCATCCCGCTGCCGTGTGGCCCTGCTGAAGTACAGGGAGTTTGAGATAGAGCAGAGATCTCCAAAGTCTTAGGCTAATGCCATATCCACTGGCCATCCTTTCTCTCTAGGTATTTTTCTCTTCAAGGGCACCCCTTCTCTAGTGCTGTGGTTGGTCTTTGCAATCAGATCTGTAATCCTCTCCAAAAGCAATGAGGGGTCCTTGTGGCACCTTAGATACTAACAAATGTATTTGGGCATAAGCTATTTATGCCCAAATAAATTTGTTAGTCTCTAAGGTGCCACAAGGACTCCTCGTTGCTTTTACTGATACAGACTAACACGGCTACCCCTCTGAAACCTCTCCAAAAGGAAACTGTGTGGTTTGGGGGTCTACTGCCCCACCCCAAACCTTCTGAAAGACAGGAAACAAAAGTCTTGAGCTAGCCAGATCTTATTCTGGCATCTTAAAGCCAACCACCAGATCCACAAGTATATCCCCAATAAAGTACGATAATGAGTAAAGTAAACGGCCAGATCTGGAGCTCTATTCACCGCAGCCCTCTCAGTCTATTGGGTATAAAATCTCTGCTTCTCAGTAGTTTATAGAAATTATTTCTGTACCCAGCAAGTTGCCTGGCCTCAAAAGCACATTCTGATTGATCTCTTACTTTCTCCTGACCCAGCCCCAGCAATTCCAAAATGATTTTTCAAAGGCTCTTATAACAAGAGCAGCTAGAGCCAAAACAACAATGATGTAACTGTAGATTGTTAAGCGCTTCAAACACCGGTTTCAAATGGCATATGACAGTAATCTCAGTTCATGATATGCCAGCTGCTACAATAATGTCAGAACTGAAATAGGAAAAGCAGCAAAGCATGTTAGGAAAGGAGTGTTGTTTTTAAAAGGTGTGATGTTTTATAAACTGCTATTACCAGAAATACCTCCTCAACAAATTACAAATGCTTTCAGGACCAGGAAACGTTTCTGAGCATTGACCCATGACCAGTGAGAAGACAAAGTGTCAACAACGAAAAACATATATCCCTCCTCTTGATGATTTATTTAATAAATTAGAAACAAAATTACTATTCTTCTGAGTATTTCAACTAGTCATATTAAATTAGCAAAAAAAACAACAACACATGTGTCTTACTAAAATAGCTGTAATGCTTAAAAGTGAGAAAATGGAAATGGGAAGTAATCATCCAACATTAAAAGCAGTATAATAGCACAGGTGCATGTTTGAAAACTAAGCTGATCAGTTTCTATACCAGACACTTTTTTCTGTGACTTTGCATGGAGTTTCTTTTCTCAGAAAAGACATCTCATTTTAGCTGTCTTACTAACTGTATTCGCAATGCTAGATAGAGACTATTCCAGTACCCTAAAAATCAAGACAAATGCTGAAGTAAGTGTAACTCCTCCCATTGATTTCACTGGAAGTTAGCTCAAACCCTCAAAGAACACATCAAGACATCAAGGTCATCTGGTATTCAAGAGAGTTTGTTGCAAATCTAGGTAAATTTACCTTCCCAGTTAAAGATAGCATGATTTTCAGCTCCCTTTAGCTGAAGTTGTTAAGCATTTATAGATACATTCAGAATTAGCACACTATAGCAAACCTACATTAAATTTTCAAGATGTTAAGAAATACCATTTCATTTGGTGGGGGAGGTGAAATCACAGTCCACACAGTAGTACATTTCTCCAGTTTCCTTTTCTGTGCTCTCTAACAGATTCAAAACAAATGCAACCGAACACAGTCTTGCCACCCCACAGGGACTTGTTTTAGCCCTTATCTCCAGGACTGTATTATCCCTACAGCTCTTATTCCAGAGCTTCATAGCCTTCCCAAGGCTGCTCCAGGAAGGTACCCCTATCAGACCTGAGATGGTTAAAGAGATCCATTCACTGACCTCTCCTGTCTCACCCACTGTCCAGGAAACCTTATATCTAGGGCCCTACCAATTTCACGGCCGTGAAAAACGTGTCACAGAACATGAAATAAGCTCTTGAAATCTTATCTCCCCTGAGCTGCTGGAAGTGACTTGTCCTTCCCCTGCACGGCCACTCTGGAAGGGGGGCGGGGGGTTGGAGGATCAGACCCACCTCCAGGTACCTCCCCCTGCTGCAGGAAGATCCGGTGCTTGGCAGCAGCCCTAGAAGTTCCGGCAGCCGGAGGAGGCTTGTGGTCCAATCTCTCCCTTGCTGCTGGGAGTGCCCTAGACAGGGGCTCCTAGCTGCTAGTCCCAGCTGGGCTGGGGAGGGACAGGACTTGTCCTTCTCCTGCACCGCTGCTCTCAGGGAGTACATCAGCCCCTGAGCTTCCTGCAGCATGAGGAGGTACACGGAGGTGCATCTGATCTCCCACCTGAGAGCAGCCATGAAGGGAAAGGACAAGTCCTGTCTCCTGTCAGCCCAGCAGCTAGGATTCCCTAGCTGGGGCACTCCCAGCAGCACAGGGGAGATCAGACCCACCTCCATCTCCAGGAACCTCCTGAAGCTCCAGGAAGTTATGCGGCTGCTGCCTTCAGAGCCCAGCTCTGAAAGCAGCACAGAAGTATGGGGGTCATGGGATTGCCACCCACACAACAGGTTTGCGACCTCCCCCTCCCCAACAACCCCTTTTTCGGTCAGGACCACCACGATACAACACACTGAAATTTCAGATTTAAACATCTGAAACATGGAATTTTCAAATCCTATGGCCGTGAAATTGACCAGAATGGACCCTGAATTTGGTAGGGCCCTACTTATATGCAACTGCCTGCAGACACATGACATCTCCCAATGTTAAAGAGCCCAAGGGCTGTAACAAGTGCATGTGCCCTAAGACTCAGAGATTCTAACATCTCTCAACATTGTTATTTTACTGTTACATGCTACCAAGAAATCCATTCTGACAGTTTGTGACAAAGGAATCACTAGCAATGCTGCTTAACAGATGGACACGCAACAGGCTGAAGACTTACGCACTTTCTTTTTGAGCAGATTCACTTATTCACCAGAAGCAACTGTTAATCTGAAATAGGTTTAAACAGTATTTGCAAGCATGCTGTATAGATGCTGATTTCCAAAATTATAAACAGACTAAGTTAGAGTCCCCTTGTCTCCTCTTGTTTTATGGCACGGACAGGCTGAGCAGCACCTTCACCACATAACATGCCAGCTGACTGGCAAAATGGCAACTTCCTATTTCGTTATTTTGTATTATATTTAAGACAATTTAAAATTAGCACTGATTTACTCTTCTTTGTACTGAAAGGAAGTGCAGCTTTCTTTTAAACATTGCAATGTGTGCTAACTGGAAACAAATCCACCAGCTGCTGCCCACTCCTCCTGGGCAGTTTGCCTGCATCACTGGCAATATGCTCATGAAAACACTTTAAGGATACCTGTATAATTTCTCATATAAAAAGGTTTCACTACATTTTGATCACAGTTGCTAAATGTAGGAAATAAAGCTATTCCAGGAAAAGGGGAATGTCTAGATTTACTATGAATGGCTGAGACACTAAGGGAGAAATGGCCCCTTGGGATCTCACAGTGTCAGATCAACAATTTTCATTTGTAAAATGTTTGAAGTGCATGTTACACATTTATTGATGCCCCCTTGGAATGCATGTACAACTTTCTAGCACGATGGCTATTTCTATATGTGTCAAAGTATATTTTGCATTCACTGCTGTATGCTCATTCCTTAACAACACATACCTATTTCAAAATTAGAAAATTTCCAACAAGAATTTAATACTACTCTCCATACAAGATATAATAATTTTCAGAAAGGCAGGGGAATATTTTTATGAGTGCACCACAGTACAAGGAAATATCTATCTTCGGTACTTATTTAGCCCCCATTACTGTAGTATGAGACCACCACAAAGTCTTTTGTGTCTTTATCTTCACAACACCCCAGTGAGGCAGGGAAGTAATATCCCCATGTTACAGTTGCAGAACTGACGCACAGAAAGACTAAAGGCTTGTCTACACCAGTGATTCTTAACCAGGGGTATGTGTGCTCCTGGGGGTACTCAGAGGTCTTCCGGGGGTATTCAACTCATCTAGATCAGTGTTTCTCAACCTGGGGGTTGCAGCTCCAAAGGGGGGTATAGGACAGGTTTAGGGGAGTCACAAGTGCAGGGCCGACATTAGGGGGTGGCAAGCAGGGCAACTGCTCAGGGCCCCATGCCACAGGGTGCCTCATGAAGCTAAGTTACATGTTTCAGCCCAGCTACCTGGTACTCAGGTTTCAGACAAAGCTCACAGTGAAAAACAGGCTCAAGTATCACATTGAAATGCAAGTATAATGTTTATATTCCAATCAATTTCTTTTATAATTATATGGTCAAAATGAGAAAGTGAGCAATTTTTCACTTATAGTGTGCTGAGACACTTTTGCATTTTTAGGTCTGATTTTGTGAGGTGAAACTTGGGGTACTCAAGACAAATCAGACTCCTGAAAGGGGTACAGTAGTCTGGAAAGGAGGAGAACCGCTAGCCTACACTATAGAGCAGGGGTCAGCAACCTTTCAGAAGTGGTGTGCCGAGTGTTCATTTATTCACTCTAATTTAAGGTTTCACGTGCCAGTAATACATTTTAACATCTTTAGAAGGTCTCTTTCTAGAAGTCATTAATATATAACTAAACTATTGTTGTATGTAAAGTAAATAAGGTTTTTAAAATGTTTAAGAAGCTTCATTTAAAATTAAATTAAAATGCAGAGTCCCCCAGACCAGTGTCCAGGACCCAGGCAGTGTGAGTGCCACTGAAAATCAGCTCGTGTGCCGCCTTCGGCACGCGTGCCATAGGTTGCCTACCCCTGCTATAGAGCCTTGGCCAACATAACTATGCTGGCAGAGCCCCCTAGTGTTGACACAACGTAAGCCAGCAGAAGTTCCTCTGCCTGCATAGCTACATCACCTCCCTTAACAACATTAGGGATATACAATAGGGGTTCTGCCAGCAGAGCTACATCATCTAAGGGTGCAATTTCCTCCACACTCTTAGCCACCACAGTATGCCAGCTAAACTTCATAGCTTGGACCAGGCCCAAGTCACTTGCACAAGCTCACACAGGAAGTCTGTGGAAGAGCAGGAAATTGAACCTGGGTCTTCCACACCTCCAACTAACACCCCAACCACCAGACCATCCTTCCTCTACTCTGTACACCTTAGAGGACATTATACCTCTGAAAACCAAGAGGGAATATCTACTCTAAAAGACAGAATTGCAGATTTCACACACTGCACCACAGAACATGAAAGACTATATGCCAGGGGCTAGCAGAAAGGCAACCAGACTGGGTGGCTCCAGGAGCCTGTTGCTATGGGGAGGTTTGGCCTGCAAGACTCTAATAAATGGCTGAATCAAATTGACAGATACCAGTTCAAAGAGGACTGATCAGACTACACAAATAGCTCATTTCAAACCAGCTTGCACTGTACATTAATAGGTGTTATCTTAAATTGCTTTGTAATAGGATACATATCTGGAGAGGAGGGTTGTTGTTTTTTCTTTGCCCTGACTTAAAAGATCACTTTCGTGTTCAATAAAAACATGATAGTTAAAAAGTGTTTAAAGAAAACCTCAAATATTGCTACCAAAAGCAATTTACCAGGAGAATGTCTATGCTATTATTTGGCGTAATGAAGTTTTCCAGCAATTTTCTTTAAATATTTCCATTTTCTACTCAAATTATATTAGGAAGTACAATTAATCAAGTATTTAACTGTACTCAAAAGAACAGTAGTCCCTCAATATTACAACTGCAATTTAAGATTTTCTTAACATTTGAATACTGTGTATTTTTGTTGTGTTACATGAAATAGATTGTATGCATTCCAAAATCTAAAACGCATCTTGATGCATGTCATTTTGTTATACCAATAGAATAAAAACTATTTTGAAAGAAATGTCAGGAACATTGTTAGTTAATAAAACTGCTTGGCCTCCGGGTAGGTAAAGGGGGATTTTTCTCACTCTGCCCCTGGGAGGGTTTTTTTATTAAAAATGTTAAAGAAAAGGAAAAAAAAGAATTCTAGGAGCAGCAAAGGGGGATTATATTAAAAAAGTACCAACACATCTGGTAGTGCTGCTCACTGTATAAGCCCCTACACTGGCTGTTCTGTTAAACCTCCGGGTAGGTGGCCTCCAGGTAGGTTGAAAAAAATGTAAATGTTATACCAATAGAATAAAAACCAGCAGGATCTTATTAAGAGGGATAAGGCAAAGATGCCACATTTATTGTAAATATAAAAAGAATCACAGTAAGCAGTCAGTTATAGCTATAACATTTCATTCAGTTTCGCATTCATTCTCACACACACACACACAGGTTCTGCATAGATGTCATAGTTACCAGCCTAGAAGTTGCTCATGCCAAGTTACTGGCCAGGTAACCTGTGCATGAGGGTGGAGCCGAGTCCTTGTCAGATTCATCTGATGCTCCTGGAGGCTGGCAGCAGAACCATAGACTCAAAGACTTACTCTTCAGAGTCCAGTTTTATAGGGATTTTTCCCTATGTTAGTTCATGGAAGTTATGTAAAAATTGATTTTGTTTGGTTGTTAGTTCATGGAAGTTGTTTCATTCTGCTGTTGTTAAATCAATCAGCAGGTGGGTGGCTCCATTCTGTCTTCTTTCCTTTGAGGTGCTGGGGTGGATCCCAGTTCGCCCTCCGGGGGTCATCTGGTTGATTCCACTTGACACCTTCTTCGGCCGATGGATACTCCCTTTCTAGGCTGGCACCTCCCTAACCATTCATGTACATCAAGCATTCATCAACATACATTCCATTTAATCACAGAGGGTGGGGATCTGTTCCTAGGAGCCCTTGCTGGTACAATAAAGTGAAAGTCACTTAATGGCTTATAGCTCACAGCAGGGGTGGTAACGTAGTGTTCACAGTAGCTTACAAGTTTTAACAGAAGACCCAAAAGATGTGGGGGGGACATATTGTGGGGGGGTCACTGTCACTTGGGGGAAATCACTGTTAGTACCTTCTTTAATATCCCTACAATTTAAACTTCAGTTCTATGGCGCTTACTAGCCAAAAAAGCTTATTAAGAAGTGCATTTATCAGTTAATACTCTGCTATTCAGTGATATTAATTCCAATTTCCAGTTACAATATTCTTTCTGGTACTATTTCAGGCAATCCGCCAAACTAGAAGTGGTTATAATATTTTTAGGATTTTCCATGATGTGTTAGTTCTAGCGTTTTTTTCATATTGTATTGCTACACAGGAATTTGTTAGTCTCTAAGGTGCCACAAAGACTCCTCGTTGTTTTTACATTAAATTGTGTTCAGTACTTCTCTAACAATATGTCACTACTACTTCAGAAACTTTCTACACATTCATACATTTGGGGCACATTGCTTGGTAAATGTAGTCCCAATTGGAGAAATAAAATAAGTTGTTCTCAGCAATTTGATATGGTAATCAACCAATGTATTCTTTAAATAAGAACATATGTACTGAAGTCAAAATATAATGCTACTCAGCACTTCTCTCTGCACAATGCATTAGCATCAACAATAAAGTCAATATTTCTTTGAAATATTTATTACCTTATGCGAGTTTACACTGCAAGTATTCAGCAGACGATACTGTATGATGAACAAAAGAAGTGGCTCTTATTTTAACAACATTTCAAGAGTACAAATGTGTAGGGAAAACAGTAGACAAGTTTAACTTCAGAAGGCTAAAATGATTTTTTTAATGAAAACTTAAAATCTGCAGTTGTTGGCACTCATCCAGGGAAAGTGTCCTATTTGTTCTGTGCAGGTGGATTTTTCTAGCTCTGTTTACAAATGCTCTTTATTCTTTGTCATTCCTTTAGCTAATTCAGATGTTTTACTAATTACATGGAATTTAATTAAATATCAATAAATGTACTATTTCAAATGTTCACCTGCTCATAAAAAGCACTTCTCTGGCAGCAATGTATGATGTAACAATGGGCCTTAAGGAATCAGAGCACTTAACGCAAATTAGAAAGGGGTTCAATGCACAATGGAATCTGGCATCTATATTCCAAGAACAACTCCTTAGAATTTATGAGGCTGATATAAATGGTGATTGTTTTGAGACTGCTGACGAGATCTTCAGAGTTGCCCTGCATGTAGTTTCCCATTACCTCTACAATGTTGGTTGTGGAAAAAGTCCGTTCCCCTTTTCTGCACTTATGTCAGAGATATTTTAAAACACAAATAGGCAGCATCATTTGTTGTTTGCCTTGAAAGATAATTCCATGATATTTAATATTATTACTAGAACATGATGTACAGTTGACAATATTCAACGGTTTCAGCCTTGCAGGGAGCGCTGAGGCTCAGGGCTTCAGCCCCACGGCTCCATTCCTGGCTTCTGGCCCACAGTGTGGGCCGGGACTCAGGGCTCCCCATGGCTCCACTACCGGTTTCAGCCAGGGGAGAGTGCACCAGGGCTCAAGCTGGGAACAGAGACATGGGGCTGAAGCCCTGAGTCCCAGCACTTGCTAAAGCCCACTGCTCCTGAGGATCCCCACTACTCCTGAGGGTCAGAAGCCCCAATCCCTCCCTCCAACCCCATGGCTGCAACCCCAACTCTCCATGGCTGAAGCCCTGAACCCCAGGACTAAAGCCCCAACGCAGTACAGTATTTGCTGTTTTGTTTTGCTTTTTCGGTCTCCCCAGCTGCTTGATTACTTCCGGTTCCACAGGGTGGCCAGTTGACCGGTAAGTCCATAACTCTGGCATTAGTATCTTTGAGGTTCTACTGTACCCTGCTTTAATGTCTCCCAGAGGTCCCTCCATCTCCTCCCGAAAAACTGTTTGGCTTGGTCTCCTAACATTTTTAGTTGTCTTATATTCTCTACAGTCAAAGTCCCATGTTACAGACTCACTCCTGTTACTGATTGAGAACTGGATGAGGTTCCTCCAGAATGTCACCACTGCTTCTTTAAACAAAGAAGATAGATGGGAAGAGAGCATCTAATATTGCTTTAAGAGAAGTGATATTTCCACTACAATTTAAGTTAATTTGTCTGCTAGGAACTACAAACTCACTTCTATTCCATACAAAGCAATTAAGAACACCTGCTAAAAGCCCTAAATATTAAACTTAATGTGTTTTGTTTTACCTTCTTAAGCAATGGTAACAAGTTTAGGAACCCTCATATCCAAAAGATAATAAATATGTATACATTAATAGCTCAACTTAAAATGGCCCAACTCCGGAAGTTTTAACTTTGGCCACATATTGTGATTGATCCTACATGTGACTATGAGTCTTGAAAGACTATAGGATACACCAATTCAAAGCAGCACAAGATCCTGCCATAGCAGATGCAAAACCTGCACACATCTCCTCCACCGGTGCAATGATCAACACCTCCCCTAATGTATCTTTCAAGTGTCCTACACATGCCTATCACAACATGTGGTATACCTCATCCAGTGCAGCAAGTGCCCCAACAACAACTATGTGGGTGAAACTAAACAATACATTCTTAAATAAATTCCCATAGAACAATGATACAAGGCAAAATACACCGTATCACCTGTAGATAAACACTTTTAATAGAATGATCACTCCATGTTTGACCTCTCAGTCCTTGGCCTCAAAAGAAACATGCACAGCACCTTCAAAAATTTTTGCTGGACACCAAACATCACAGACTCAATAGACACTGGTTTTATGTCTCATTACAACAATCCACAATAACCCACTAACAGCCCTTTGTTCTAGAACTGCAGAAATGTTAACTGCCCACTTGGTCTTAAACAGTCTATTGCAACATATGTTAACTCTTTATGCTTAAAAATCTGTTCCACCTTGTGCTCAGTGTCAGAGCCAAATACCTTTCCCATACCTGAAGAAGAGCTCTGAGTAAATCTGTCCCTTTCATAAACACCAAACTCGCTTTCTCTTTTTCATATCCTGGGACCAACAGGACTTCAGCACCATTGCAAACAAATCTACATTTGGCATAAAACCCAAATTTTACTTATAAACTTTTGTAAAACCTGACCAAGTTTTTTTAATCTTTATTTTGTTTTAAGCTCCAACTGCATGTTCCCCAGCAGTGTTTGAAATCCAAACATGAAAACACTAAGAACTCCAGTGTTCATACAACAGTTTCGAAAGTGAAACTGACTTAATTGATTTATCATGGCCAAGAGAAAGGAAACTCGAACAGTAAGAGCTGTAAACTGGATTTTTAAAATGTTTAATGTCTAATAATCCATACTTGTTAACAATTTTAATAAGGACATTGTTCTCAAATGATTTTCCGTTGACAGTGTCCCTATAATACATCCTACCCCCACAAATATGCCGGCGGGGGAAGCAAGCAAGCAATCTGGAAGCCAGGTGCTCACAGAAAGCAGCCAGTCGAGACTCCCGTGACTACACACAGAGCAAAGGCCCCAGCACAGGCTGCATGAAACCGACGAGTCCTTGCCGGCGGCTGGGCACGGAGCGGCCGGGAGGGGCCCAGCACACAGACACACGGGGACAACTGCGGCCGGGCTCCGATCCCCGCTCTGCGGAGCGAGAGCCGCTGCCGATGCCCCCAAGCTCCGGGGAGCGTCACCAAAGAGCGCCCCAGACCCTGCACACCGGCCGGGCGAGCTCAGCCCCGCTGCCCAGGGCGGTGGGGGGAGGGGGAGAAAGCGAGCGAGAGCCCAGGTCACCAGCGCCACTGCAGTTAGGGAAACTGAGGCACGGGGACGGGCGGTGACGCCGGTTATACTCAGCCCTGCGGAGCGAGCGCGCCCCACCAGCCAGGCGGCCACAGGGCTGCGGGCAGGGCGGGCTCCGGGAAAAGCCGCGTCCCCCGCCGCCCGTGGGCAGGAGAATAACGCCCCCACCCCCGGGAGGACAGGACACCCGGCCCCTGCGCGTCCCCGCTCCGGGATGAGGAGACCCATGGCGGGGCCCAGCCGCCAAGGCCACGTAGGCACTGCCTGCCGCCCCCTCCCACGAGATCCCGACCGCTCACCTGCCTTCCGGCTGCCGGCTCGGCTGCCGCGAAGAGCACAGCGCTAGACGTGCGACACTGCCGTAAAGCGAGGGAGAGCGGGAGGGGCCAGCTGAGGGAGAGCGATGGGTGGATCCGACGGAACGCCACGCCCCCGGCCCGGCCCTTCGCACTGTTACGTTCATCCCGTATTGACCCTTCCCAACGCGCAGCGCCCTGCTTGCTGATCCCGACTCGCAGATAGAGACCTCCCTGCTGCGTGCAGTGTTCTCCAAAGCGCACTGCCCTGCTGTGCCCTACCCCTCGCTATCCCTGCCCCCTGGTGTGCCCTACCCCTCCCTATCCCCTGTCCCCTACCCCCTGCTATCCTCTGTCCCCACTGTCACACCTGTCCCGTACCCCCCGCTATCCCCGTCCCTACTGTCACACCTGTCCCCTACCCCCGCTATCCCCTGTCCCCACTGTCACACCTGTCCCGTACCCCCCGCTATCCCCTGTCCCTACTGTCACACCTGTCCCGTACCCCCC